>BRPK01000006.1:1200000-1612858 GCA_026008595.1 Lyophyllum shimeji
CTCATCCATCGCCGCAGTTCTCATAAAACCCTACTCAGTTCGAAGTCGTTACTCGAGCAAGGATCATGTCTGCTGCTGACACACCTATCCCATCGGCTCTCGTCGTCCCTATTATCCAGGCCTACACGCATGGCATACGCCCTGCTTTCGCCTTCATTCTGATCCCGGCGATATTCTCGGCGATGCTTCTACCGCTGTTAGTAATGTTGTTCGCGTTCTCGACGCCTCAATCACGCCGAATGCCAATATTCATCCTCAACGTCCTCGCGATGTGTCTCGGTTTGTGCACCGGAGCACTGTGTCTTGCGCTTGTTGTACGTGTTGCTGATCCGTTGTGAGCCTCCAGCTGACCGCGCCTCGCAGATGCAAGTCATCCTGTCACCATTTTCGACGGTCAGCTCTGTGGAAAGTACGTTATTTTCAACCACGAGTTAGTTTTATAGACTTGATGCGATCCACTCAGATTGCGTGTACGACATACTGTCCATTTGGACGCCATGGATGACAGAGGCTGTCCTCCTGCTCCGCGTCATGGCCATATTGAAGCCTCTATCCATTCGGCGTGTCCGTGTGGCTTCCTTACTTGCGTTTCCTGTGACAGTGAAAGCTGCTCGGGCCGCTATCAACGTCCTGTTCCTCATTCGATACGGACACGGCCCCGTGCTCGGGAGTTCCAACGCAATGGACATCATACAGCATATCAACAAATGGATGTTCAAGGCTGCTTGGATCCTTGAGGTGGTCGACAACGGGTACTAGATTCTCATTCCGCGGCGTTGGTACCCTCTCTCACGCTACAGGTCCCTGGCAGATACATCTCCGCCCTGTTCCTTCTGCATCTGAGCATACAAGCTCATGTATTCAACGGCTCACGGTTTGGCCGCGTTGATGGAGGCGACTCGAGAGGTCAGGTGAATCCTTGCTGAATGCTGAACGGAGCGGTTGACTCAGCTGCTTAGATGCAGGGACGAGATTGAAGAGCTTGTGTTGGATCGCCAGCACGAATTTTGTCTTCTCTGGTCAGTCGCCTTTCATCTAATGGCTCCCAGAAGCTCACAGACCAACAGTGGTGTTCGGGCTATGCCAGATCATCCTTCTATTCACTCAAGCGAATGTCTTTGTTCTCATCAATTTCGAGATGGTCAATTTGTACGTTAGCATTATATGCACTGTCTTCGCCACCAGTGGGTTTCCTTTTCGGACTTTCTAACGGATGAGATGACCATGAGATTACTTAGTATGGTCGGCAAGCTTCTCGTTCGAGCGTGCCAATCTGCCCTTGTTCCAAAAACACCCGATGCCAGGCAGATTTCGCGGAGACCAAGAGCTATCCGAGGCTTCGTCGGGCTCGATAGTTTTTCGGCCGGGGCAAGACTCCCCTCACGTCGACTTGGAGAACACGAAGGTGACGGAAGCTAGCCACGGGCCTGTCCTGTCTCGTAACATAAGCAATATCGCATTCGTGGATGTCGGGCCACAGGCTGGAAATTAAATGCACACCTGTCTGTATCTTCTGACCGTCCTAAGGCACTCGTTATCTATCACAAGCCATGTCCCGTCGACGAGACCCTTGAGGATAAAACAAACTCGAATCTGTCATGCGCCGAAATTCGCACGCCCTGCTCATCATGGCAGACCGTGACCGCGTAGTCGCGTACATTGTCTCTGCCGAGCTCATCGCTGCCTCGTCCCAGCTGCCTTCAAACAAGCAGCGGTCGTCGACAATACATTCTCTAATTCACGAGCTCGGGCTCTCCAAACGCGTCAAAGTCATTCGCCCTGTGCGCGCCTCGTACAAGGAACTCGCTGCATACCACACCCGCGAATACCTCGACGCGGTGCTCGCCCCACAATCCAGCGATGCCCCGAAGACCCCTCACTCGCTCAGCTCTCACCCTGAATCAGACTTCGGCCTCGACTCCGACTGCCCTCCCTTCCCCGCCCTCCCAGCTTACGTGCCTCTGGTAGCCGGGGCTTCCCTAACCGCCGCTCAAGCCCTCATCAACGGCGTCGCTCCCGTCGCCATTTGCTGGGACGGAGGCCGACACCATGCCCAAAAAGGTCATGCTGCAGGGTTCTGCTACGTCGCTGACTGTGTACTGGCCCTCATGGCGCTCAAACGCGCACCGCCGATCGCGCCTTGTGGACGCAAACCACGTATCATGTACATTGACCTAGACCTACATTTCTCAGACGCAGTGTCACAGGCTTTTGCCTCCTCCTCATCAACACGAATACCCCAGATCCTCGTACGCCGATCTCCGCACCGTAATTATTTTCTGCTTATAACGATAGTTCCCGAACAGACTCTAAGTATTCACCACGCTGCCCCAGGCTTCTACCCACCCTCCGAACTCGCCACCCTTCCCGACCCCTCTTCGCCCTCCTTCAACCCCTTCACGCTCTCGCTCCCTCTCCGTGCCGGCGCCGGACCGTCGACTCTGGCCCGAATTTGGCCGCTCGTCCAAAATGTGAAAGACGTGTTCAGCCCAGACTACATCGTGATGCAGTGCGGCGTGGACGCGTTATCTGGCGATCCATGCGGGGTGAGCAACTGGAGTCTGGAGGGGTTGGGCAATGTCGTCAGAGACGCATTGGCGTGGGGCGTGCCAGTGCTGCTCCTCGGTGGGGGTCCGTGTCTTCCTCTTGCCCTTCCCTGCTCCTTTCATGTCTCGCTGATATTGGTCTAGGTGGATATAATACTCCCAACGCTGCTCGTGCGTGGGCAAGCCTTACTTCGATCGCGGTATGGCGCGCATTTCCTTTCTGAAAGACCCCTGACATCTGAAGCACCGGTAAAGCTAAATGACCCGCTCCCGCTGGACACACCGATCCCTGACCACGCCGCCTTCCCGCTCTACGCTCCGTCATTCATCGTATGCCAATTCCTTTCCACGTCCGCGCTTCCGCCTGTTGATGTTCTCGGTGATGCAGCTTGATGTTCCGGCAGGCACGATGCAGGACCAGAACAGCGATGCATACTTGCGTGATGTTGAGGAACGCTTTGCTGAGGTCGTGCGGGTGCTGAAGACGAGCATGGCTCCCCGCGATTAGACTCGGCAGTTGATGGCTGATCATATCGACGCAGTTGCTTGCTGGACTGCTCATGTACTTCACGTTTTCTCCCCTCTCGTGTGCCCGGTTCGTGGCCTATTACTTGCTTGCCCTGCAATCTGTACTTACCGAACTATGTGGAACATCACTGGACATGTACGGCATCGGTCGACGGACGGATGCACGAATGTCAGAAATCTATAAATAGATAACACGTCGTTCAATCCCCCCGCGGTCTGAACAAAAAGTAAAATCCCGCCGTCACCCACCGCAGAGGCCTATACACTAATGTCCGGGCAGGCAGCTGCCCGGACAGATCCCTCCCTTCCTTCGCCCAGCTTCACACCGAGGTGGCTATATGTGCGAAGGCACATACTGCCTGCGGTCGTGGAACTCGCCACCCCCCGCCGCCCTCTCACAACCGCGTCGCGCCTCTAACCATGGTTACCATACTCACGCACACTGACCACGACTCATCATAACGAAAATAGTGGTTTCACTCTCTGTGTGGTCTGGAAGGGAAGCAACACTGGGACGCTGGGGTTGTTAAGCTTGCAGAAGGAGAGATGAGAAGTAACCACATCACCAAAAATATAGAGAAGAACCTGACATCCGTCGGGCGCCCCTAGCAGGTTCCAGGTGCAGCGTAGCCCATTCCGCCACCTGGTTTGTCGCCTGTGTCGCAGTCGGCTCAGTTGCCCTGGGCGAGTCAACACTTTCGAAGACGCTTAGTGTCGACGCCGACCGCGGAAACACGAGGAGCGCCCTGGATCCGGTATTATGTCGATGGTATCAGACAGCTCAATGGGGTACGGTATTCACCTGTTTCCCAGTTCCCAGCGCCCTCTCTACGTGCTTGTCAAGCACGGCTCCAGCCACCTCGAACATCCGAAGACAGCATTGCCGGAAAAGGTCGGATGGAAAGGCTGTGCAAACTCGGCGTGCTGGTCCACGGAGGTTAATGTATACGGTCTGCGAGTTGCTAATGGAGTTGGTGGGCTGGAAGGGTGTAGAGACTGTGAATGGTCGCCGATGATCCAAATCCACTGGCACCTCCCGACGAGGAAGCCTTTTGCATGCCGAGACAGATGTCTGCGAGAGTGTCGATCCTGGATATGATGTCTGAGATGGCTTCCTCGTATGCCTTGCCGCCGAGAGTTGGCCAATACCCGAAAAGCTCGTCGTGAACTCGCGGATGTCGACATCAATGTCAGAGAAGCTGGCTGGGGCGAGGATGGCACTCTTGACGTGGTCCGAAATACAGAGTTTGTAAAGAACGGCGCACAGCACAGGACGACACAGCACTGGCACGATCACGAAGACTCTTTGCCACAGAATAGCAAAAAAAGGCAAAGAGAGGGTCCATGCGCGAAAATTGTAAAAACGACGGGAGCACGAGATGGCGAGCCCATAATACTTGGACTTAGAATCCGCTAAGCTCCAATACTTGCGCTTACTACTCAACGAATCTAGGCCCGAGGACCCATCTGGCCTTGCGCTGATGATACATATCTTGACGATATGTAGCTGTCTTACCAGTTTGCGCGAGTCGTTGATACGTCCGAGGATCGATCGGATCCGAAGATCAGTCGCATGGTGGGTGAACAGAGGGCACAGTGGGGACTCGAGTAACATACGAGAGACGCCAAGCATGCATACGTGCTAGTAGACTACATTGCGAATAGAAGTACAGGGGTTGTTGCACACGCTTTCAAAAGCCAGCATTTCGAAAACGTCATCTCTACAAGGACGAATTAGAGTCAATGGAAAAGATATGATATAAAGCGAATGACGCACACTAAACTTCAGCACACATTGCTTTGATGGACGCGACTAGCTCCTTAAACTTGGCCTCCCCAGCCGGTTCCAGCAACTCATAATTCCAGCGCTCAGCTGGAGCGACGTCAGTCACGTATTGCGGATTGCGGACAATGAAGGGTGGGTTGAGCATAGCTGTGTCCTTCAAATATTCGTAGATCGCGAAGCGGGTCCCCATCGCACTGATACCATACAAGGTCGGAATAACGAGGTTCCTGCCAATGATGGTGTTGAACCTCTCGCGCATTTGGGCATCCGCTTTCTCGCGAGTGGAGATGGTCTCGAGATGGGGGAAGGGCTTGATCTCAAGGAAAAACACGGGACATTTTCGTTTGCGGACAAGGTATATAGTGGTGAAGTCGATAGATCCGGGGGTTATTGGGCCCTTATATTGCGGGACGATTTGAAAGTGTTCCCCGGGAGGAAAGAGTTCGAACAAGAGCGTGTTGTATGGGCCGTAGTACTCCGTCTCGTCGTTCGTGAAGCGATCAACAAGTTCGAATTGTTCTATGACTGGGTCTGACCAAGGCATATCTGCTACAGTCAAGACAGTGTACGACTAACGGAACAGAATTTGAGGTTTACCTGAAGACTTCGGTTGAGAATGGTTGAGTGTCGGAGTAGTTCAGCATCAGCAAAAGGTCCAGAAATAGACCTTAGAATACATGGTATTACATAGTTCAAAATGGTCACCTTTTTACGCATCCTGGTAAGGTCGACCATCTCAGAACAGGGCATCTACGTATACCTGGATCCCACCAAGATGGTCAGATTGCCCAGGTTGGTAAGCATTTCCAGCGAAGGCAAACTTTGCCCATCCAGTACGACAGGAATCAATTAATTTTATTCTGTTCTCCACTTGCATTGCAACGGAACAAAATAATGACAAAAATAATGATAATTCCATACGATCACACTAGTACATGTAACGGGTCTCTAGTGAGTCGTCATTGAATATTAAACGTTAAACCACCGTTCCTGCAGGGTACATAGGATGAGATAAAAATGGTAACAGGGAAGGGTGCGACGCACATTTGACCAGGGTCACATCAGCACGTTGACACAATTGTTGATATGATCACGGTGTCCGGGAATGGGGTTGTGGGCAGGGCGACAGCACGATCGTCGCAGTTCATGAGCTACAGAATCCATGCCAGCCAAGAGCAAAGGACTCACTTAATTCTAATCCCTGAGACCAATCTTTACTTGCACGTGCTAGAAATCTGCCGCCTAAGATGAAGTGCAGTGCGAACAACCTGACGGACTTGACAGTGGCAGATCCGATGTCGCAAAAGTGACCCCACGACTATTTTTCACGCATATATGCGCTAATTTCGGACTGTCGCCTTCATATGTGCCGCCCAGTGCGAAATTATGAGTATAGGCGGATGTAGGCAGAGTTTTCCTTACCAAAGCACTGTCGCCGGATGAGGTTGTCCCAAACGCACGGATGATAGAAACACGGCAGCATCCGACCAGGGCCGAGAAAGTCGAGGTGGTGGTAAGAGACATAAAGATCTTGTCCTCAAAGTTCGAAGTCGCGACGCGACATAGCTCGGGTTTAGCCGACAAGATCATCATGTGACCATGACGCGTTCGTCACTGGCACAATTCAGATCTTTCGACAATCCCCTCGGAGGCGAACACGTTCTCCTCATCCGGGTACTCCTCTCCCTCCTCTCTCGCACCCACGCGCTCACACCACCTCCCCTCACTGCCACGCTCCAGGAAACCGTCTAATAGGCACAGGTGAAGACATTTGGTACAGGGGTAGGGGAGGCCACGCAGGACAATTCTCATATTGTCCTGCAAGTGATCAAGAGGCAGTGGGAGAACGCATCCGGGAGTAATGGTTACATGTCACTGTACCTACCAAGCGTCGATTATCTATTTTTCTGCTGACTTGTTGGACCACGACGGGCTCACTCGACGAAATGATCATGTTGCTGTAACTTTACAAATGTTGTACCAAAATTTCATGTACCTTACATTCCTCCCGCCACATTGCTACTCCCTTGCCTGCTGATCCCAAGTTGCTGCTGGTATACCCGGAGCCACACAAATTGGTGAGCTCTTTACCTTGCGATACCAAGTTCCACCAAGATGGTCAGTCCTTCCCACGATCACCTTGAGATACCAGCCTAGCGACTTTTTGCTGATGAGGTTTTCAAACACCGCTCCGACTTTTAATGTACGCACATCACGATTCACATAGTGCGGCTTGGATGCAACTGGGTCTGCCATACCCTTACCGAGGTGAGGAGCCGAAGGACCGGGTGCTTGAGGCGGAACGATGCCCATGTCGTGCAACTTGCAAATATGCTCCGTCGTCTCGCATTTGACCCTCTCAAACTCCTCTCGATCGTGTTCTGCCATGTTCACTGCTGGTCCCGCCGCATGCTTCACGCCCTTTGGCATGCCCAGCGTGACATTGCTTGTGTTTGGAACCTTCGGTCGTTGTGCGTCAGTGGCGGGGTGGAGAGGCCGCTGTTGTGGCTGCTGTCGCCGAAGCGAGTCTGTGGGCAAGACCTGCTTACTGTTTTGCGGCGCCGACAGCACCCTTTCGGTCGGGTCTTCAGGAAATCGAGTGTGAGTCTCTAACCCAACGCCTTCCGCTCCCGCAGCCGCCATGGATCCTCCGCTTCTCGGACCCACCCTTCTTGGATCGGGCAACTCGGTTTCCGCGATGACAGGAAAATCGCGCCGAAAGGGAGCATTCGTGGGTCGCGCTTGCGCAGTGCCCTTGGGGAGCATTGGAGCGACACTGTTCATGTCCGGACCTTTGGGCGGTAGTATTCCGGTGGCTAAAGGACTAGCTCCCTGCAGCGATTGCTCAGGCAGCGATTGGTCATCGCCCTTCGACACCGCCCGCGTGGCTTTGTCCTGGTTGAGGTCCTTCGATGACTGTACTTTGATGACCGGAGAATGTTGTTCCTGTGGCGCCTTTGGCTTTGGCGGCAGTTGACGGACATCAGCGGATGGTGCCTTGCAGCTCTTTGAAGTGCAGTCTCGACAGATCAAGCGTGATACGGGCTTCGAGGTGGACGCTGGTGGACGATTCTGAGGAGGATGACTGGACCTTATTGGCGACTGCTTGAGGCACAGGTATCAATGGAGGGCCGAAGCGAGACGATGTGCGTCCTGGTTTCGAATGACATTTTGTGAACGCAGTATTCTGTTCGGAGCCTGGTCCAGACTCAGCTTCGCCGCCTTGGCGAGGGCCTGCTTATGATAAAAGATAACCATTAGCAAAGAGCGGACTACGTACTGAAAGGAAAGAATAATCACCAAGCTCAGCATGATCATTTCTTCCGCTCCCTCGCCTCGAGCCGGTAGAGCTCGGTTGATCATTCCGGCGACGACCGGAATCAACGTCTTGCGCTGGAAGGCCGAGTTGACTACATCGCTGCACAAAGACGCAAAACCACATGAACCAATACACAAGACTTTGGCAGGCTGCCAAGACCAAGAGATGACTGAACAAGAGCAAAGGTTTGGCCAGAGCTTGGCCCAGCGCGGCATTGACCGGGAACCATCGACACCACTCTTTCAAGAAGGATTAATTTGGGGGTCGGAAATAGGACGTTGGGCGACCTCACACCATGATGATATTCCGACTGTATGGCCGCATTTGGGATTGACTGTGGTTTCATAGATGTTAATTGCACAGCCGGCTTCGACCGCCAGATACCCAGGGCGGTGCCTATATGTCCATCCGGATTGTGGATTTGTCTGGCACGGCTTCCTGTTCGACCCAGAGACCTGGACATTCAAGCCTCGGAAGTACAGTTTTGCCATCAGATTTTGGCTGTAGACGATGCAAGAGCCTTGCTACCTGGAGCACTGGGTAATCTCCAAAGACGCCTAGGGAGTGGCGCGAGTCTGCTCTCAACTCCGCCAGTCACGGAAAATGCAGGACTGTGGTCATCTCGTCCAATATACGGGGCTAGCAGCTTTCAATTCCTGCTCGGTGACTTGAAGGCCTTCCGTCTAGGCGCTGTGCTCATTCCGTGCAGAATCACTTCAGTCCCATTTGAATTCCAGCGAGCGCACTAGTTCTGGTTCGAGTCCGATCGGGCAGTCGCCACAGGATCTTGTTCTGAAGAAGATGGATGACTACAATGTGATGCGCTTCAACATGCCCTTGCTCGTAATTCAACGGTCGCTTGAGCCTCTCTACATATAGGACATGCAGGACATAAGTGACCTGTTTGACGCTCGCCGCCTCAGTCTCTCAGGCCACAAATGAAGCGGACTTGCTTGCAGTACGCACCTGTCTTTTTACGTCGCGGTGATATATATTTAAGCGACAGACTCCGCGATGCCCGTTGCACCCTGCTCCGCACAGTTGTCAAGACCGCTTAAATTTGTCCTTGGCGGACATCCCTGTTTTCGCCAGGAGCCCAGGTCGCGCCCTCAAAGTGCCACACGCCGGAGGTAAAATAATAGGGTATGTGGCGAGCACTAATCGCCGGAACTTCACCCGATGAACTCGTTGAATTATGCCGTCAACAGAGATCGGATCGTGCATTCTAGCGTGGCGTCCAGCAAAGCGTATTGGGAGAACGGCTTGTCAGCTTTGTCGCCGAGCGTTTCTGGGGTTTTCTGGAGTTTCCGCCGAGGAATCGCCGCAGATGACCCCCGATCACTTGCGTCCTTACCATGTGGACTTTGCTCTGGATCTGTCCTAGTTGAAGGGCCGATCATGTATACCAGGGCAGCTCTTCCACGTCAATGTCAGCCACTCGGGGAACTTCTAGTTGTGGCCGCATTTCTATTGAAGAATGTGGTGCCCGATTCGGGCCAATTTATAGGGATGTAAGTTGGAATTCGAATTTCATTCGGTGGACTGAATGGACAGTGGCTTTAAATGAAAGGTGGGGGCGGGCGCTTCGACTTCAAAATTGCTTTCGTGCCTCCGGTTTTCCCCAACGTTATGGGCGAATACGATGCGACTCTAGGTGACTACGCGTTGCAACCATTTCATGCCTTTCATAACTCAATACTGGGTGTCAGGCTTTCTCTTGCTGGGCGCATTCCGTACGTAGTCTTGGTCATCTAACTTACCTCCCTGCTTACTTTCCTCTGTATACAGTAAATACAGGCCTGTACGGAGTCGTATCTGTTCAGTATGTTTGGTATTGGACTACAGGCGAGCCTCTATGTCTCTGAGGTTCGGTTTGAGCGTCTAACTTCGGCCGGCCTTAGAATTCAACGATCCGTTCCGGGTGAAGTCAGTAGATTTTCCTCCTTCCTAAGCCGGAGGAATTATTCAATTGACACTGCAGGGCGCTCGTGGGATCTTTGTTCTCATTAGACACAGTCAACAGCGCTTCGTGAGTGTCAGTCACTCCCGCAAAACTTCGGCTATTCGTTAAATACTGCTTTTTGCAGCCTTGTCTATATGGCATGGGTATATGGGTGAGCGAACAGTCGAACGGTATCGCCTCCGCCTTTCTTCTTAATCATCCTGTAGTGTCGAGAATTACAACAACCCTCAGGCCCTGCGCAGTCCGTCTCTAGTTCTCATACCTAGCGGCACCTGGCATTGACCACTGCACTTCGCAGGTCCTATCTGGCCATTGCCTTTCACTCTCTTAATCGCCGTTGTCATCGCGTTTCTGGTGCAGATGTTCTTGACATACCGGTGCGCTCATTTCCACTTCCGACTGCTCGTTTGATATCCCCGCGACCTGACGTACGACATGTCCAGAGTTTTTCGCCTCACGGAGCGCAAGCTCGCCTCCATCGTCATATCGCTCTTCGCAGTCATGACATTGGTCGCTGGTTTGATATGCAGCGCCACCGCATGGAAGATAAACTCGTGTGGATCTCTCGTTCTTCCGATCATGACAGCTGGAGTTGATGGATGAACGACCTGTAGATACGACGACGCTGTCAACGCTAGGACTACAGTGGCGATATGGCTGTCCCTTCAAATGGGAGTAGATGTGCTCATTAGCAGTGCGTATCCTGTTTCCGTGGTCCACTGCCATGGTTTCATCGTCGATCTTTACAGGTGTCCTTGTTTGGGTCCTATCACGCTCGCGGACCCAGTTTCATAGATCGAATACCATCATCGATCGCCTTATTCGAGGATCCCTTCAGTCCGGTACGCAACGTTGATGTGATTTTTCCTTCGGCTTCGTGACAGACCACCGCAGGCTTTTTGGCAGGTCTTTTCGCAATGGCCAGCCTCGCTCTCTTCTTGAGCAATCCGACTGCGCAATATTATGCTTTAGTCGCCTTTTCAAGCCCCCGCGTATATTCCATCGTTCGTGATCTTGACACTCATCCTTCCACATTGCTCACCGTGACGCCTCAAAAAGACATTAATGGATACGCTTCTCGTGCGCCACGACCTGAGAGCGATCATCCGGGGAAGTATGGGAAGCAAGGTCAGCCAACGCCGTCACGTTTTTCGCCCCGTGTCTCATCATGTTGTTGCGACTCAGCAGATCGACACAACTGGTATCTGGGAGTTGGACAATTTGGGTAACTTCACCCATTCAAGCAATCGAAGCGATGAACTCCAGGTCGGGGACACTCTTCTTGCAATCAGGCGGACGTCTTGACGATCTCGGTTGTGTTCCCCAGTTCTCGGGTGTTGCCACAAAGGACCAACAGAGCGAGTCTCGCTCTGAGGCCTGCTAGTGATTTGATCTTTTGAAAACTATTTCCTTATTCGAAGTCGTAGGCATCATAGAGGAAAAGGCCTGAAGACCTTAGTTCAACTGATACTGATAGCTAACATCTACATCGCAGTCAGGAATTGTGCCGCGATGCTAATGACATTTAGGGGGCGTTTGGTTTTGACGAACCCGGACTACACCAGCCCTTCAATGCGCCACAAGCCTAATAACGCTGACGCTAAAGCCGGGAGCGTTGTACGTGAACGTCTTCCCGGTAGAGACGGAGTTGGTCACGGGTACCGCTGCGTTCGGGTTTGTCGGTGTGTTGCTTGTCGTCGCCGAGCCCTGTATCACCTGGACAGTGCCGGATGATGCGACTGTATTGAACGGAAGGACGAATGTCAGCGGCGCGGACGTCCCGACGGTGTTCGACACCTATGCGAGTTACCAGATGTTAGTTCTCGGCGAACACGGTAGCATGATGGTAGGGCAGACCTTGATAATGATCTCTTGCGTTGCAGTTGCACGAACAACGCTCCAGAAGAGAGTCCCGGTACTGCTGGGGAGCGTGCTTGGGATGTATTGATCACCGCGGTTAAGGCTGAATAGCTGAGTAGGAAATTAATTTAGGTCCTTCGAAGGAACCAGAGGAAATCGCATGAATAATTGGCACTCACCTTTTGCACGTAGAAGCTAGTGGAACGGTAGACTGCGCCCGCACTGCGATCATCAGTATGCGGATAGACCATGAAGCAAAATGGCTTACTCGAAGCTGACCAAGTTTGGCGTCTATCAAGAGGTGCGGCTGTCAGCACAGCACGAAAAAAAAAGAGATGTCAAGACAGGTTCCGCATACCCATTGAGAAGCGGAGACGTGCTGTAAACGGGGCCTGTAAGTGAACGATGATACAGAAGCAGAATAGCTTATTTACATTCAGCAGGGGCGCATATGCGGCCGCGAACCTAGATACCCAGTACGTGACAGCGCGACGGATGACGCAGGGATGACACGTACACAATATCGCTGTTCCTCTCCAGACCAGTCATGAAAGCCGCTTCGCCAGTCGAACCTAGGGCGACAGTCACGATTGAGACAAAGTTACGTGCATGGAAAGGGTAGCACTGACTTTGCATAGTCGGGAAAGTCAGCCTTCCAGTCGCTGGAGACCCAAATATGTCGCTCGAGTTGGTTGAGATTGCGGCGTATTCACCCTGATGAAATGACGTCCACCGCCTCGTGTCAGCGTCACCTCGGTCGCTTGTTCCTTTCGCATCATACCTCGAAATACTTGGTGCCATCGCGCGCGATCGAATCGTAGAAGAAAGAGTTTTGCGCGAACCAAGCTGAGCAAGACAGGTGAAAGATTAGCGTCCATCCGAGTATCCACTCCCGCTTGTTGCTTACTAGGTGTCTGGTAAACATGCACATCATACTCGGTTGGTTTGGGCGTCAGAACAGGGTTGTTGATATTCGTGGTTGCGATGAAGTCTGAAGGTCAAAGAGTCAATTGTTGTGCTCTGCTATCATCCATTGATGTCGTACGCACGCAGATTCGGGAATTGGGCTTTAAGCGCATTGACAAAGTCTTTCCACCTGTACACGTAGCTGTAGGTCGAAGTACCAGGATGTGACTATTCTGAACTTCCATGATGGGATGTTACTACGCACGATGTGGCGGCAAAGAAATCCTACTCGAAATTAAGGTCCCTGGCATGGCACGTCATAATGCAAATCCACGAACCTCGTTTCCGACTTCCACGTATGTGAGCGCGAAAGGTGCAGGATGACCCAAGCTTGCGCGGAGCGCAGCTGAAGGGACCGATCGTCAGGACACCCAAATCTCCGAAAAATGTTTACGGACCAGGTGCGCTTTTCGTAGGATCTCCAATGACAAAATTGATCTGTCCGAGCATGCATGAGTGTAAGATGCCCGCACATGTCAAGGTGATACACATACTTGATCAATTGCTTGCTGGATGTACGGTCCGAGAGCTGCCTCGGCAACACTGGTTCCGCCTAACGCAAAGCCTTTATGAGGGAGAGGTCGACTTGAGTCAAGTCTCACTATCATAGGTGACAGATATACTGACCTGCCCATACAGCCATGATGGGTTGCATATTAGCATCTTCGCACCACTGGAGATATTCCAGAATTCCGAGTCCACTACGGGTGCTGTCAGCTCGAGTTACCTGTCTGAAGAATGGCACTCACTCCGTGTTCACATAACCCCAATCGCCTTGGCGACCTGTGAAAGAGTCAGTCCAGCAGTGAATGAGTTTTCACCGGTGAAAGATGAACGGACCAGGTCGGTTGACTAATGGGCCCACCTTGCAAACTGAGTTTAGCGGGTGACTGCAACCTAAAGCCGCAAACGTACTGTAGCGTTCCATTGCCATCTCTGAGCGACTGTCCCGCCTTCCAAATTGTTTCCACCTGCGCAAGAGGTCAAGCGCGAGTCCAGTATCTGTACTGAAACCAAGCTGACCTGGGAAGCGGAAGAAGGAAGGTCCCATCTCGACCAGCGCCTAGCGCGTCGTTCAGAACCACTGAATGATCAGATTGCAACTAATTCTGGCGCACTTGGGCAATATCGGCGCGCATTCCGTTAGGTCTGTTTTTAAACGTCGGAGGGAAGAGAGAAAGCATCGCGAAATTGACAGTTTGTCCGGAGGCCGCAGCGCCGTCGAGGGCGATAACAAAGCGATTGGAAGTCGACGAAGGCGTCGTCGTCGGGTTCAATGTCACCGTTACCTGCTGCCAGGTGGTCTGCGCACCAGAGAGAGCAGCTGTGGTGGACGCGAGAACCTGTCCTCCCGTGGTCTGTAGACTGATGACTGCATTTCCACGGAAGCTCGACGCCGTGGGGAAGCGGTAGAAAAACGAGGCAGTGTAGGTTGAACCTGCCGTGACCTTGATCCCTGTGGGGACTTGAGTATATGAGTCGTGTCGAGGAGTGGAGAAATGTACTGACCGAAGTAGCCAGTATTTGCGAAACCTACCTGGCCAGTGCGGCCGGAAGGGATAACGACATGAAGTGCGTTGGGCAGGGCCGGGGACACCGGAACGGTCTCTTTGATGACACTGATGGTAGCACCATTGACAGCTTGCCATGCGTTTAGCGCTCCCGATGTACCTAGCGAAAAATCGGTACAAAAAATGTCGAGGCGGTCAGAAAATGCATATACCAGGTGTCACCTGCTGAAAAGCACGATTTTGCAGCACTGGCGAAACGATGAGGATGAGGATGAGAAATAAACTCTTCAAGCAGACAGATATGACTTACACTCTCCGTAGAGTCCTCCGTCCCCGCTCTGAAGACGAGTTGGTTCAGCGCATTAGCATAAATTTCGATTCCCTTACATGCTGAAGGAGGGAAGACGATTAGTAATGGTTGGCTCGCATTGAAGCTACATGACCCACACTAATGTCCTGTTCACGGAGGCCTCAGGTTACCACGCCAGTATTGTTCAGCCACTGGAGGAACTAACCTCGTACATCTGCCCCCCTACAGAACGGTGTGAGTACTTGCTTGGGTTGATGAGGGTGATATTGTTACTCACATAGCGTCGTCGGAATAGGATGGCTTGCAGTGGCGCTGACGCTGACTGTGACCGCCCGTGCGACAGTAGTAAACGCCAGAAGCCCCAGCGAGACGAACGAAACCGGCAACATATCCTTGACTAGAACGTGGAGTAAACGACGGGCGTCCGCATCTAAGCGGCAGCCTTTATACAGTCCGTCCGGACCGCGGTGTTAACGAGGGACATGGGGCATTGCGGTCGAGGGAAAGCCATCCTTTACCGGGCATGCGTTGGAAAAATGGAGGCTGCGTCCACGCTGCTTCGATCCGTGGAGAACTGAACCGCGTGGGTCGATCCGGTGACAAGGAACATGACAGAGGGAAAAAACGCCCGAAGATCGCTCTTCACTTTAGTCGAGGTGTTGCTTCGAGGTGGGTAACGCCGACATACGGCGCCCGTGTCGAGGCAAATGCAAGCGCAGAGAGTTTACAAATTTCACGAGCCCCGTAATTCGAGTGCACGAGGTTGATCATGAGGACAGCCAGAAAGATTAATCAAGCAACGAAAGTCGTAGAAGTCAAGAACTCATTTCAGTCCCGCTGAAATGATGTCCGCCGGCCCGTCGATAAAACATCGGTGGGCTCTAAATATAGGTAACCATCGTAACACAGCAGAAGTGAAGCACAGGGAATCTCACAAATAAGCCTGCGCCGCCTTCATATGACCTTCGTTGGGGGTTATTCTGAGCATCCACATAATTAGCATCACGAGCAGAGACTGATTAGAGTCCCGATAATAATAACTGAGGCGGCAATCCATACCTGAACCCCACCCAGGCTTCAATGCTTCATTGCTCGGCCTTATCGAACCGCGACCTCCGAAAAGGGAACTTCTGTTCGGCGGAAGAATGTGAACATTCGCGCCTTTAGACCGGTCTATGAAGACGCAAAGAACGGCTGCACTGGCACCCGCGGAAAATCTTCGAGGACAAGACTGATTTCGAAACTTCCAGGGCGTCCAGCAATTCACCTCGAATTCCCCGTATTGCAGTCGTCGGAGACGCGAACGGCGGCCGGTACGCTGGAAAAAAAAGAGAGAGAATTCCAACGCGGTCAGATCTCGTCCGTCGTCAGCTCGCGATTTATCCGACAACCCCAACAGAACAATGATTATGGCTTCCAACAAGCATCATCTACAGAAATTCTAGTCCCATACCTACTTGAATTCCCCTCCTCGCACCGTCACTCTTAGCGGCAACGAGGGGTACACCAAAGTTCACCTCTACCCGTATCGGATCGAAGCGGTATATGAGGCCAACACCGGCCGATATCGACGGGTTCATCAACGTTTTCCGGACATTATCAGCCAGTGGCTGGCCTGGTTATGCCAGACGAACGCGATTAGACCAGCGCGAAACGAGCATACGACGAAGGATGACCCACTTTGATCTATCGCATCCAGCCGTCCTGCGTTCACCCAAGCATGCGTTTTTACCGGCCAATGCGGTTTAGTGGGAATATTGGAGATGACGCTCGCCCCGGCCGACCAATAGAGGTCTCCTCCCAGCGAGTCAGCTGCGACAAGAGGTGCTCAGATCACACAAAATATCAGATTCATGACGAGCACTCACAATTGGCACGCGGACCCATGCTATTTGCTCGGAAGGCGCGAACCGAAGTTGGTCCACCGAGCTGGAACCGGTCTGAGAACAGGGTCGGCTTCGAGAGACCCCGCAGGATACCGGTGCGTGCAGCAAGAGACAAGGACTGGTTAGGCAAATGAGATATACGGAGACCTCAGTGAAGCAGGCATGACGCACCACTCCGTCAACAATCGGTCGCGAAATCTGGCCCTCCAGTTCGCCTTTGTAGAACGATGCATCCCCGCCAAGCCCCGCATACTCGTTGAACACCTTCGCATAGAACCCTCGTGTGGCCATGAAGCGGTCGTCTCGGCTATCAAGGATGTATGTATGCGAGAGCGCGGACTTGAGCGTCTGTCCCGCGCATTCTCTCATGCTACGACCGCGTTGAGCATGCGACCAACCGTTTCTCAAGTGTTTCCTATGACACACCTGACAGACGCGGTCGGGGCTAGATCACCGATATGTCGAAGAACGCTCTCGAAGGCGAATTCATGAGTTCCACTGTGGAGCCTTCCATTCTGCACGGTTGATGAACAATGGTTATGAAGCAGCGCAACGAGTATTCTGACCTAGCTCACCCTGACAACAGCTTTGACACCACGGAGGCCTTCCGTACAACTCGCGAACGAGGTATGGTCCCGCTCCAGCCCGAATGCCGTGATTTCGCCATGGGTTTGAAGGTCGGACGTGAGCGGCGCAGTGAACGAAGCGCGGAACGATCTCCGCGTTTTCGTTCCGAAGGAGACGTTGGCTTCGAAAACCTCGGCACCGCCAAAGACATTGCGGATGCGGCCCGTCGCGGACTAGGGGAAAACAGGTGAGCGGAGTAAGGCAAGTGGAGTCAGCTAGACGCACAGCGTTTCCTTCATTGTTACCCAACTCTGTCGATGTATTAAGGAAAAAGCGCCCTTTTTCGCGCGTTTTGAATACGATGTCGACATCGCCGGGCTGACTGAGGACGTGCTGGGCACGTTCTACTTTGGCTTCAACGGCCTGGAAGATGTCGGTTTGTTGGAGAATATGGGAAATTCTTCTAGTTGTGTGCAGAACGGACTCTAGAGTGGACGGCGAAGGGGCCGCGGCAAGCTGAGGGTTGATTAGGGACCTGAGGAACGAATCACGCGTCGCCTTTGCCCCTTCGACGCGTACAGCCGATACATTCATCGGTGTCGGAAGATTCTCTTGGACCTGCGATAGAACAGTCGTCACCAATCATGACATGAACACTAGTGAGTCGAGGACGTACAAGTTCCGCGAGATGAAGCACAGCAGATTCATATTCCCCTCTCAGCTTCCTGGCTATCCGTTCTTCTTGCCATTTCAACAGTTTTTCCACATTATCCGGTTCTTTATCCCGCGGCGAGGAAGAATCGTGCAATGGTGGTTTCAACTGAGGCTGGTCCTCCATTTTGCCGGTGAACTATGCAGACTTCTGCATATCAGCGGATAGTGCCAGTCATTTGATGCAGCACTACTCACTAAATAAGGACAGCCGACAGCAATACCGTTTGCCTGGCCGCCAGGATCTGGAGGAAGGGATTACTGAGAAGGTAGGATCCTACCTGCGGAAGAAAACGTCCCGGTAAGTTCTGACTGTACATGCCATTGCCAAACGAGGAAGGTGCTTAGTCACGTGGTGTGACGAGACCTATCACTCGACGCGTCGCGTCGTCTCAGTGTCACACCTGTCCTAGAGCTGTTTCACTATGCATCTTACACGCGTCGCTCTATGTTTTTCTGGTGCGCGGAAACCAACTGTCGGCGCAAATTGCGGACCTCGGTGGAAAGGACCTTGACGTAAGATTACGTAATCTCGCGTACTTTTGCTCCGCCCGTATTTTAAGGACTTTGAAATTTGCAGGTTGCCTATTAGGACGGCTTATCTATTGCTTATTGAGTCATGTCAGTGTCTGCCCATTACCAAGGGCCAGCTTCCCTCCCTTCGGACTACGCTCTGCTCTCACGTTATGCTGGAAACCACTCAGGCGAAGCGGACGGAACAGAACAATCAGACCTAGAAGGCCAAGGTCAAGCCGCCACGATGAGCGGCAGCCCTGATAAATCCCCACCTCGTCCTCGTCCCATGAATCCGACCATTGTTACTCATCCTAACATACACTTCGCGGATATTCCCATGCCCGGTCCTGCTGCCTCAGAAAATACCCCGCTCCTTAATCCACCAGTCCCTCGCATCGACGAATCAGCCTGGGAGCGCACGACGGACACTGACAGACCATTACGAATTTTCTTGGATGAGCTCCGCATACTGACCAGATATGCCCTACCCGTCTTTGGGTGCGCCGTCCTCATATCATATTCTAATGAATCTTCGTTCACCTTCACTGCTCGTCGTTTGCAGAACACATTTACTAGAATTCAGTCTCATCATGGCATCAGTCATCTCAATTGGCCATCTCTCCACCACCGCCCTAGCTGCGATTAGTCTCGGAACGATGACTGCGAACGTCACTGCCTTCAGTATCATCCAGGGATTCACGAGTGCGCTGGATACCATGCTTCCTGCTGCTTGGACCTCTCCACAACCTGAACTTGTTGGATTATGGTCTCAGCGTATGGGTACGTGCGCTCCACTCCTCTGACAGGTTGTATTCATCATACTATTCGCTACCCCAGCTATCGTCATGTCTGTCCTCCTTATAGTAAGCCGATTCCGAAAGACCGCGGCTTTACACCTCGAAAAATCATCTGACTATCCCCACGCCAGCCTATGTACGCGCTCTGGTTCAATGCGGAAGCCATCCTCGTACGTCTCAAGCAGGATCCGGAAGTGGCGCACCTCGCAGCAGTCTACCTTCGCTTCCTGTCGATAGGATTGCCAGGTATGGTTTACTTAAGTTCCTGAAGCGTGAAAGTTTTAAAGTTTTGAAATGAACTTCCCTTCCATTTATAGCCTACGCCTTCAACTGCATCAGCAGGTATGTCCGCCATTTCCGGTGAATTCGAGGTCTTGTGCTCACACCACGGAAACCAGACGGTATTTCCAATCCCAAGGTCCCTTGACCCTTACATTGACTGGAATCCCGCGATGCTGATATACGAACAGGCTTGTTTGCCGTACCAACGCAAATTATCTTCATAGTTGCACCTACAAATGTCCTCCTCAATTATCTCCTAGGCAGGTGTTGGTATTGACATCCCTCCTGCGACGCTGACGCTCTTGAGTACAGTGTGGGGTCCGCAGCCCATCCGACTTGGCTATATCGGAGCCCCAATAGCCACCGCGATATCATTCAACCTCGTGTCGCTGATGTCGATAGCCTACGGCATCTTCTACGTTCCCCGTACTTCTTGGCATCCATTGTCGAGACGAATGTTTACAAGTCTTGGTGTCCTGGTCGAGCTTGGCCTCGCTGGCGTTGGTGCGTCCTTCATATCATACGTGTATAATCCTGTCCTGAAATTTCCATTCAGGCCAGACCGCGTCTGAATGGTGGGCTTGGGAACTCGTCGCTCTCGCAGCATCTCTGTAGGTTTCTCGTTCCCTTGTTTGCCTTCTCTGGTTTGACCGTTCGCTTCCAGACTTGGACCTGTTGCACTTGCAACGCAATCCGTCCTGCTCGTGTCAGCTTCAACCACATTCCAAGCTCCCTTTGCGCTATCCGTCGCGTCGTCCGTCCGGTATGCCCAGCTCGCCGTCCTCCTTGCATGAGCTGACACATCATCCAGTATCGGTAACCTGCTTGGGGAAGCAAATGCCAAAAGAGCCAAAGTCGCCTCCAACACCTCCTTGATCATGGCGCTCGGAATCTCCGCCATTTCCAGGTGCGCAAGAGCCGTTCGCCGATCCGTTCTACGTGCTCACCACCCATGCGAATCCGCACAGCGCTATGTTCCTGATCTTCCGCAACTCGTGGGCGTACCTGTTCAACGACGATCCTGGTGAGTTTCCTCTCACCCTCACGGCCGCCGTGAGACTCAACTTGATCCAGAGGTGGTCAAGCTCGTGGCATCCATTCTCCCGATCGTGGCACTCTTCCAGGTCTTTGATGGAAACGCAGCGATAACGGCGGGGATCCTCAGGGCCAGGGGCAAGCAGGCAAGTTTCCCTTCTTATTTGCGGCATCCTCATGCTCATCGCTCAACCTTCTCCGTACTATGTTTAGGTCACCGGTGCCTTGTTGAATCTCAGGTAGGTGTTCTATCTACCGCCTTCTCGCCCACGTGCTAACAACGACACTGCATTCCCAGCGCATACTATATCATTGGTGCGTGTGCAGTCGAAGGGAGACGCAACCTCCTCGCTCACAATTTGGGTTCGTCTAGGCATTCCCTTCGGAATGTGGCTCGCGTTCAGCAGAGACATGAAGCTCCACGGGTTGTGGATTGGCTTGACAGTCTCACTTGTATACTGCTCACTCTTCGGGACACTGCTGTGTCTCCGAACAGATTGGGACCGCGAGGTATGGAAGGTCGCCCAGCGGCTCAACGAACACGGAAAGGTCGGCCGCATTCACACGGTCGACGAGGAGGATGGTGCTCTCCTTGAGGCATGAGCTGGAATGAACTCTTGGGGGTTACGAAACTACGATCTTGAATGGTTGCTGTCGATATCTACTTATGACCATAGACTTGGATTGTTATTGGGGATGGGAGGTAGTCAAGTAGCTTACAGCTCACATGAACCACTTACAGCTCACATGAACCACCACCGATGTCTTGTCTACTCATACACGCCTCGACGCAACGATGAACAAGTTGGAAAAAATTCATCGGAGCGTAGTTAGGAAGCTGTGACATTGGTTCGACTGTCGGCGGTGTCATCGAGCAACTGGTAGCGAATCAGTGTTTACAACGAAGGTGGCCACGAATTGCGCATGTCATTATATTCCACTGGAATCAAATTAAGAGCTGGTAAAGGGTAATCCTATCGACAGAGAGTGAGGAAACGAAATTTTACGGAAGTGCAATTCGAAACTCACAACTTTTGCCAAACGCTTCGCTACCGCGCACGACAAACCACTTCACCCGGCAACCTCAACTGCAACGCCTCTCTAGCCTCCAGCCATTCGTGCTCCTTGTCCTTCGTCCTCACAACCGCGATCTCTCCCATCCCAAGCGGCTTCACCTTCTGCGCCCTCCGTCCCGAACATATGAGCCGCAACTCGGCCACGTCCATGAATACGCGTTTACTGGGCTTGCTTATGAGCTCCATATGATTCAGCACGGGCCTGTCGTCCCTGTACTTGAGGTTGGCCCATATCCGGCGCTGGGCCTCGCCAGCTTTGTGGAACTCGGTGGGTTCTGGCGCGGTTATGGTTCCGCGCGTGACGTTGGAGATGAATCCTGCGCGTAGGAGAATGGAGAGGATGCCGAGGTTTTGGGTGTTGTGGTCGACGACTAGCTTCTGATGCCGGGCGCGAAAAGCATTCTGGACGCGGGCGCAGAGGTCGTGAGGGAGCGGCATCCCACCACCGAGTTTTTGGTCAAGATTTAGGATTTGACGATGCTTGACTTTGTTTACTTTCGAGGAATTCGTTTGTTTGAATCAGAAGCTCTCACTTTCTCTCACCTCTCGAGTCGGCCACCGCTTTGACTTCGAGTTTTCGAGCCATGCATCATGTTTCGAGCCATCAGACGCCGTCAATATCTTACTATCAGTATAACTCGCTGGACACGGGACCAGCCCTCTTGTTGCTGCAACAAGGTCCGCAGGCCTGGACTTCGGACTCCAGGCAAAACTATTCTTCCAAGCAGTGAACCTCAGTCACGACGATTTCCCGAAGCATCCTTTTGGGACCGTTCCAATGCCTCGGCCACGCATGATTCCCCATAAGTAGGACTTTTCACTCGCACTTGACTTGTCGTCTGGCTCGTCCTGTGAACAAGGGCATAATCCGAATGTCCGACCGAATGAGAGCGATAACTCGACGACCTTGCTCTCCTATCGTTCTTCTCGCCCTAGACTTTCAGCGTTGCCTGGGAGGCTACGAAAAGGAGCATTCTCCCCTCTTGGCCCGAAGCCCCGTGAACAACCGCCCTGGAGAGTGGCTGCATCCTTCACCATTTTCGAAAGGAACGATATAACTCCAATATCCACGGTGGTCATGGGAGTCGTGCCTTGCAAGTGAACCTAATTAGCAGCTGTTTCTCTTTGAATGCTTCGAGACAAGAGAAGCTGGATCACACCCACAAGTGTACCATATATATTACGCCTCGATGCCCCAACATCTGTCCCAGCCTCCCTTCCTCATGTCCACCGAGAAAGTCTCCAGCGCTAGCGAGAACGGCAAGCATGAGCACGGGTCGTCCACTAGTCACAGCGACCATTCCGAGATTGATCTCCTGACATATCACGAGAAGAACGCTGGCCGTTTGATCATCGATCCCGAGTTCGTAATTCCGCCCTGACGCCGCGTATATGTCGACGCTAGCTTGCTTTCAGAGAGGCAAAAATCGAACTCGGCGAGGAAATCGCGGCGAAGTTGAAACTCACCTCGGACGGTACCAAGATTCTCTGGCCTCAGCCGACCGACTCTCCCGACGATCCTCAGAATTGGAGCGCGCGACGCAAGACGATTCAGCTCGTCATCATCACATTGGCCGCCATCGTCCCGGACTTCGACTCGGGCATAGGTAAGCCGTGCGCATCACTACACTGTCCCCGGTCAACTGTCGTCACAGGAATTGCCGCGATTTTTGCACTGGCGAAGCAGTATGATACCACCACCGGCGTAATCAACAACCTAACGTCAAAGTACGTTCTTCTCAAATATCGAAAGTTCCTGCTTGCTGAACAAGATGCCAGTTGGAGCATCTTCCTGCTGGGTGAGCAGGTCCTTCAAAGCGAGAGCCCGTAGCGAAACTCATCCAAGTAACAGGTTGGGGTGGTATCTTTGCTGTGATGCTGATGCGGCGCTACGGAAGGCTTCCAATATTATTTTGGTCCCAGGTACGTCCTTGCCTTCAGAATTGAAAGATGACGCACTGACGCGTATCAGCTGCTTGCCCTGGGGTTTCTCGTGGGGGCAACTTTTGCGCCGACGCTGAAGACGTTTACCGGTGAGCTTCGAAGTAGTAGTTTTGTAGGTTGCATATACTGATTCTCATTTCATGATAGCCTTCAGATGCTTAACAGCGATCTTTGGGTAAGTTCCGGTTGGCTGATCTTCAAGAGAGGCACTGACCTCGAGCTAAATTAGAACGGCCCCGCAAGTCACCGTCAGTTCTTGGAAACTTATTTCATGAGCCGCCTTCCTGACACATCGCACGCAGGGTCTCTATGTCGTCACCGATATGTATCCCTTCCACTTACAGGCTCGAAAGGTAGGCATTTTGGCATTTTCCTCCAATAGTAGTCTTGTGAACTAGCTGTCTCGCAGCTCAATATATGGACCATGGGTTTCATCGTATCACCTTTCCTGTCACCTTTCGCTTTCGGGTTCCTTGTGGCCCGTGCCAGCTGGCGATGGGCCTACGGCATCGGCTCCATCTACGGCGCACTTGTCGTCCTCCTGATCGTCTTCTTCGGGGAAGAGACGTAAGACGGTTCGCGCCTTCAACTTGTGCACCTGCTTACCATCAGTCTTATTACAGGATGTATGACCGTACTGTGAAGCCTATTCCTCAGCGTCCTACGACAGGCCTGCGTTACAGGATTGAGACCCTGATCGGGATCACCGGCATGAAGATGGCGAAATACCGAGCGTCGTGGAAGGAATCTATTCTCGCTCCGCTCAACGTCGTCTGGCGTCCGCACCTCATGATGATCCTCTGGTTTGAGGTGAGCAATCTATCCTTCGCAGGGGGCTCAGAAGATACATAAGATCTCAGGCCATGGTCTTCGGCTTCTCTATTGGTATCAACGTACGTGGATTTCGCGTGGCGTCTACGGGCGCTCTGTCTAATTCTCAACTCGCCGTCCGCTCATTTTAGGTCACGAACGCTGTGTTCCTGGGAGAGCCACGCCCGGTCGGCCGTGGATTCAGTCAGTTTGCAATTGCAGGCGGATACGGCACTCCTATTGTGAGATTTTCCCCACATCTTCGTCCGAGAATCGTTCAAACATTGACTATAGGTTTCTGTGATCATCGGAGAACTCATTGGCCGGTACCTGAATGACTGGATAATGAACGTGACCATTCGACGAAATAAGGGGGTTTTCGAAGCTGAGAGTCGGCTGTGGTGAGGATTGCGCTCCCGCACGCAAGCTAAGTTGGATGTTGATCCTCGACGTACTCACAGGGCGTGTTATCTCGCTATGCCGCTTTACATTTGCGGCTTCATTACTCTGGGCGCGTCACTGCAGAAGCACTTGAGTGTCGGCGCGTTGATCATGGGATGGGGGATAGCAGAGTTAGCCGTCATGATCAACACCGTCGCTGTCTACGCGTATTGTAACGACTGCTTCCCCAAGCAACAAGTACGCATCGACAATAATTTTCCACTCTCTGAACTTCTGACTAATATTTTCTGCGCCACAGGGAGAGATCAGTGCCCTGATAAACCTTGCACGAACTCTCGGAGGTGCCTTGCTCACCTTATCAACGTTTTGTAGACACTGTTGACTCCCGGTTAACGTCAGGTTTCAGCGTCGCATATTTCCAAGTGCCTTGGGCGACCAAGAACGGAGCCATCCAGACATTCGGAGTAGAAGCTGCGTAAGTTGCTTGACCCCTAAGGACCTTGTGCCTGACGAGTCATTGACCGGTCACCAGAATTGTGATTGGCTTGTTCCTTCTGGTAGTTCCCGCTTTACAAATCAAGGGCCGCCGTCTTAGAGTGCGTGCTCAAGCTCTCATCCCCTGCAGCCGCTCACCTCTCACGCAGGAGCTGTATTCTATGCCTTGATGTCACGAAGAAATATGAATCGAGTGCACCGTCTAGGTTTCCCTTTGCAACGCTGACTTCTCAGTAATTGACGCTACTTCGAGTCGAGCCCATGCAACAAGACTTACATGCGTATTAGTTCCTTCATCTATCACCTTCTCGTATGTAGAATGTCAATTCGTCTGCGCGGGCGGATGTTCGTGCGCCGTTTTTCAAAAGGAGCAAGTTCTTCCCAGAGGACCGAACCCCACGGACGGTGACACCATACTAGGAGCAACCCTGACTATGTACATATGTTCCCCGCATCCCCACTGCGTTTGAATTCCGGTTGAGGCAAGCTCTTATACGGCGAGGCGCGTGATTGTAGTACAGTCGTACTGGTTAGGTGCATTTCGGGTCAAATGACCTTCAAGTTTTACAGCTCCTCGTACCTACGAACTTTCGGCCTTCCACCGCCACGTGCATAGGTCCATATGTATGTACCGTGACCGGACCTTCCAGCAATCAAGGTTACATGCCTTGACAGCAGCGTTCCGTCATTTCCGTGGGTGTTTTTGATTTTTTTATTCTTTCCATTTTGCTCTCTAGCAGTGGTATACAGTTCTCCGGACCCAGGTAGCAGGACACTGTCAATGTGGTAGTTGCTGCGTCCTCAACCCTCTCTACCCCCTCACTGATACCATTGCCCAGTTGATATGATCAAGCCATACAGTTCGATAAACAAGGCCCCTATGGTTCGAAAGCCAAGTAAAACCCTATAAGATCTCGTATTACAGATCACTCGAACCTGATCTTCAAGGATTGATCAAGTTGATCGGCTCTCGGTGATCACCACATCTGGGGGAATAGCCGTGGTTAAGGGTGTACAGTGCCCCCAGAAGGTGACTGGAGGCGGATACAGTAGGTTGAACCCATATCCTCACGTTCCAGAAGTCATAAAGTCAGCCGTGGCATATTACTCCTTGTCTCCCCATCTTGACGATCATCCCCAGTTGCCACTATGTCCTCTGACTCGGTTGAGAAGCAGGTCAACACAGAAACCGTCGAGAAATCCACGAGTGGGAGCGAGGAGGACATCGACATCTACTCTTTTCATGAGAAGCGGGCAGGACGGCTTGTCATCGACCCCGCGTGCGCACCACCTCATCCGTTTGCCCTAGTATCCTGCTCATGTTGACCTCCCATGTCGTGCTTTAGAGAGGCTAAAATAGAATTCGGAGAAGCCGTGGCTTCTAAACTCAAGCTCTCCGAGGATGGAACCAAAGTACTATGGCCTCAACCGCACGACACCGAGCTTGACCCTCAAAATTGGAGCGCCCGTCGGAAGGGTCTAATGTTGCTCATCATTACGCTTGCTGCGATTGTTCCGGATTTCGACTCAGGCATAGGTAAACGAACGCGTCGAACCTCTATCCATCCATGGTCTGACCGTCGTGATTCACTTAGGTATCGCGGCGATTTTTGCACTAGCACGCCAATACCACACAACCCCCGGGGTCATCAATAATCTGACATCAAAGTGAGCCATTCCTCGCTATGAAGTGCGTGGTGTTTTGACCAAAACGTTCGGCATAGTTGGAGTATATTCTTGCTAGGTCTGCTCCCTGCTCGACGGATATTAGGATGTTCACATAGCACAACCTTACAGGATGGGGTGGTCTTGTCGCTGTCGTTCTTATCAGGCGTTATGGCCGCCTTCCTGTCCTGTTCTGGTCCCAGGTGTGTTCAATTAGAACCCAAGGGGCGAGATCGACGATTAAGACGTGTTAAAGCTTATAGGATTGGGTTTTCTGATTGGCGCCACGTTTGCACCCAATCTCAAAACCTTCACAGGCAAGTTTCCTCTAGTCATAGGCGAATCCGTGTACCATTCGCTGAGTACATCACGAACAGCGATGCGCTGCCTCACTGCGTTCTTTTCGTACGGCTGACCTATTTATTCCTCTCCTACTTGCTCAACGGTACTACTCTTCCACAAGGACAGCACCGCAGGTCACGGTACGCGCTTAATCTTTCGCTGTATCGGTAATGTTCTCATGTGCATCATAGGGCTTGTACACGGTGACAGACCTTTACCCCTTCCACCTTCAAGCTCGTAAAGTACGTCGCCCAACCTTCCACGCCTTCAGGTAGTGACACCGAAGAAAAAAAAGCTGAACCTCTGGACCATGGGATTCGTCGTTTCGCCCTTCCTCTCGCCTTTCGCGTTGGGTTTCCTTGTAGCACGTCAGAACTGGCGATGGTCATACGGCGTCGGCTGCATGTACTCCGCCATAGTGGTTTTCCTGATCGCCTTCTTCATGGAAGAAACGTACGAGACCCCCTCGTTCCATACAGCCTTCTGCCTCTCACAATCTCGGTAGCATGTACGACCGCACGCTCAAACCTGTGCCTCCACGCCCTACCACCGGCCTTCGCTACCGGATCGAGACGCTCGTCGGAATAACCGGCTACAAGATGGCCAAGTACAGGGCGAATTGGTCAACTGTCCTTATGTCGCCGCTGTGGGTTCTGACGAGACCCCACGCCTTGTTGATCATCATTTTCGAGGCACGCCATTTCCTTTCGTTGCGCGACTCAGATACTTACGAGCGTCAGTAGGGTGTCCTGTTCGGTTTCGGGATCGGAATCAACGTACGTTCTATGTGCTGTGAGCCATTGTTGGCGATATATGAACCACCAAACCAGGTTACCAACGCTGTTTTCCTCGGTGAAGCCCCGCCTGTCGGGTACGAGTTCAATGCGACAATCATATCTGGTCTCTACGCCACTCCCATTGTGCGGACCAGCCGGCCTTCCCATCTCCGCGCCTGTTCTGATCATCTTGTCCAGGTTGCCTGCCTTCTCGGCGAGCTCGTGGGCCGTTACGTGAACGACTGGATCCAGAATGTCAGTATCCGGCGCAACAACGGTGTTTTCGTGGCCGAAAGTCGTCTGTGGTAGGTACCTGATTCACCTCAGACCTTCCAAAGTCCTCACCACCATGCCTTGTCTTGTAGGGCCTGCTACGTAGCAATTCCGCTGTATATTTGTGGCTTCCTCGTCCTTGGCGCGTCGTTCCAGAAGCACCTGAGCGTCGGTTCCATCATCATGGGCTGGGGCATCGCGGAACTGTCCATCATGATCAACACGGTCGCAGTGTACGCCTACCTCAATGACTGTTTCCCAAGGCAACAGGTTCGCTCGCCCGTCCTTCCTCGGCGTCTTTTCAAATTTTTGATTGATACCCGGTTCACTTCAGGGTGAAGTCAGCGCCTTGCTCAATCTGGGTCGTACTCTGGGAGGTACGCAAATTTATCCTCCAATACCTTCCGGGATCAGAATGATTACCACCTTCCTTTCTCTAGGTTTCGCCGTGGCGTACTTCCAAGTCCCGTGGGCTGCGAAACATGGCGCTCTGCAAACCTTCGGAGTCGAATCTGCGTAAGTCCGGCTATCCTTCGAAACCTAGTACTCGTCTCACGTCAGCGCAGAATCGTCACGGGTCTTTTCCTCATCATAGTCCCGATGCTACAGTTGAAAGGCAGCGTTCTACGTGTAAGTTGTCTTTCCCAGTACACTTCCGCACTCACTAATGTCTCGACGCCGACAGGAACGATACTCACTGAACTGAACATCTCATCATGACTACTGTACTTGTTCTGTAATTGCTATACCCATCGATACCTCCTTTCCTGTCTTGATTCCGGGTTTGACGATGTCGTTGTCCATGTATCCGAGTTGTAGTGAGAACGCAGAGGATCGCCAGCGTATGCTACATCTCCATCTCTACTTCTTGCACCACAGCACCGCCACCAGTCTGCGCACGCAGCAGTCTCCGATGAACCAATCTACGACAGCGAACAGATCACAAAGCCCAGCATCAGCTCATCTTGGAAATTCAGAGAAAGCTGACAGTCATACCTCTCAAATAAGTCCAACGGCCCCTCCGCCTGTCCCTGTCCCTGTCCCTGTGCCGCTCCCGCTCCCTGCCCCTCCGCGTACCCAACGATCGGAATCCAACTGCTCAGGGGGCTCGTCCCAGACTCATAGCTCGCCTCCTTGACATACAACAACAGCCCATCCGGCATGACCTGCGCTTCCGTCTGTACATACCCCCTCCCAAACTCCCATACCTCCTCGCCCTCGCCCCTTTCCGTGCCTCCCTTCGACGCATCCACTTCCATGCCCTCCCCGCTTCGGTGTGTCACACCGAAGTTGAACGCAGGCCGCGGGACGTCCCGTAGGGGCAGCGTTATTGGCACGGTGTGAGGGGCGCGGGAGAGCGGGACGACGTGAGTGAGGAGCATGGGGAGGGTCGTATCCGTGTGGTAAGGGACGGGCACGAACGACGTCGGATACGGAAACCGGTACCCAGCTTCATTCTCATTGTGACGGGGGCCTTCTGGCGGGGGAGGCGGCGAGGGAGGGTTGGTAGGCGTGAGCTCCGCGAGGCGCGTATCGCGCCACCAGAACCTACGTAGAGTACATTTTGGATGGGGATCGATAAATGAGGTAGGGGTCGGGTGCGTACCGGAAGGCGGATTCACACTCGCTGACGTCCTGTCCCTTCCATTTGACGACGTCGAGTATGTGGAGGATGCCGTTCTCGCGCCAGCGCGCGTCGAGGATGCAGTCGAGGATGGTGTGTGGAGGAAGTGACGAAGGGAAACGCGGAATGAGGATTTTGCCGAGGAGTCGCGAACGGAGGGTCGTATTTGGGACTGTGAAGGGAGAGCAGGCGGAACATCATGAGCAGGCGGAGAATGGACCAAAGTAGGCATGGATGGGTTACAATACGCACCTGTGCCAGGTACCCCAACCGCCACCTGTGTGACGGCCAAACACCTCTTCCCCACGGGCACTGGACCGACTGCGACCCAGCCGCTTTCCAGATCACTGGGAAGTCCGTCCGCCCCGCCCCACCCATCCCCAGCGGGACTCATCTCCAGGAGCTCGGCATACATGCAGCGGTCCGCCCACTTATTCGGCTTGTTTTTCTTGCGTCGCGTCTTCTTCTTCTTTTTCGTAGCGGCCTGCTCCTTCGTCTGTTGCTTATGTTTGTCCTGGTCCATATCCTCCGAAATCACTGCAGCCGTAATACCCGTGGTAAGGGCAGTCTCCGCCACGGGAGGAGGAGTCGGAGCCACGACATGCGTCGCAATTGTACTTGGATCCACCTCCTCCCGCAGCATCCCCGCGTACGGCGCCACAGAACCCAGCGCCGGCCTCTCCTGCTCCTCTTCTTCCGCCTCTGCCTCATCCTCCGAGCTCCCAAGCGTAAGGTCTGCAAACCGGTCGAGCTGGCGGGTGGAGTCGATACGCTGTGCGCGGCGCTACATCGTACACTGTCGCTTAGCCTGGGTGCTTACTTGGCGGCATGAGGAGACGCACACGTTTTTGCTCCTCCAAGGCCTAACGTAGTAAACACAACTTCAGCACTCGAGACAAAGAACGGTGAAATCGAACAACTCGACCTTGGTGCGGCGGGCCTCCTGGGAGACGAGTCTATCAGTTATCGTGGTCGGAGGCAGCTTGTATGACGTCTTGCGCGCCGCGAACAGGTTTACTGCTGGATCCATGGCTACGGGCATCGTCGATGTCGAGGCCATGGTCATCGAACGGTACGTTGACCTCGTGGTTTAGTCAAGGCGGAACCCTAACCCCAGCCGTGGGTTTCGTTATCATTATCTGATCGCGTCACGTCATGGTCACACCCCTCTCCTCACTGTCATGAACATCGACCACCCCTACACCCTCCAGCCCCTCTGCTCGTTGTCGGGGCACTCAGAGCGCGCCTGGAATGTCGCATGGAATCCCACTCGCCCTCTCCTCGCGTCGTGCTCATCTGACAAGACCGTCCGCATGTACTCCTACTTGTCTCCTACGGGCGATCCCTGCTTAGCACCCGAGTTCACGCACGTTTCGACGATTGAGACCGGACATACCAAATCTGTGCGCGCGCTTGCATGGTCGCCGTCCGGGAAGACCCTGGCAACTGCATCGTTTGACTCGAATATTGGCGTGTGGGAGCAGGAGGGCGATGATCCAGGGGAGTGGGAATGCGCGAGCCAGCTGGAGGGACATGAGACGGAGTGCAAGAGCGTCGCGTACTCGAGTACCGGGACACTTCTTGCGAGCTGTAGCAGAGATAAAACTGTGTGGATATGGGAAGGTGCGCCGTCCGTTGACAAAATCACGCTCGTTTGCCGATGCAGGTGGTTAGTACACCCGGACGCGGACTTTGAGTGTATGGGTGTGCTCATGGAACACACTCAGGATGTTAAATGCGTCGCCTGGCACCCAACCGAAGAGGTCCGTGTCCCAACGAAGCTATGTCTGCGTCTCCTCGTGCTCACCCCTTCCAGATCCTCGCCTCCGCCTCCTACGACGACACCATCAAACTCTACATCGATGACCCCTCCGACGACTGGTTCGCCTTCGCCACGCTCACCGGGCACACCTCGACCGTCTGGTCCCTCGCATTCTCGCCGAACGGGCGGTATATCGCCTCCGCGTCCGACGACCGCACCGTGCGCATATGGAAGCGCGTAGATCCGCTCGATCACAAATGGGAATGCGTGCTCGTGCTGGGCGGTCACGAGCGGAGCGTGTACTCCGTGACATGGGGTATAGGAAATGGCGAAGTGCGGGCTGGGGAGACCAACTTGGGGTGGTTGGCGAGCACGGGGAGCGATGGCTCGATCCGCGTGTGGGAGCTGACTGTGCGCATAGCTTACTGACATGTTCCTCTGTGCTAGTGACTGATTGGCAGCTTTTAGGAGCCCACGAGTGAAGCTCTCGTGGCCAACATCACACCGCCGAAGCACCGGCTCATCGCGTCCATTGCCTCCGCCCATGATGTATACGACGTCAACGCCATCGCATGGTGTCCGCGTCCAGGCTTTGCAGACATGCTTGCGACCGCGGGAGACGATGGCGCTACACGAGTCTGGAGAGTTGTCCCAGCATAGAGCGTAGGTATATTAGGTCTAATCTAATCCCCTTCTATCTAATCACAAATTGGAATCACATCGACTACGGAATGCATGACCGTTCGCTCTTGAAGCATCTCCGCGACGCGGTTTACAAAAAAAGCCCATGTGGGGCAGCAGACACCGGCCACGGAAGATTCGGATAATCTAGACCCTCTTGTTTCCTCCGCCAACTTCACCACTCGCCCAAGCGAAATGCAAAGACGTCTCGCCTCCTTCAAATCGCGCCCCAGCCCGACGATAGAAAAAACGAAGCAGACGATCGTAACCAACAGAATCGCGCCACGCCCTCAGGCGAATAGCTAGCGGCCCAACGGGATACGTCATCCCATCCACGAAGGCTGTCTTGGAAACTCGTCCATGCGGCTCCAGAGGCGCGACTTCCGCAGTAGTATCATACCAAGAACGTCCACGCGTGGACGTTTTAGCGTGAGGTGCTTATGTGCGCCTAACTCCTGCAGTGCTATCTGTCGCCACAAAATCTGCAAGCGATAAGATAACATGCCGAGCATGGCACCTGATAGTATGATAAAGGCCTCAACTTGCATGCGGAGCCTGCACCTACGTTACATCCAGAAGCACCATCTCGATCGCTTCTTTTTCATCTCTACGGGCTCCTCGTGGTGAAAGAGTGCTGGGCCTTCGACCGCCACCTCCGCCGTCTTGGTCACAGCAGCGACCGACAGACCTTCCTTTTCTAACCGAGTAGCGCCCTCCGAATAATCCTTCGCCAGGCTTGCAAGGGCACCTTTCACTTCCTCCGCATAGTAGCTATCCCCAGCCAGGTCGATGGCGGCTTCAACCGCCTTGTCGGAATCGAGGAACAGCTTCCCGAGGTCACGACGGTCGGCCTTGTCGGGCGTGTGCTCCACAAGTGCCGCGAGAGTAGTGAGCGCTTGACGGCGGTAAAAATATCGATCATCAGCCTCGTCCTCGAGCGTGACTATGGCGAGCAACCACGGCGCCAACCCGGCCTCGCGCAGTGCCTCAGCGAACGCTGGCCCCGCGCTCACCCAGTCGCTGGAACGGTGAAGAGTGGGCGGAGGGCGGAGAGATAGCAGGTGCCTGAACGCAGCTACGATGGCCTCCTTGTTTTCCGTGCTGAATGCGAGGAGCTGTTTCAAGGTTCCGAGTATGCCGGTGTTGTTCTCGATTTCGTGGCAGCGAATGACGAGGTGGTGGATGAGCGGGGATGAATGAGGACCGATGATAGGCAGGGCTTTGTTGATACATTCGACAACCAGTTCTGTTAATCTATATCGTGGAAGTCAACATCAAGTGTTAATATGAAAGGCGAGGACGCCACGTACTTTTCGCACATTTTGCGTGATTCTCTAACAGTATTCCAATACGCCTCCGAAGCCTGATCAAACGCCTCCCTATCCATCTCTCTCGCATTCGGCGCTTTCGTGCCATCGGGATCATAGTTACAGGACCTGCTGCACCAGCGCAACGAGATGCCCCACCGTCTTCCCATTCCCAAAACTTTCTCCCCGCTCGAGCAACCACCTCTGGTCCCGGTCCTGCGTATTCTCCAGCAGCCTGAGCATCCACACCACGCGCTCCAGCGACGCCCTGCTCTCGTCCGCAACGAGCGCAGCCAGCACACGCAGGAGCACCTCGTTCCTCCGTACAACGTCCTTCTCCTTCTGTGCCGACGGGGCACGAAGGACAAAGCACACCCCATCCACCGCCGCCCGCCTGCCTGCCGCCTCGGACGCCGCCTCCTGCGCCAGAAGCTCCAATGCACGCGGGAGCGCACCAGCGAGATACGCCGCCTCCGCCACCGTGCGTCCCAGGGTCATCGTCTCCAGCGTTTCGTTCGCACCACCACCACCACCGGCCAGCGCCGGAAAGAAGAAGACGTCCACATTTTCAACGGCCGCCTTCAAAGCATACTTTACGAGCTCGAGTCCGCGCTTGTAGCCCCAGCCGCACTGGTACAGGAGAAGTAACGCGTCCGTCCGCGCCGTCCGCATGCGTATCAGCTCGACGGAGCGCGCTACAACGTCGGAGGTGACGAGTTTGCCTTTGTATGGCGTTGAGGGTGGTCCCGAGGACGGGGAGTAGTCCCAGGCGTTGGTCCCGGGTTCGCCTGCTAGGATCTCGGCGAGGAGGTGCGCGGCGCCGCGCGAGGACGTGCAATGGAAGCGTGCGATGATGCGTGGGAGGACGGAGGGGGACGTGAGGGCGGCGGCGACGGTGTCGCGCAGGGGGATGGGTTCTGAGAAAGTACCGGGACTAGGGCTGGTGGACTCTAGGAGGCGGGCTAGGATGGACAGTGCGAGGGCGCTGTCGGCTGGGACGGGCCCTTTGACGATGTCGAGGAGGGGCTCGATGCACCCTTTTTTCATGAGGAAATATCCCGCACTCCGTGCTTCTCCCACCAACTTCTCCAGCACGACCTACACCACACATACACATTAGCGAGCCTCTCAAACTGCGAGCCTCGTTTCAGAGACTCACAAGAACCGCAGACCGGTGCTCGCTGGCGCCTCCCCTCCCAACCTCCTCCAGAAGCAAATCACACAACCCCGCCTCAACCGCCTGCTTCCGCACATCGACGTATGTACTTCCCCAGCATCCCGCTCACAATCCCCAGCTTCACCAGCACACCCAGCCCCGCGTCCTTCCACACGCCCTCAAACGCCTCCCTAACCATCGCCTGCTCCCCCTCCCCATCTCCCGAGTCAAGCCCCATCACCACCCTAGCAAGCAGCCAATGCGGGCCCGTCGCCACACCGCCCCGCGGCTTCTCCCTAGCACGAGCGCCCTGCGCGCCTCCGGGCCCCTCACCAGCTCCGCGCGCATCCGAGTCTCCTCTTCCGCCGACACCGACACCGACTCGCAGAACGACATCGCCCCGAACGCGACGTGGTCCGACTCGTCCCCCAGACACCGGACGACGGCGCGGGTCATCGGGGGGTAGACCTGCCGGAGACATATCACAGCCGCGCGGCGGGGGCTTTGAGAGCAGCGAGCGTGCCGGGCCCCGGCTCTGAAGAACAGCTTCGCCAGCTCGGGATAGCCGTTCTGGATCGTGTATCCGTAGACCTCGACTGCGCCGCGGACGACTTCCGGCCCGGGGTGGGCGTAGTAGAGGTGTGTCCGGAGGGAAGCGGCATGCGAGGCTGGGTCGTCCTCTGCGAGGCGCGAGAGCGCGTACTGGACGTGCAGGCACTCGGTGGTGTAGCATGGGACGAGGTACGGGACGATGGCGTCGGCGTGTGGCGCGAGGAGGGCGCGGGAGGCAGGTGTGAGGTAGAAGAGGGCTGATATGAATTGGACGAGGGCTGTCCTGTGCTCCTGGGTCTGGGGAAGCTTGAGGATGCGGAGGAGCTCTGCGGCCCTGGCTGAGATGTGCTCCGAGGTGAAGGTGGGGTTTTCTCGTGCTAATGAGATGAGCTTGGCGAGGACCTTGGGGAGTCACGGTTATCAGCTCAACGAGTTGATAGATAGGGGAGAAAATACACTCACATCGTTTTTCTTTTCCGCGTCGCCGAATTCCAAGTCTTTCAGGAGGACGGGGGCGATGGAGGGGGCGGAGGGGGCGGATGAGGGCTCTGACATGGCTATGACAGTTTGGTGATGCCCTTATCCCTTCATGAAGCATTTAAAAGCACGGAATGGGCGCCGAACGGCTAGATGTCAGGCAAGAGCAGTCAACATACCTGCCAGTCAGCTGCATAGAAACGGTGATCGTTAGTTGTGCATACTGCCGAACGACTCATAAGGGCTATTCCCGGAGGCGAGTATGACGCGAAGGCGGAGAGCGTGGTACAGTACCTCACGCGGCGGAGCTACGCCTGAGCAGCGAAACACCAGTATGTTGGTACCTCCGTCGGAGGTAGTTGGAGCGTCAACGCGGCATACCGTGCAAGTTCTTCTCCATGCCAGCACTGCGACACGGATGTTGAACTTCGCCGACCATAACGATACCTTTGCAAGCCTCCATTGACATTGACAATCGTGGACGTCGTCACAGATGCGAGTGTGAAAGGACGAGCTCTCGGGCACTGAAGCACTGACGCTCGACGTCTCAGGCCGGAGCTCGCTCGCATCATCGCAGCTGCGTGGCTGTGCAAGATTTCTCAATCATATCTTATCAGCACTTCTGCCCCTCCCCTTCCCTTTCCTATTCCCCTCACCACCACCATCGATCATGGCAGCAACGACTCAGTTCAAATTCGACTTCACCCTCGACCCATCCGACGTCGACCCCGACTTCGCCATCCCCGAACAACTCGCCCGCGTCCGTCTCTCCTCTCCCTCCCCTCCCCCCACCTCCAAGTCCGAACCTGAAGCTGAAGCGCACCCAAAACCCACATGGGAGCACCAACAGCGCGTCGTCGAGCTCGGCGTCGAAGAACTCGTGAGTCGCCCTTCCCTCTTTCCCCTCACCCCCCTCGACACCGCGATCATGATGATACCCGGATCCAACACTAACACTAACACACGCCAATCGCAAGCGCAGCTCGACCGCCTCCCCGACACCGGCGCCATCTCCTACTCGCCGCTCCCCATCCCCGTGCTCGGTCCCCATCCCGGGCGGTCCACCGCGCCGCTCACACTCGCCCGGCGCGACCTGTTCGACGCGCGCTTCCAGCTCATCGCGCACTCCGACGCCACCGAGACCGAGGGAGAGCGCGCTCACGAGCAGGGAAGGGATAGGGATAGGGAGACCGGCCTGGCGTTCATCGAGGCGCCGTCGGACCTCGTGCCGGGTGTGTACGAGGGCGGGCTGAAGACGTGGGAGGGGAGCGTCGATCTCGCGGGGTACCTCGCGGGGCACGTGGACGTGCTCGGCGACGTCAGGGGCAAGCGCATCCTCGAGGCACGTCTTCCTCTCCGACTGTGGCGCACGCACCCTGATGCTGATCTGGGGCTGGGGCTGTAGATCGGGTGCGGCACGGCCATCCCGTCGATGTCCATCCTCCACCGGGTATTCTCCAGCGACCCTCCGGAGCTAGACACACCGGGTCAAGAGACAGAGCTGCACCTGCAGGACTACAACGCCTCCGTCCTCTCGCTCGTCTCGCTCCCCAACCTCCTCCTCACCTGGTGTACGTCCCTTGCTCCCTCCCTCCCCTCCCACCCCCACTAACTCCCCTACAAGACATGTCCCCCGCCGCCGCGCCCTTCCGCACGACCGCCCCCTCCCTCTCCCAGCCCGCCTCAACCTCACACACCAGCACCACCGCCCCGCCCCCCGCGGACCCCAGCATCCCAGGCGAGCTGCCCCTGACCCCGCTGCTCAAGGCGGCGTTTTTGAAGGCGCTGGAGCGGTACCGGGTGAGGATCAGGCTGTTCGCGGGGCCGTGGGGGGCGTTTCTGGGTGACGACGATGAGGGTGTGTCTGTGGGGAGCGGGGAGGGGGAGGGAAAGGACGGGAGGGGAAGATACGATGTGGTGCTGAGCGCGGAGACGGTGTACCGCGTGGAGAGCATGGGTGCGCTGTTGAGGCTTATGCGGGGCGCCGCGGGTGCGGGTGCGGGGATGGTCGTGCGGGCGGGCGGGGAGGGGGACGGCGGCGGCGAAGACGAACGACGAGTCGGGGGAGAGGAAAGGGGAGCGGAGGGGAAGGAACACGTGTGCCTCGTCGCGGCGAAGGTGCTGTACTTTGGCGTGGGCGGGGGCGTTGCGGAGTTCGTGGAGGGCGTGAATGGGAAGGGAGGGAGTGTGGAGACGGTGTGGGAAGGCGGGGTCGGGGTCGGGCGGCGCGTGATGCGCGTTCGGTGGTAGTCAGACTATCAGAGCAGCCAAATCAAAAAGTAATAGGATATCTAATCCAATCCAATCCTGTAATTCTAACCTAGATAAATCTACGTAGAGCATCGTTGTATGCATCCATTCTACCATGGCCACCTCGAGCTCTAGAGTCTAAAGCACATCCAGCACCGCCCTCAGCCTCTCCACCGCAACCTTATTCTCCTCCTCACTCCCCACCGTAATCCTCAAACACGCCTCGCACCCCATCTCGCTCCCGCGATACCTCACCACCACGCCCCTCTCCTCCGCCAACTTCTTATACACCCTCCTCGCGCGCTCATCGTCCACCTGCCCCTGCGCATCCCTCGCAAGAATGGGCACCAGCACGAAGTTCGCGTCCGCCGCGCCAATCGCGCTGCCGACGCCGCGCACATCCCTGAGCATCTTGAGGAGCCGCGCGCGCTGCTCGCGCAGAGTCTCGATCTTGGACCGGGTGAGCGCGAGCGAGGCGGGCGAGAGCGCGGAGAGCGCGAGGTGCGCGGTGGGCGTGGAGATGTTGTACGGCGCTTTGGTGTTGGTGAGGACCTGGATGAGCGGGGGCTGCGCGAGGGCGATGCCGAGTCTGCGTCGGGGCGGCGCGTAGTCAGTTGGTGTGTTGGTGGGAAACAAGTCAAGTGAAGGAAAAGGGGAGGAGAGAAAGAGAGGGGGAGGGAGGGAGAGACACGATACACGATACACACCGGATGGCAGCGAGCCCGAATCCCTTACTGAGCGTCTGCATCACGACGAGGTTCGCGAACTCCTCGACGAGCGTCACCGCGCTCTCTGCTTCCGGGCTGGCCGCAAAGTCGATGTACGCCTCGTCGACGACGACGACGCCCCTGTACTTCGGGTACGACAGGATAGCGCGGACGGACGCGAGGGAGAGGAGCGTGCCCGTCGGGTTGCCGGGCGAGCACAGAAAGACGAGCTTGATGCCCGGATCCGCGTCGATCGCTTTCTTGATCTACAAACGAAAGTCACCCACAGTCCACCTCGTACTCCCCTTCACACACGACACACGACGGCACACACACACGCACCTCATCAACACGCAGACTGAACCTGCCCCTCTCCCCGCCCTCTCCCTCCCCGGCACCGAGCTCAAGCGGGACCCGCACAACGCCGACATCGTTGACCTGCGCACACACCGCGTACATCCCGTACGTCGGCGGCGTGACGAGGATCTTCTCCGCCCCGCCCGGCCGCACACACACGCGCTGCAGCAGGTCAATCACCTCGTCCGAGCCGACGCCGAGGAACACGCGGTCCGCCCCCGGCAGACCGCGCAGCGCCGCGATGCGCGCCTTGATGCCGGCGTGCGAGGGGTCGGGGTAGCGGTGCAGGGGCAGGGCGAGCGTCGCGTCGAGGTCTGCCTTGCCCGGGCCGTCTACTTCAGCAGAACCAGAGGAGGGGGAAGGGGAGGGAACGATGGAGTGCCCGAGCGCATTCTCGTTCGCGTCGAGGAGGATGCCAGACTGGTAGTCGTCCCGCGCGCAGCGGTACGGGTGCAGCGCGAGGATGTTGGGCCGGATCGCGGCTTCGATCGAGAAGTGCGCCGGGCGCAGGGGGGTCGAGGACGGCGGGAGGCCGTGGATCGGCATCGAAGAGGAGTAGGAGCAGGAGGAGGAGTCATTTTTGGATCTGAATTTTTGGGAGATATGGTCATGAGATTAGATAAGATCTCGAGACGCCGATCGTATGGACAAGTTCTCCGGATCCACGTACCCCGTTGGACTGCCGTCAATTCACGCGTAGGCATACGGCGACTCCGTGGCTATGGTAGACGAGTTCCATCGTTCTGAACCTCCCGCGCATCAGCAACCTCGATCTCAATTTTTCCAATGACGGGGATTCCAAGTTATTCAAGACACCGCCGACAACGTAACGAGGACCCAGACCAGCCGACGGGATATATCCTGCTGACTCAAAAAACTCCACCTCGATCTTCACCCTGGCTAGGAACCTTCGCATGGTAGAGCATTACAGCACTGCCGACCACTGTTGGCAAATCCATGACATCTTGGGGCTTCCTCTTCCTTGGAGTCAGCTCACACACCTCAATCTATACCTTTCTGGAAGTATAAACCCCCCCTTGTTCTTCCATCTCATCGGGCAATGCACCCGCCTTGTCGTGTTTATCGCCCCCAAAATCAGAAGCGAGATTCACGCTGGCAACGAGCTGGCGCATTCCCCAGGAGTACTGTATTTTCTTTGCCTCTACTTCTTCTCTGTCAGACAGGGTGTCCCTGCATATCTCACGCAACTCAACACATCCCCTGGAATCGAATCACCATTCAGAGTCTTCGTGCAGCGTCCGGCCTCGTCTTCGAGGTCTGGCGGAAGGGAGGACTGGCGAGCCTGATGGAAGCCTCAATTTTCACAGGGCAGTCCGATATTTGTGCTAAGTGGCGCTCAATGTGGAAGCTCGTTAGATTATGAGCCTGTGGAGAAAACAGGCAAAGGACAAAATTGAGCGTTGTGTGAGGCAGGCACGTGTGTGCCAATTGTCGACGCGTCATAGAAACGCGTGACGTCGTGACTCCTTTTTCCTTTTGTCTTCATCGCAGCTGGCAGCGCACTGAGTTATAAGGACAAGGACCGTCTCTGTCCACTGCCACCATGCGTCCTCTCCACCTCGCCCTCCTATTGTCAGCCGGCAGCGTCAGCCTACCCGGCGTCCTCGGCTGGGGTGCAGCAGGCACGTCGTCCGCTGCCACCCAAGCGCCCGCACTAACCCCTTCCCTTCCTCACAGGTCACGAAATCGTAGCCACCATCGCCCAGATCCACCTGCACCCCTCCGTCTTCCCCACCCTCTGCTCCATCCTCAACTACACCTCTCCGGACCCCACGGCCCCACCCTGCCACCTCGCCCCCATCGCCGCCTGGGCCGACAAAGTGCGGTACCACATGCGCTGGTCCGCGCCTCTGCACTACGTCGGCGCACTCGACGACCACCCGTCGCAGACGTGCGCGTTCCCGGGGCAACGCGGGTGGGCCGGCGCAAAGGGGCATAACGTCCTGGGTGCGGTGCGGAATGTGACGGGTCTCCTGGAGGACTATGTTTCGGATGCCCATGGGTCCGCTGTACGCCACGACGCGGCGAACGAGGCGCTCAAGTTCCTCGTGCACTTTCTCGGCGACTTGCACATGCCCCTCCATCTCACCGGCCGGGACCGAGGCGGCAACTCGGTCAAAGTGAAGTTCGGCGAGCGGGTGACCAGTGCGTCGTCTGTACATCCCCACCTCAATCCTAACAACTAACATTTTACCGCGCAGGCCTCCACTCCCTCTGGGACGGCCTCCTCATCGCCAAAGCCATCCGCGAGACGCCCAACAACTACACCCGCCCGCTGCCCTCGCGGCAAATCGAACATTCGCTCCGCGGGACAATCTACGACTCCTACGTCCGGCGCATCATGTGGGAGGGCGTCCTCTCCTCCTGGAAAGACGAGATCCCCGACTGGCTGTCCTGCCCCGCCCCTTCCCCTCCCTCTCCCTCTCCCCCTCCTCCTCCCCCGGCCCCGTCTTCAGCACTAACCAGCATCTGGCACACCCTCACACGTCTCCTCCTCCCCTCCCACCTTCCCGACACCACCACCCCAAGCGACGAGACCGAGACCGACGACGCCCTCCTCTGCCCACACGCCTGGGCCGCGCCCATCCACGCCCTCAACTGCGAGCTCGTCTGGCCCCGCGCGCTCGACGAGCCGCCCTACACTTACACCTCGCGCCTCCCTCTCCCTCTCCCCGCCTTCCTCGTGCGGCTCCTTCCCCGTATTCTTCCGCACTCATTCTTCAAGCCACCAAGCATGGAGGACGAGACCCCCACTCACACTCACACTCATGCAGACACGGCAGACACGGCAGACACGGGGCTCCTGCAGCTCGACACCCCCGAGTACGCGGGTCTCATCGCGGAGCGCCGCGTCGTCGAGAAGCTCCTCGCGCAGGCGGGGGTCCGGCTCGCTGCGACGCTCAACTGGCTCTTTGCCGATCCCTCCGCCTCCGTGGAGATGTGGGGGCCGGGGCCGGGGGTCGGGGTCAGCCAGCAGGCCTTGCGCATGGGGATGAGCTTGGGGGTTGCGCTTGAAGGACAAGGACAAGGACAAGGACAAGGACGATGACGCTTATAGAATTATCCAACTTTATCTCGCGCGTACGTATACTGTATTTATGGTTTTGACTAACTTAACACGAGGTCGGAAAGGAAGGCAGCGGAGGCTGAGTAAGCCGACAGCGTCGATTCTGACGAATTAAACATCGGCCTAATGGTCTAGTAGCATGATACCTCCTTCGGGTTTCTTCCCGCCTTGTGCAAAAGGCTTGTTTGGAGGTGGTCCTGGGTTCAATTCCCAGTTAGGCCCTGTGCTTTGTGCATTTAGGTTTTGTTTTTTTTTTTGTTTGATATCGTGTTTGCTGTCGAATTCTTCTCGTTTTTTTTTTTCTGAACCTGAAGGCGGCCGCAGCGCGAGTCTGGTTCCAGAACTCCTCGTTCAACCTCGGATGTATGGCAGTTACTGCGTAGCCTGAGCATCCTGCGGTCCAGCGAACGTATCGTACAAACAAACATGTACCCATCCTCATGCTCACAGGACATCTTAACATCCACTGTCCTCATCCCTGCATCCAGAATAAACCCTGCAAGCCGAGGTATACGAGAACAAGAGCGCGTCGATCACACGCAGACCCCCGCTCAGCTCAGCTCAGCTAAACGGCGGGTACCTCCTCCCCGGCGGATGCGTAACCACCACCCGGAGGTCCGTGAAGCCATCCACGTCGAATCTGCCGTACCCCGACGCACCCCTACCAAGCACGAAAGGGGAACGGACGTCAGGGAACTGGGGACTGCATACGATACGAGGGAACAGAATAGACGCGAGAGAGTGAGTGAGTTCGGACGTACCCGAGGCCCCGCAGCCCCGCTAGCGGCTCGGAGTGGATCGTCGAGCCGTTGATGTTCACGTACCCTGGCGCACATCAGCCACTGTTTAGTCGCCTTCAAGCGGAAATTTTACCTGCTCGAATACGAGACGCGACCTCATTCGCGGCGTATATATCCTTCGTCCACACGGACGCCGTCAGCGAATACTCCGAATCGTTCGCGAGCTCCACCGCCTCCTCTTTCGTGTCCACCACCGCAAACGCCACCACTGCAAAAACCGCACCTCAGCTCTCCGCTCACCCTCACCACAAGAGAGAGAAAAAGCCACGCACCAGGCCCGAAACTCTCCCGCTCCCAAAGCTCCATCCCCTTCCCAGGCTGCACACCAAGCAGCACATGCGGGCCCACCACACACCCCCTCCTCTCCATATCCCCCAACACGAGCTCCGCGCCCTTCCCTACCGCCTCCTTCACGAGCCGCACCACGTTCTCCGCCGACGCCTCGCTGAACAACGGGCCTAGCTTCGGGAGTGACTCGGAGGCGCAGAGCTCGCGGACGGCGGCGACGAGCGGCTGCGCGACTCCGCGCTGGACGATCACGCGCTCAGTGGACATGCAGACCTGCCCCGAGTGCGCCATCGCGCCGTGCACGATCGCTTTGGCGGCGTCGGAGACCGGGGCGTCGTCCAGGACCTAGCAGAGAAGAGAAAAAACGAATCAGTAGTGCGCTGGGGAGGGGGAGGGGAGAGGGGAGAGGGGGACACTGACGACGACGGGCGCTTTCCCGCCCAGCTCGAGGATGCACGGTTTGAGATGTTTCGCAGCCTCCATCGCGATTATCCTTCCCACTCGATCGCTTCCCGTGAACTACTCCCACCCACCACCAGTGGCTCATCAGGAAACGACCTCACGCCCTGTAACCACGGCAGTACTCACATTGACCTTGCGCACCTTCGGATGCGCAATAAGCTCCGCCGTGAGCGCGGGCGCCGCCTCCCTCGACATAGAGACATAGTTCAGCACGCCCCTCGGCAGCCCGGCCTCGTGCAGGAGCTCCACAGCGACGGCCTGGCTGCGCGGGCTGTACTCAGACGACTTGAGCACGACGGTGTTGCCGCATAGGATCGGGACCGCGACCGCCCGCAGGGTGAGCGCGAACGGTGCGTTCCACGGCGCGATCGACAAGCTGCATCACCGATCAGCACGAAGGTATCCCGAACCATTCAACGAGAGAACGAGCGACGTACATGACCCCTGCCGCCCGCCGATGGACCTCCACTTTCGCCCCGGGCACCGCCGAAGGCAACGTCTGGCCCGTGAGCTGATTCACCAGGCCCGCGGCCCCCATCAGCGCCCCACGTGCGATCATAGCATTGAACATGCACCAATACTCCATCGCCCCCGTCTCCTCCCCTGTCGTCTCCACAATCTTCGCCTTGTACTTCTCCGTGGCGGCGAGCTCGGCGGCTTTGATGAAGATCGCTGCTCGTTCGCCGTTGGTGGAGTGTTCCCAGGTCTCGAACGCCTTGGCGGCGCTGTCGACCGCGGCTTTGCAGTCCTCGCTCGATGCGGAGGCTGCTTGCCCGACGACTTGTCCAGAGGCGGGATTTGTGACATCGAATGTTGCATTTGTGCTGGACGGAACCCACTGTCCATCAATACAGAGCGGTGTGAAGGGAGGAGGCATCCTGGTTAGAGACAAGCGAAGAACCTAGGCGTGTTCATCTTATGGACCGTCAGCGGGTCATCTGGTTCTGATCATCCAGTGAAAGGGATCAAAGAAACCCACGCATATTTTGACGGTGACTCATGTACTCTGGGAACGCAAAGACAAAGAAGATGAGTTCGAGAGCACCTGACACGCGCGAGTAATCATAACCAGTAGAAAATACACCAATAAACACACAATCAACCATCGACCCCTATCGTCTATACCATCACGTCTTTCCGCGATCGCTCCAACCACTTCTGCCGAAGTTTCTCTCGTGCCGCAAGCTGTTCCCTGGCCTTCCTCGTCTCGTCTTTCGATGAGATTTTCCAAAGGAAATCTTCCGTCTTGGTGACGAAGAACAATCGATAAGTCCGCACGCAGACCTTGATTTCGAGACCGTCCCGGGTCACGACGTTCGGCTGAGCATCGCGCGGGCCAGGCGGTAGGTTCCTACATAACATCCGTGAGTACAAACATCTGCGGCAGAACTGACGTGTCAACGAACCTGCGCAGGAACGGAGCCTTGACCTTTGAAGGCGATACACCCTCCGTCGTGTCACCCTGAAATGAGAGCCAATCTGTCAGAGATACCAGCCGACACATGGCGGATGAGGCATACCGAAACGTAGGATTCAATGTAGGCTTGCCAACGGCCGGTCAAGACTTCTGAGTCGTCGAAGCTCGAATCGTCCTTCCCGATCAACTGGACGGTCATCGTTCGAGATTCCGGCAGCTGGACGAGTGTCAATGACCACAAGCCCTCCAAGCTTTTGGCTGGAGCACGTACCCAATCAATACGGAATAGATTCTCGTCAGGACCCAGAACCTTTTCCGCATTTCGTCGAGTGTTGATCTGGTCCTGCGTAGTCGGTGACACGAGCGACCGCTCTTTCTTGAGGATCTCCAGAAGGTCTTGGCTTTTGGGATCGGCAAACACGGTCTGGCACTAGCAGAAGTTCAGGATGGAAGCCTGGTAGAATGCAATTGTAAGAAAGGCTTACCTGCTTGATGATAGCACCAATCACTTTATCAATTGTAAAGCTCTTGTATGCTTCCTGTTCCCACGTCAGCGCCCAACACAGATCTCAAGAGTCACACAACCCGCGCACCTTGGTACCAAACATGAACCTCATCTGGTCTTCAAACACATGTTGCTCGATCTCATTGTCGAAGAGCCGCTCCAGCGACTCCAGCAGCAGATCATAATAATGTTCGGCCGGGGCACCTCGATCCCCCACATTATTGGCTTCGATGACAGGGGGCAATGCGAGCTCGACTGCAACCGGATTCGAGCGTGACGGCCCGGCAGCCGCCAGTTTGGCACCAATGGCCTTGAAGAGGCTCAGTCGCGAGTACAAGACCTATGCAAGTCGGTCAATCGATCGGCGAAGACGACATCACCGAAACCGGAGGGTGACGCACCTCAATCAACCGCAACAGTGCGTAAAACGTGGTGTTGGTGAAGAAAATATTTCTTCTTGACGCCCTCCGATTCTGTGATGACGCCTCCGCTGCCGCTCGCGCGTCTTCATCGACCAGCACAGGTGACGCCAGCCGGGACATAATCGGTGAAGCGGCCTCCTGTGCCCTCGTTTTCCGGTTCGTCGACTTGGCCTGTTCCGCCTTGAGCAGCTTCTTCCTGAGGTCACCGCCAGACGAAATCCCGTTTCCTTTCCGATTGCGGCGCGAGCCCGTACTCGCCACGGACGAGAGCTCTACGTCGTCCGCAATGCTGCCCAAGTCGTCGCTCGCATCGCTGTCAAACGTCTCCTGCACGACCGTGAAGCACGAATTGAACGCCACCGGATCCAGCATGAAAAACAGCGGGATGAACGTCCGTAAGAATCCCTCAATCCGCTTCCTCTCCATGAAATTGATCTGCGCCTGCGTCCGGTCGAGGAACGAGAACGTCAACTTCAACACATCCTGGAGCACCGTCACATCATCCACCACGAACTCCAACTGATGCCTTGGCCGCGTCCTCGCAAACAGCGGATCAATCAACGACGCCCTCTTCGCCATCTGCTCCTCCCTCGCCGCCTCAATCTGATTCACAAACGCCTTCACCGTATTCGCCTTCTTATCCGCCACCTTGAAGAATATCGCCTGATGGTCCAAACTCTTGGTATAATTTCGCGCATCCACCTCCCTCCACACCTTATTCCACTCCCTCTGCGCCCTCTTCCACTCCTCCTCCTTCTGTTTCAGACGCTGCAGCACCACGGGTATCGCCACCGTCGGCGTGTCCTGCATCGCCTGGATGACCTCCAGCCCGGGCTCGCGGCCATATATCTTCTTCACCACGCGCGTGTGGATCGGCTTCCACGCGCCGCCGAGATTCGGCTTCAGCTTGAACCCGCCACGATCGTCCTGGCTCATCTGCGCGATCTTGTTGTTGATCGGCTCGAGCATTGCAATCGTCCGCGTGATCGCCTCGATGTGGAAATCGTACTCGTGCCGCTCCTCTTCGCTCCGGTGCAGCGCCTCCTCGTAGATGTTCTTCTTGTGCGAAATGAACCCAGAGTCTTCGCTCGTCCACGTCGGGTGCGATACCCACTCGTCGTTCAGCACCGAGCGGCACATCTCGTCGCGCCCTGAGCACGTAACGTTGATCTCCTGGAAACAAAGAGAAAGCACCTCAGCAACTTTCTCAGGATAGGCAGGCATAAAGCAAGAGACGTACGGCAGTCGGCAACCGGCGATAGCTACCATACTTCACGTTAAGATCTGCATGCGTCGGCCGATTCGCGAGCCCCACATTCGCCGGACGCACAACAGACGGCTGGATCCAATTCTGCTGTGCCTGCACCTCTGCTTCAAAGACCTCCCGCTCCTTCCTCTCGTTCCACCCAAGGATCATCTTGAACTGCCTCATGAGCTCCCCATCACCCAAAAAGTTGCGCGCTTCTTTGACCAATTTCGCAGAATCAATGAAATCTTGCGTGAAGAGGTTGACGACCTTGAGGAACTCGTTGTACGTCTCGCGATTATCGAGCACCCGTCTGACGTTGTCAAAGAACTGCGCGTCGTCGTTCGCCGGGGGCATCTTAACTGGCTGGGGAACCGGCACGGGTCGGCGGGGCGGAGACGGAGGAATGGGGAGCTTATTGTACGATGAAGGAGTCAGATCCTCGCCAACAGGAACAGCATGCTTGTGTTTCTTTACCTACACCGCCATCAGCACCCTGCGAATTAACGAAAACAGTAAAGGAGGAACACACCTTGGTACTTGTGGTTGTAGTAGTCGCCGTCGGGCGGACAGGGATCACCTCACGCTCACGTTCCTTTTCAGCGATCTTCCTCTTCCTCTTCTGCGGTAAATTCGATTCCCTGCTTGATGCCGCCACAACACTCTCAAGCTTTCGCTTCCCTTTGACATCTGCGGAGGGCGTCCCCGTCCTCGTCCCAGCCGCAGGACCTACGAGCGACGGATCATCCAGATTCGGCTGACTCCTTTCGGGCATGAATATCCTGAAATCCGAGCGCAAGTCGGGGGCGTCCTTGAACAGGCGGGCAATCTGCTTCGAGACCTCCTCCTGCAAATGAAGAAAACGCAAAAAAGCGGGGTTATCGCGCGGCACAGATGATGGAGAAGCATCGATTAGATTACCTCATCGATCGTATCGGGCTTCGAATGGTACTGCGCGAGGATGTCCAAGAACTGGCGGTACGTCTCGGCATCGCAACGTTGCTTGATTTTCTGCACGTATTGCACTGCTGGTTCGATTGCCTGCCCGCTTACGGCATATGTCTGGGGGTCCGGAGATTGGATGGGCGGTGGCGCCGGGGGCTCTGCCATGATGCCTGCGGGGGTAGAAATCAGTGACACGACGCACGGCAGTGGAAGGTCACTGGACTGACCAGAGCCAGGACGGGCGGGCGGTTCTTGCAGGTGCATGTTGGTACCAGTGGGCACATACGACCAAGTGATAGGACCATTCCCAGGTCCGTTGTTCGTCGTTTGAACCTGAGTGCCGCCCGGAGTGGTGACAGTAATGAAACCAGCGTCTTGTGCATCATTGGTGCACTCGATACGGTAGCCAACGGGGAGGAAGGTGTTGAATCCTTGAATGAGAGACGCGTGACCGTTGAATAGCTGCGATACACGTCTGATGACGCCCGGGGTATCGATTCTGAAAACCAGACCACAGGGTCAGAACATGCTGCACGCGCGCGGCAGAAGCAGCTCCAAGGCCACGAGTTCCACGTCTCGCATAGAAACATGCCGTACTCACAGTTCATTTTTAAATTCCTTCATGATATCCAAGAACTGGTTGTAGACATTTGGCTGGTCCGCGAACTGTACTTTAACGGCGTCCAGGTAGCCGAGTGCATCTGTGACGTTCAGAGGGCGATCCAGGGGAGTATAGCCCCGTGGTTCGGGAGGAGGTAGTCGCTCCGGTGGACGTTGCGAAGGGCCAGCAGCCGCCGGGGTGTCATCGACGGCCATGGGCGTGGCAGCTGTCTGAAGTGGAGGTTCAGAGATCGGCTCGGAAGTCACAGGAGGTTCTTCGGCTGCCAGTGGAGGTTTTTGGTCCGTTTGTTCCTTTATTTCCTGCTCCTCGCCAATCACTCCACCTGTTGGAGCTTCCGTCTTGTTGTCCTCCTGAACTGGGGCTTCCGCATCCGTGGGGACGGGGGTTGGCTCGGGAGGGTTGGGAACGCCCGGAGCAGGCGCCGCTGGTTCCTCGAGGACGACGGAGGGAGCCACGTGCTCCTCGTTCGGCTTGACGTCGACGGCCATCTGGTCGCTGTCCATGGCGGCGAGGAACTAGACGTTGTAAACGTCGTCGATCAATTCCAAATGTTTTGTTTAGATCATGCGTACAGTAGGCGCATCACGTGATGACGTCAGAATTTTTCACCGGCGACGACGGCGAGCTCGACCCCAGGTTCGTCGTGCACGACGGTGTCGAGCCGCGTACACAGCATACCATGCCTCTTCCCGACCATCAAGCATGCCACTTATGCCAGGAGAATGATATTGAGGATAGATTGATAAATACTGATACACGTTGAGTACATGAGAAACCTAAATCAACGAATGACATGAAGCTCCCAACGTCCCAAACCACCGTGCCGACCTCGATCAGCACGACTTCAAGTCACTGCGAAAAGATGGCATGAGCACAAGGCTGGTCAACAGTAGAACGGACGAGAACAACAAAAAAAAATCAGAGAAGCCGGTATTTTCATCTGCCGCGCCTTGTCACGAACGACTGGCCCGGCACACCTGCTCCAGAACGGAGACAGGCGCACACAGCTTCCACTGAAATGAAAGGGACCTTGAAGTCCGGACAGCGAGCGTGGCAGTCAACGAATGGATGAACTTGTTTTCGTCTCGCAGGAAAGGGATCCAATAACACCAAAGCAAGCAACTCACAGCCAGCCAGTGTCCACGACTCGTGACCTCCCTGCGCCAGTTTCACAGCTATAACCTAAGAAAACATCTCGCATGAGAACAGGGAAGAACAATTTGAGGGCGAAAAAGAATCAGAAAGAAAATGGTGTAGGTTGTCCACAAGAGGCAGTTTGCTCTCTTTCGGAAGCAGAACTGAATTCCAAGTCACATCATGCAGTACGACGCTTCCACGACGTCGAGCAACAGAAATGAGATGCTCACCAGGAATCGACAAGTTGGTTGGGTGGTCGCTTTCGTTGAGCGTGTGGGGAGTTTTTCTAGCGAGGAACTGTACAGGTGACCCGCACATTCAGTCGGAGCTTGTACTTTCAGTCAGCGACAACGAAATAATTTTTCTCCAAGCTGATGCTACGTCGCTAACGCTGCCCGCAATGATCTGAGTGTGATGTGTAAGTGCACTCCCCTCCTCGAGCTCTCACCGGCGAAGACGATACTTTCCATTTCACGAGTTGGTGACGTTCATGCAATGAGCCACACTCACAAACATGCACTACCAACCGAGCCTTTGCTACTCTCTCCTCCCCGTGTGGACCTATCATCAAAACCTCCGGCTGATACACTCGTTTCCTAGGTCTGTAACTTGATCTGCGGGTTTCGTCGCATATCTGCACGGCTCATGAAGGATCGTCGATACGCGCGCGCGACTCACCCACGAGCCATACGCTTGCACCTTGCTGAAGCGTTCCCTCAGCCCCTCGAATCCCGACGCATTCGCCCTTCCGGCCTGACTCGAGTAGGCACTTCGACATGTCAGCGGAGGAAGGGCTAGGCGTGTTCAACGACCACTCGGCCAATGGTGAGTTCGCGTTGATTTATTTCCCATATTTTCCTTTCTTCCACCCCACGATGAGTTAACAAACGAATGACAAGCATATGTCCGCCCTTATGGCGGAAAACTCTTTGTGTCTGAGGGCCTTTTGCTTTTGCTCCATCTCGCAATTTCTCATTCTCGGACTCACAACTCACCTTTTCAGGCATCCTCCTACTATTGAGGGCTACGGTATGGTGAGCCTACCAACTTTCTGTGTTCATATAATATAATTCTGTCGGGTATCTGCCCGAATATATTATGACTTTCAACATGGAACATCGTGATCTGTTCGCACTACGAGCGAGGCGAACGCCGGCTCCGGTACGAAGCTTGAACATTCGTTCATATCTCCTCGTCGTTAGGAAATCTTCGGCCATGACTGCGTCTGTGTCCTTGCTGATGTGTGCAACATAAGCTATGGCCGGTCTGTACTCTTCGAAAATGAATGTTCCCAGGAAAACCTGCGTGCGCCGGGATTCAGGCTATAATATGTCCCACCATGTCCTCCCCGTCATCGCAGCAACCGGTGTCACTCGAACGCGCACGCCGAAGAGAAGGCGCTAAGATGGTGCAGGTGCTGCAATCTGGCCGATCCTATTTTTGTACACAGCGGATGGCGATCGAAAGGGTCAAAAAATTCGGTCTTTTCCTTACGCCCACTGGGTATGATATCCAAATTCAGTAACACAGAACTGAACATTCCTCAGCCCTCGTTCCTCCTACTATGCGGCCTAAGTCGAGGCGAGCGTTGGCCATAGCGGCCATACATGGAAATCCACGGGGTGCTTTAGCGAAGCTAATAAATATTCGTACAGTAATCATACACAACAAGCGCTCCATGAGCTCTTCTTACAGATGTATCCGGTCTATGAGCTACGCCTTACGCAATGGTGTCAGTGGAATGTCATGATCATCAGTCCCTCCATAAACCTGGTCGTCCTCTCTACTATACTCAATTCCTTCTCCGAGGTGTCCAATGGTTTTCTCCATAAGTGACAGCGGGCGGTGAGCGCTTTCAAATGAAGTATATGTTGCCGCTGATCGAAGGTTCAAAACAAGTCGGGAGACCATGGTTGAAGTGATGAGCTGGCTGAAAGACGCCCCTATCGCCTTTAGGTCGGCCGGTGCCAGCTATACGGTCATAGTATGACGATGCGCCGATGGAAGATGGGAGTAAGAAGTACTCACGAAGTAGAGGAGCGTGTTCGCCAGGTTCGCGATGAAAATGACCAGAAAGTACATGGCACCGTCCCTCATGAAGACCTCGAGCGTTCTGGGCCGAATGGTAAGCGCTAGCCGCACGACGACGGTAGAGGCAACGAACAAGTTAGTCCCAGACCAAGCCACATAACGTCTGGTACGGAGCAAGGTCAGAGCGAATATTAGTGTATCGGTCACTAATGGTGCGACCCATAACGATGCTGTCGATGGAGGCGAGTGTCGGAAGGCAGTATCTCAGTAAGACTTCTGCGGAGAGCACATACGGAAAGTTGGGCTAGTGGAACTGAAGATACACCCTAGACCTGGAGATTTGAGTGATCGAGAACTACAACATGCGAGCAATGCGCACCAATAAAACCTGGTGGTAGATCAAGGGCTGTCCACATCGTATGTTAACCCGGAAGCGTTTCGAAAGCACTGCTTATTTCACTCACCGAAGCCACTGGACAGTCCCACGGATGATATGACAATTTGACAGACCCAGAGGAATAGAAGTGAGGCCAGAATGGGAATACTCCGCCCGTAGAGCGCATAAACACGAAGGATCATGATAACTGTTAACGGGATGAGCGGTTGGATGACGGAGACGATCAAGACAGGACTCGCGTTCGCAAACTGAAGGATGGACGGTAAGCTGAAAATACAGCGTAGGATAAAATCGGAACCAATCCTACCTGCAATGAGGGCCACCGTCGAAGCACCCTCGAAGGCCACAAAGCGTCGGCATCTGCAGTGTTGTCCTCTGAGTGAATAACCTGGCGTTGGCGTCCCGGAAATGAGGCTTACGCCTACGGAAAAGAGAGAGACGGAAAGAATGATCAGCACATGCTATCAGTAAGGCCTCAGAATTGAAATCGCATACAGAAGGAGTCCAGACGGGATCGTTGAAGGCTAAGGGTACGATGTGAAGTTATAGATTATAGATCTCCAATTTGCCTGCCGTGGTCCTTACCGTCCACGATAATGATGAATTGTAGTGGCGTAACATAGCGATTTATCAAGAACAATATCGCTGCGCCTGACATCTTTCCTTTCCATATCCGTTCGACCTGTGAGGAATATTCAAGTGAGGTGGAGAGATGGTGGTTATTTCTGAGCTACCTCCTCGGAGAAGGTCAACACTGCAAGGAGGGAATGGTCAGCCAGGGAGATCAAGTGGACGATTGTACACTCACTGTGGTCGAAGAGGAGGACAACGAAACCCGAGATTTGGAAATATTTGCCGGCCCGCCTACGAAGATCCTCCATAATCATTTCAATGCATCCCTTCCGACGCCATTTTGACATACAGGTGTTGTGCCGCGGTTGCCAGGGCTTGCATGTCCGGGGTCGTGGCGGTGGCCATGACGAAGGGTCGGGTACGAGATATGCGGGGAGCGGTAGCAAAGGAGTCCCAACTGCACTGCACGTTGAAGTGCTATTTATTAAAATTGCTGGTATATTCGCCTTTCATGCTGATCATATTGCTCAGATATCGGTTGGACCAGCATCAGCAAACAGACAGGCATCATAACAAGATAGGCACGACGCCTTTCATGCCCATCGCGAATTTGATGCGGTACGCATCATATGATAGAACCACTCCAGCGATCAGTATCCTCGCAGCCCAGGTGACCGTTCTGGACCGTATATTCCGTTGCAGACATGTGGTGCGTGTTTCAGAAGAGTCGTCGTCCAAGATCTGCGTGAGCCGGCTCCAAAGCTTCAAGCTACAATTATTAATTTATAGCCCGATATCATCGCGAGAACGGGTGATCCTCGAACGCGCGTGCAGGAGGGGGAGCTACTGGGGGGCTAAGTTGGAGCAGGTCCGATCCAAAATGCCAGTTTGGCCGTTTCTGTGATGGCGACTTCGAAGGGGCTGACTTGCGTACGTCGCCGATTCGACGCGATCAAAACCGCCCAGATCCGTTTGATCTGTACGCTCGCCGGATATGACATAGATACGTGAGGACCCTTTGAGCTATGCATCGTCGTCGGCCTCGTCCCAAGTGAGGATTGTGGAATCGTGCGGTGATCATGGCTGGGTGTTCTAATATTCAACGTTCAGCGTGCGCGTAGAATAATTGGACGGAACGGACATAGATTCATACTTGCTGTCGCGATTGCAGCCTACGAATACACATGACCGATTATCACAAGTAGATAGACAGAAAGGAAGATAGATTACCCCCAGTAATTCCGATACCGGGAACAAGCAGAGCCCGTAACTATGTGCACAACACCACTGCGCCGACAGGCTACTTAACCGTTAACGGACACAGACGAACACATGCGAACCATAACCGCTGAGATCTATGGAATCCCGCGGATCAGCTTACGTAAGTCTAACATAGGACCCGAATCGATCCTGAAGTCTGAAGGAGGGCTGACTCTTCCATCCATCAACTGACGGTGCCTGTTAGCTGCTAGAAGCAGGAGAGATAACATGGATGGATGGTATAGTACATCAGACACATGTGGAATCGGCACTGGGACACGTTCGAAAACCTCCAAGACCTGGTGCCCGCGTGCGCATCACGGACGGATGCTGCTGGGATGCCCTGTATCGGTCAAACTTCCACAAGTGTCGGCCATTGCTTCGCCTTGGGTCGTCTACTGAAGATTGGGACCCAGAGCTTGGCGCGCGGCTGACCCGCAAGTTGCCAAAGGACACGAAAAATCCATTGACAATAAGTCCTGTGCCACATGAGAAGCAAGGATATTGGTGAGCCAAGCGCACAACGCCATGTCATGGGACACACATCGCGTCGCATCCACTTGCATCACAGGCGACTTCCCCCTGTTCTTCAAAATTCTATCTTTAGGTCCTAGGTCGATATTCATGATCGCAGCGCTGATCAACGGAGGCGACTCCGATTAATTTCAAAGAGGGTCCAGGAAGGCTTCTGACCGCTGATATGTTGGTCATTTTCTGCTCGCTTTATCCTATGATTTTGGGGCTCACATACTTACGAATGTGGCAGTTTTGCAAGGTGAGGTCGCCCATACAGGACAAGCGCCATCACATGGTATGGTGTCCATGGTATAAAACGTCCAAATTGCTCCAGGCCCTCCCTCCCCTAACGGCCTGAATACCAATGACCATCACTCCAAGCTCTTCGAATGGGCAAGTACCCGCGCTTGTGGCTCTCATCACAAATGCCGCAAAGGTCATCGAGGCCCACTACTCTAAATCCGCTAAACCGTTCGTGCCGTCTCTGGATGACGTTACTCCCCATCCGCTGGATTCAGAAATGACCTCTCCCGGTCTGAGAGAAGCCGTCCAAATTCTAGAGGGCGCCTGCGCACAATTGTCCGCGACGGTGGCGCGTCCTAATCATACAATGCTCAATGTAATTCTATTTCTGTCATGGATTTGTGTTGCCTGACTTACCTTGGTCTTTTAGAGAGTAATGCAGGTAAACAGGCTCGATTCCTGAGTGTCAGGTATGTTGTTGACTATCATGTCAAACAGATATACGAGCCCGGCTGCCTGCACGTCGTACTCACCTTCAAGATCCCCGACATCCTTCAGGAGAAACCCCTCGGGATGCATATCTCCGAACTGAGCTCGAAAGCAGGCATCAATGAAGGCAAGCTTGGCCGAATCCTGCGCCTGCTGGCATCCAAGCACATCTTCCGCGAAGGTACGCCTTTCTTGCGCCGTCGTCTTTCTCGAGTGCCCCGGCTCATCTTTGATCTGTTTCTAGTTTCGAAAGATGTCTTTGCAAACAACCGCCTTAGCGTGCAGCTGCTGTCGTCAAATCCACTCTCAAGCATCGCGATGCACTTGTTCGTGCTCAACTTCGTTTACATTTTTGAGCATGCTGACAATGTATGCAGTACCGACGAGAACAATAAGGCCGTTACCTTGCTTGCTGATGTCCTAGCCGATCCCGATTGGGGTGACTCCCTTGCGGTCGAGAAAACAGCGTGGAACAAGTCTTCAGGCTACTCTGGATCTCTCTTCAGGTTCTTCGAGGGAGTACGTGCCTCGGAATGTCTTGCGCACTTCTTAATCAGACTCACTCTGCTCTGTCAGGCCACTCCAGAAGGCGCTAAACAAGGAGCTCGCTTTGGGCTTGGAATGATGGGCTGGGGTAACGCAATTGAAGCCAACGCGGTCATCAACGGTAAGTCGTTTGGAAATTCATTCTGTGCGGTGAACACGTCATTAATGGTGCTACAGGCTTCCCATGGGGCGGTTTGGCTCCTGGCGCGACCGTCTGCGATGTTGGTGGCGGTATCGGTCATATCACCATCCAGCTGGCCAAGGCCTACCCGGAGCTTCGTCTAAAGCTTCAAGATCTACCGGACCGGATCGTGCAAGCGGAGACAGAAGTCTGGCCGAAGGAATGTCCTGAAGCAATTGCTAACCAAAGGATTGAGTTCAAAGCGATAGATTTTCTGGCTGAACCGCCAATCGAGGGATGCGACGTGTACTATGTGAGGGCATTCCTGAACCTGACACGGCTAATATATTCACTCCTTGCCCGCACCATTCAGCTGAAGAATATCATGTATGTTGCGCCGCTTCGTAGCAAGTGACGGGGTGCTCAGAACTGTTGTTCACTAGGCATGACTGGCCGACGAAAGAGTGCATTCAGATTCTGCGGAATGTCCGCAAAGCGCTGAAGCCAGATAGCCGGGTCCTTATTCGTGCGTAGCACCTCTCTCCGAAACTCATTCACTCAACGCAACGCAATCTTCGGTTTAGATGAATACGTCCTCGCGCACGCCGACCGCAAGAGCGCCGACGCCGGCTCAGCATTCACTCCAGCTCCAGAGCCTTTGCTACCCAATTACGGCGTCGGACGAATTCGACAGTACAATCTCGATTTGGATATGATGGTGATGCTCAACAGCAAGGAGCGCACGCTGGATGAGTTCATCGACATCGGCGAGAAGTCTGGCCTGAGCTTTGTGAAGTTGTGGGACCTGGGCGAAATGGGTGTCGTCGAGTTCCGCCGTGACTGTGCGGATGGCGATAACTGATCAAATGGCATGTAATTTAAAGACAGAACTGTACTACATAATAAACGCGTTTTTTGGAGCTTGAGCTCACGGAGGACAAATTGACGACAACGACGGCGGAGATTGCGATCCCGCTGAGCGCTCGCGCCACGTTGGTCACGTGTCGATTTGCATGAAGCACGGGGAAAGCATGGCCGAAGCAGGCCCGGCATGAAGAAGGAGGTTACAGGCCTGTCTGATAGTGCTCGATGATCCTCGCAGCCGTTCAAACTTAGCATTCAAAATCTCGCGTTTTACTGTGGCGTTCAACCAATGCGGCGCTAGATGTACATCGTACGAGCAGGATGACACGGCTTCTCAATTTCCTACGGATCCTGGAAATCCACTGCTCCTCCTCGCCATGACTGGGCTGCGGAGAGGTTTGAGGACCTTCCAGCAGGTGCTTTTCACCAGCGAGAAACTACAGGAGCATTCGTGCACAGGCTTGGGAAGAGCACGAGCGGGTCGTCGAAGAAGTTCCTCGAATGGTACAGTATCGTGAATGGCTGTCGCAGAGTACAAAAGGCTGGCTTCTTCTCTTCCTCGAGTTCATCCGAGTCAGAAACCAAACAACGTGCAAGTCTTCCAAGTCCACAACTAGTCTGACTCCATTGTCGCACTCGGTCCTCTTCTGCCAGACTTTCTCCGACTTCGACCCTTCTTCGAGGCCTTCTCGCCTCTAGTCACCAGCGATGGCGGCTGCGCCACTCAGTCGCGTCGCGCGCCCGACGACAGCGCCCTTCGGCACCTCAAGCCAAGGTACGCATGCCCGCCCATCCGATGAGAGAAGCGCATTTTTACGAGTCGAACGAAGGATGGACCTCCCCGAGAGCTCGAGAAGAATATAGTAACCGCCACCTTTGAGCTTCGCGGACTGAGAAGGAAGACGACACCCTCGACCTTTGCAACCGTCAACGGACGATGAGCGGAGTCGAAGATGTCGGAGGAGGGTATGCGGTGAGGGAGAGACATCGATTCGGCAAGTTCTCGAGGACGTCGCACCTTCCTCAGGGTGCCTAAGGTAAGGAGTCCAATCTGGCAATCCCGCTCGTTGTCGACGAAGACGCTGACACGAAACTGATAGGAGGCCGAAATTCAGGCGTCCATGGAAAATGGCGTCTTGACTGTGGCGTTCCCGAGATGGCGGATGGCGCCGCAGCGGATCAGTGTGGCGTAAGGTGGTGGCGGGTAAGTTAGGTGACGGGAATCGGGTGAAGAAATGTCTCGCCAGCGGATGGTCGTCTCCGCTTCGAATTCCCAATCGCGTTCGTACTCGTCGGGCATTTCTGATTTCTGCTGCCCACTTATTCTCTCGCGCTTTGCGCGTTGCCTTGTATTTGTATATGACGAGTACTATCGTACTATTCCGCTGTATCGATATCTCCTAACATCGCTTTCCGCTTCGAAGACGTTGTACAGAGGTTTTAGCGAGCTGGAGCGACAACGCATAGCAGTTCTGCACCAATTTGATCTTGGAACTTCGTTCGGTCTCGCGATTATGGCGACCTTCCTTTCGCAGCGAGCGTCGATGGACCAGCCGCCCTCAAAATTCTTTGCTTCCGATCCACGGGCGCGCCCGCATGAACGAGCGTCGGGAAGCTAGGTTCGATCTTGTGAGCAAGGACAGGATATCCCCGACGAAGAGCTCGACTCGCCAGAAAAAGCGTGACAGACAATCGAAGCCTTGGGTACATATCGGGGAACATCTTGAGCAAGGACCAGTCCAAGTGGCGTCTCAGTTTGTTACGACCGTCGAGTGTATGCATCACGTCACAGTGGTAGAAAATTATCCGTCGTGTTCCGGGGCTATCCTTGACGCGACTTGCCACGAGGGATCCGGAGACGGACGATCATACATAGAAAGAGAAGTCACAGTTCCTCTCCTTGAGCGTTTTCAAACGGGCGCGAACTGCGAGCTGTGCGATTGATGGGGCCTAGTAGAGGATCTTGGTGGACGAAGACACATCCGGGGGCTTGAAGGCGGAGAATGTGGTGAGACGTGAATGCGCGCAACGCGGTAGAACTTGAGTGGGTTGAGGATTGATGTTTCGTCATGTTGAAGATCAGAGTTCGCCCCCGAGGCGAAGGGGGGCACGGTGCCGGCCTTAGAGAGACGGTTGACGACAAATCGCGGTCCAATGATAGGAAGGTGGACGCCTTTGCCTAGTCGGAGCAACTTTTGATACTGGGTTTGATGTCGAATCCGTGCGCGGGGGTCGACTCTGGCAGCACTACGTAAATCCCGGGCATGGGGCCGACGCAGGATCGGTCGGCAGGGGCTTCCCGAGAAGAAATGGCGGCATGCAAAGTCAGAGGGGCGTTCGAGGATCCGATTGGGGGAGCGGGCGCAACGATGGACAGGGTGGGGCCCTCGGGAGAAAAACAATCAGCACAACGGGACCGCGACCGAAGCGCGCACCTAAACGAATTGGAGTACCAGGTCCGGAGGAAAGCGGGGGCGGCTTGAGGAGGGCGGGGCAAACGGGGCAGGCGCGGAGGGCAGAGGGGCAGGCGGGGCCGAGGAGGGGGGGGGGGCAGGGGCGACCGGGTATGTGCAGTCTGAAAAGCAAAAGGTTAGCCAACGACTACCAGAACTATTCCACCTACCGGTCAAGCTTGAGAAAAAGGGTACCTAATAAAGAAAAAGAAAAAGGGGGTATATGGGTATATGTCAGCCACATCGGAACACAACACATCGCAGACCGTCGCAAGCACAACGGGACCGCGACCGAAGCGCGCACCTAAACGAATTGGAGTACCAGGTCCGGAGGAAAGCGGGGGCGGCTTGAGGAGGGCGGGGCAAACGGGGCAGGCGCGGAGGGCAGAGGGGCAGGCGGGGCCGAGGAGGGGAGGGGGGGGGGCAGGGGCGGCCGGTTATGTGCAGTCTGAAATGCAAAAGGTCAGCCAACGACTACCAGAACTATTCCACCTACCGGTCAAGCTTGACGAAAAGGGTACCTAAAAAAGGAAAAAGAAAAAGGGGGTATATGGGTATATGTCAGCCACATCGGAACACAACACATCGCAGACCGTCGCAAGAAGCAAACGATCGCGTTCAACAATCCTCTTGGTTCTCATCCTCCTCCACGATGGTATCAAGCACGTGTGGGACGTGTATCTTGTTTTGATGACGCCAACGGTTGAGCGGCGCAGCGTCGATGCGCTCGCACTCCGCAACAGAGGAATTGCGGCGCCTTGCTTTTGCGAAACCCACATTGCCGGTGATAGTCGACACTCGCTTAAGTGGTTGTCCGTTTCCAAAGGCCTTCAACTCTCCGTTGTCCGTATAGCAGAACTGGAAGCCCTCATCGCTCACACTTGAAGCGCAGGACATTGTCAACTCGGGGGTGTCGGGGCAGGAGTAGCATTGCGACGAAGTGTCGTCCTCATCGGAACCGGCGATGGTAGGCCACGAGAGGGACGCCGAAAGGTCAACAAGGTAAGATGCCCCAGACGCCGCGCTAAATCCGGGGAGATGCGGGAGTTTCGGCGGCCGCGGCCCGAGCACACCGATAGTCGTAGCGTCCCACCAATGAACGACACAGCGGTGATCAGGCGCTGGTGCCGTGCGCAGGATAGAGGTGACCGGGAGGGCAGTGGGGTCGTGCAACTTGCCAGTGGACAAGGTCCTTTTGGTACCAGCGACAGTGAATCTGCGCATGACATAAGAGATAGAGAGCATTGTGGGATAGACTTTAGGTCTTTGCAAGAATTAGGGGCTAGTTTTATGGCTCGATAGTGGGGGTAACTGGTCAAGTCGTAGGTGGCGTCCAAGCAGACGCGTCGAAGGAATATATATTGATTACCACGTGACCGCGTTTGCAAGTTGTCGACCGGCTGTGGCGGTAATCTCCCACGCTCCCAGAGCAAGACTCCTATATCCCCGCATGCTACCGGTCGCGTCGACCGAACGCATGCATTCCATCTCCGTTGACGCGCATCGATCGACGTAGCGCCCGTCAGCCGACCCGCGTTCGATAAGCACTCAAGACGGGACGCGTTTCCGCTCTGTGGCGCGATACACCCTCCGCCTCGGGCCATATTCTGACAGAGATACTCGAGTACCCATGACGTCAATGGACTCTCAGCTCCTCAAATACAGCCACCATTTCGCAGTGAAATACAACCGCATCTCTCGCTCAAAGCACCATGACGCCCCCTGTTCATACGTCTCCATCCTATATCATTTCTATATCTAAATGTACATTTCTCTTCGGAGCAAAGCAAGCAGGGCAACACGACAGGAAAAGGGGAAAGCAGGGAGAGGGAATATATGAAGCCACTCTAGTGATAAAAAATTATTACGAGTCTAAGATTGAGAGCAGATCCCAGGAGCGCTACGCGTCGTGACGGTTCGTGAGGGTAAATAAAGATAGCAAGCGACGTGGAGGGAATGATGTCTGGATGCAAGAGTGTGATATATGCGTACATTGAATTTGAATGTAGACTTGCGAGTGAGGAAAGACGCGAGGCTTAAACACCGCCTCGGAGGAGGTGACTAATAGCCGTCGCATGGCCAGGTTTGGAGGCAGGCGGGAAGATCGAGGGCTTCGAGATTCTGGGTATATTGAAATTGAGAGGCGGCAGGGCTGGAGAAGGCGACGTCGAGGTCGACAGGGACGGGGACGGCGAATATGTAATGTACGCTGGATACCCTCCTGAGTGCATATGCGACTCTGCGAATTGAGGCGACGATGCGTAGGAGGGTTTGGGAGACCCAAGTACAGGGCTGGAGAGGGAGGGCGACATGCGAGACGCCCGTCCGCTGTGGCTCTTGCTCTTCTTGCGCTCCTTCCTCGGCCTCGGCGAGCGCGAGCCTTGGTCCGAGTCCGAGTCCGACCCTCCTCCCCGCACGGTGCGTTCCCCATCCGACTCGTACGGATCCGAGTTCTGGTTTTGATTCTGAGGGGGAAAGAGGCCTTTGACGGGCGAACGAGGATGGGAGGTTTTGCCCTTCAGGATGGCTTTGATCGTCGCCGAGGGGGAGGAGAGGGCGGAATAGGAGTGCTTGAGCGTGTGGTGGGGATGGGCCGCGGAGGAGAGGTTAGGGGATGAGACGCTGGAGCGGGGCCGGGGACGGGTGCCGGCGGAGGCGCGGATGGTTTCGTGCGGCGCGAAGGACGCCAGGTCCGCGTTAGTGAGGATCACGAATTTGTGGTCTGGGGATTGTGACTGGGCTCGCGGCGAGGGGCGAGGAGAGGGAGGTGGGGGTGCACCGCGACCACCACAGCGGGCGGACGCGGGCCATGCAAGCCCGTCGAGGTCGCTGAACTCTACTTTCACGGAGGTGAAGGAGCGGAGAAGCGTCTCGCGTTCTTCCTGACGTGACAGACGGGGACATATAAGTGACGGGCGGTGCGAACAAGTGCCAAGCGCGTACCTCTGTCATTTTGAGAGCCTCTGCATCTTCCTGACGCATCTCGTTCTCAATCTGGATCAGCCTCTGCTTGCGCTGGGCAGCACGGGTCGTGTGCACCATATCACTGGTTGCGTGACGGTTGGGCAACGTTGCCATCGTTGGGTGTTCGTAGCTTTCGCTGGTCGTAATGGTATTGTTCAACGTGCAGAAAAGGGTGTAGATGACGGTGTGGCGCAAACTCTAGGATGGGTTGGAATGCAATGCAACGGTGGCAGCAAATGTGATTTTCGAAAAGGGGAAGTTCATCTCGCTGGTCACATGACGAACGCGAATTTAATCTCCGCCTGAATTGAGGTCATGGCGCGTGACGGTCACGCGTTTTGGGTGTAGATCTTTCTCTCCACCTCCTCCACCCGCCTCAGACGCGTCGCCCTCATGCTTGAAGCAAAACTTTCAGAGGCAGGCACGCTCAAGAAGCTGCTCGATGGTAAGCACGCTCTGGAGCCCTCGAATCTACATCCCGCTCACCCGTCTTGCTGGTTTTTGTCCACCAGCCATCAAGGAACTCGTCACCGACGCCAACTTTGAGTGCAATGAAGAAGGGATCACGCTCCAGGCCATGGACAACTCCCACGTCGCACTTGTCTCCGTTCTCCTAGAAGCCACAGGCTTCAAGCGCTACCGCTGCGACCGGCCCATGCCGCTCGGCGTCAACCTCACGAGTCTGACTAAGGTCCTCAGATGCGCAAAGGACGACGACGAGTGCACCATCAAAGCCGCCGACGAGGCAGACGTCCTCAACCTCGTGTACGAGGCGAAAAGTGAGCAAGATTCCCTTTCCCAAGACGCGTAATAGCACCGCAGATAGCTGACAGCGACGCGACGCAGCCTCGGATCGTATAGCAGAATACGACATGAAACTCATGGACATCGACTCGGACACGCTCGGTATCCCAGATACGGAGTACGACGCGCGCGTGACGATGCCGTCGTCAGAGTTTACGCGGATCGTGCGCGACCTCTCGCTACTCGGCGAAAGTGTCCGCATCGAGGTGTCCAAAGAGGGCGTGCGATTCGCCAGCGATGGCGAGGCTGCGAACGGCAGTGTTCTTCTGCGCCAGAGCGACTCGAGCGCAATCGGCAAGGTCAAGCAGAAGACGAAAACGCCGAAGAAGGAGGACGAGGATGAGGTGGTGGAGGTTGATGGCGAGGACGACGAGGAGGAGGCGGCGCATGGGAAGAAGAAGAAAGCCGTGAAGAAGGAGGTGGTGGACGGAGATGTGGATATGGACGAGGATGAGGAGTTCCAGGCCAATTCGGAGGGTGAGGAAGAGCAGGAGGCAGACGAGGATGAAGAAGGCTCAGAAAGTGGTAAGAAGCGCAAGAAGGTATGTCCCTATCTCCCACAATGCGATCGCTGGCGTCTGAATGAACCCTGTGCTGCGATTAGTCATCCAACTCGAGCAAGCCCGCAAAAAAGGCCAAGACCGCTTCATCGTCGAAGAAAGGCAAGGGCCGCAAGACAGACGACTCCGACGATGAAGGCGAAGGTGGCGTGCGCATCGAGATGAATGCACACGTCTCGCTCACCTTCTCCCTCAAATACCTCGTCAACTTCTCCAAGAGCGCGAGTCTGTGCAACCGCGTGCAGCTCATGATGAGCAATGACGTGCCACTGCTGGTAAGTCCCGCCCTCATTTGTCCTCGTCCTGCGCTGAAGACTTTGGTGCCTCTTTCGTAGGTCTCGTACGACTTTGGCCAAGGCCACATCCGGTACTACCTCGCGCCCAAGATCGGAGAAGATTAATTAATCTACGTTATGTTGCGTCTTTTTCCCTGGTCCACCCACTGGTTTCTACCTTCCTGTGCATAGAAATATCCTTGCTTGCTACTCGCTCTTGTAGTCTCTCGCATGTTGTTCAATATATATATATCCTGAAGCTGTTCTTTTTCTGACCGCCTGGACTTCGGAATTGAAACTCGTGGTGTGGCTCTGTTGAGGTCAGCTGTTTCTGCAAGTTGTTCGATTCAAATTCTACGGAATACATTACATGTGCAGAAAGTACACTATTCAAGTACACTTATCTAAAATATATCTGACCGACACAGGGGACAACTCGAGGAATGGCTGGTGTTGAACCACTAAATGGAGCACGGGTCATTAGGGAGACGAGCCGCTGGAAAGGTAGGGAATGCACCTTGTACAGGCATCCGGCATGGAAGCGGTTCTTACACGTCCGGCATGGCTTCCGAGGTAGACTACCATCCATGACGCTGATGATCCTGTAAAAACCAATCATCAAACAAGCTGTATACCTCGCGACGACGACGGACACATACGAGTAGCATATCGCACATTCCACCTGGCCTTCGAAGTGCAGCTGGACATTCTTCTTGAACAGGCCCAAGCCGTCCACAATCCTCCCATTCTATACCTTGCGTCAGCAACAAGAACCCAACACCCAGCGGAAAACAGAACGTACGTGGGACCAAATGATCTGCTGCACAGCCAGTATCCACGCCCTCCACCTGTTCTCGTCCACTCCGACCCTCTTCAAGTCTTTCACCTCAATCTTATGAAGCGGCCAATCCACCGGGATCTTGAGCTTGATCTCGAGCTGGTGCTCGTCAACCGCGTATGACGCGACGACCTCGTTGACGGCACTCGCGACTTTGATCGCAAAGTTCTCGTCGACCAACAGGGTAGCAGACTCAGGACTCTTGACGTGCGCAAGCTCCGTCTGGATGATGACAGGGGAGAAATACAGCGACGTGTAATTCGTGATGGTGGTTGAGAGCTGGCGGTCTTTGCAATCGACCACCCATGCGTGGACGAGGGATGGGAAGGTCAGGAGAGCGCGATAGTAAAGATGCGCAGCCAGAACGGGGAGCGAGAAGGCGGCGCCGGGCTCATAGTCTGCAACAGATGTCAATAATCTAGAGTCTTGCGCAGATGGGTAACTGACGTTCGATGTGGAAGTCATCCACCGCCCAAGGGCCAAGCTTGAAGACCTTGAGCGGCCCTCGGTCGAGCTGAAGAAAACTAATGATGGTCGGAATGAAGTAGGAGTCGATGATGCTGAGATTCCGGAGTTGCTCAATGTAACTGGATCGCACTTTGAGACTCTGGCAAGGAAATCCATCAGCGAAACGCCATGGGCTAGAAACTACGAGGGTAATCGTACCGATCCGCGGAAAAGATCGAAGAGGAGCATCCATGCGAGCAAGTATCCAAAGCCATTCTGCGGCACGGGATGAGATGAACCAATCTCTGGCAGATGGGGTGGAGGCCTTACTTGCGGTTCCATGCTGAGTTCATCGACAGTAATGCTTCGCTGCAAGATGTCAAGGAGCTCCAGTGGAATAGTTGCGTTGAAGGCGGCTTCTGCGTCGACACCAGCTTCAATGACGAGGTACTCTGTACGTTTCTCCGCTGCAGTCTGCAGGAATTGGTAGGCCATTTTCTGGACATCGATCGACGAATCCATGACTAGGTGACACATCTACAAGGGGTCAGCGAGGCGTAGCATTGCACTAACATGAGAATGGCGTACCTTTGAGAAGGTTTCATGATCAATCAACGACGGCGGAAGATCCTGTATGATGGACAAAACGAGGCCACGACAAGTTGACCGCGGAACCGACACCTCAAGGTCATCTGTAAACGTAGTATAAGGACCTGCGAAAACGACAGCCGATGGAGGATAGACCTAGTGATACAGTCGCCAGATCCCTGACCATGGTCAGGATCGGCATTCTGCGTTCCTGCCAGCTAGCTCGTAGAGCCTTGTTCGTCAAAACAAGATCTTGAATGAGAATGATGAGGCGCAGGGTCCTGGCGAGGGTAACAAGCGTCGTGTCGTCCGTGATTGAAGAAATCTATTTCGGACACAACTCAGCGCCGCGGTGCTCAAGTCAAAGGTGTTTCGTACCTCCAGGTTGCTTTCCATCATGTCGAATATGAGATCCCAATGCGAACCTGAGATATCCTGCAGGATTGGCGCCAGATGGTAGAACACCAATGTCATCATGCTCTCAACTTCTTCGTCGATGTCCTCATCCGAAGCGATCCATTGTTGAAAGGCCTTCGCGACATTCACGGCCCTAGGTTGCGGAAGGAACACAACGTCCGAGTCTGGATTCGGTGCGCTGATGGCAAGTTTCCGCAACGCAACGAGCCCTTCCGTATTTGCTTTGGAGGGAGGTATTCCGAGCAGACTGGCGGCCAGCTCGTTCCGGTATCGATCTAGACGAGGGGGCTCAATGGCAAAGCCTGTCACTGCCGAGACGAGAGCCATCGATGTTTGTGGGGCTAGTAAACCATTAGCATTCTGACTTCTTCCGAGCGCACTGGAAAACTATTCACCAGTCGACTCCAACTTCCGAGCAAGTAAAATCCAACGATCGGCCTCGTCCTTGTCAACGTCGTGGAAAATGTGCTGCAAAATGTTCCGTAGGATACGGCTATCCCTGGCACTGTCGGAATCTCTAGATCTTCGTATCGCGTCAACCAGATACGCGGACAATGAGCCCAAAGATTCAGATGGCTTATTCTCCAAGACGGCGGCAAGGGCTGCTTGTCGCCATCTCTCGTCCGCTGGGGAAGTGAAGAGGTAGGTGGTGACCTGCTCCACTTTGGATACCAGAGTCTCCAGGTTCGCATAAACTGCTTCTACTCCGAAGACCGGACTCTCCACGGACGGAATGTTGATGAAATCTTGAGCGTACACTTCCAAGGCTTGAAAATGCCTCAGGGCCCATAAGTTGTGCTTTGCCATATGCCGGTCTTCCACGAATACTTGAAGCAGTGCTTCGACCACGCGAGCATAACCTGAGAAGCCACGACTGTCAAATGTGACGGGGGTCTCGTCCGTAGGCGCGAAGGCGGACGAGGGGGGTACCAAGGAGTCGACAGCCGCGAGACTCGGGTGGAGCGCATTTGGCGAAAGTTGATCGAGGAGTTCGTGAATCGCTTGCGGAGTAGGAAACATATCGACTGGAAGATTGAAGAGAATTCCAGGTGGCTTGCTGCGCACTAACTCGAGCACTTCGTGAGGGCTGTAGCGGACGATAAGAAGCGGTCGATAGGGACCAAATGTGACAATGCTTACGATGGCCGAACCTGAGTATCAAGTAAAATTTCTCCGAGCTTCCGCTTGATGTCCCCTACAACACGATCCTGCTGTTCTGTCGACCACGTCTTCAACCACCGTTCCCAAAGGTCTCTGGCAGCACTGAACGCTGCGTGATCTCTCTGCGATTCATACGACGCAGGGAGGAGATACGCAAAAAGGAAAACATCTGGGAGCACATCGGAGAAGTCATGCGCCGGGAGTTCATGCGGCGGATGCTGAGAAATACTAGCTATCAAATCCAACGATGTTTCGAAGGCGTCCAACGAGATCTCAGGGTCGCTGAGGGCAAGGCCAACTTGTAGCGAGAAAGCGGATGTTATACTGGTCAAGGAAGCCGAGTACTGCTCCTCCGATACGAAGTAATCTTTTCTGAGTAGTCAGTATTCAACCAAACGGGGCACTGCGTTGTCACTCTTACCCGGCGACTGCAGCACCTGCCTGACGAAGGGCGTATGTACCGTATCTCCCGCCAGCACTTGAGCCAAGAGCGCTTCGATGAGCGTGTCGACCTCGCCAACACTGCTGGGCTTCAAGTGTCGGGGAAGTACACCTCGCTGAGCGGCATCCAGCAAAGGTTTCACTGGATGTTCAGCCTTACTAGGATCTTCGGCGATACCAGACAGCAAGGCATGCCACAGCTCAAGGCTGCGGCCTTCGTCTCTCCGATGCGTCAGGTACGCCAGGATAAGCGACGGAGACATCGCCAAGAGAAGGAATCCGTAACGGGCCATGATATCATCCAGCGCCTACAGTGATTTTAGCGAAAGCGCGAGAAGAATTTGTATGGACCCACTTGAGCAAATGTCCTGTCCTCGAAAAGTCCTTCCCTGAACTGGTCAAGCATATTGACGAGCAGCGGTACGCCCGGTATCGAACTGGTTTCGTCGTGACCCGTTTTCCCGGCTTGTATGAATTCAAGGGCTTCCTTGCAACTCTTTGCACTCGACTGCAGAATTTTCGACATCAGGGACTCCACAGCCTCTCGTGGTTTCGTCTCATGCTTGAACTTGTCGTAGGAAACCTTAAGGAAGACCGAGACGAGCCCCGCCTCCGAATCGGCGAATTTTCGAAGACACACCGACAGCGTATCCCAAGCGGCTTCGAATAGACCTTAGGACCATGATGTAAATGAGCTGCCGGTGTCAAACACAAGCAGGTAAATCACCTGTGTCAATATCATGTAGTGCGAGCAGCGTCTGCGCCACTGCTCTAGCAGCCGCCCTTCGTTCAACCTTCAAGGTCTTGTCCGCCAGATGAGCCCAGACCTTCCCGTGCTGTTCGCGCACCAGACTCCGCACGAAATCGTCCACGTCTTCCGATCCAGTCAAGACACGTTCATGGTTCTTGCCATCGTTCCGGACTCTCTTGACCAGGAACACCATGCATTCAAGCAAGGAGGAGAGAAAAGCTAGAGAAGTCGCAGAGCGCTGCAGCGAGCTCAGGGCTCGGCTGTCGAGAGCACTCCAGAACGACGAGAAGAAATCGGCTAAAGGGGACGTGGGTGACGACGATGCAAGAATCTACGGGCAGCGTTAGATCGAGGATAGAGGTCGAATGATCACCTCCTACAGATGACGGAATAGTGGAGACGACGATGACTACAGTTGGATAGCCCTGCAGCGGCGATCCGTTGCAACCGAGTTCCAGGAAACGCAGGAACTCTTGATAAGCCTCAGACCGTTTACTGAGAGGAGCCTGCTTTTCGCCTTCTGCCTCGCTGTCCTCGGACTCGGCGTCTTCGGCAGCACCTTCCTCATTCGCATAGTCATATAGACGTTCAATCTCCCATGCATTCGGAAATTCTAGGGGAAACGTCCAGTTAGGCGAGGATAGCAGTGTATGACGAGCATACCCTTCAGGAATTTTAGCAGTGGCTGCCACATGGCCGCATGGACAGTCGAATCTGGCTCTACCCAAGCAGAGCGGAGCGTGGCAACGCTGAGAGTCGGCAGAAGTGGCTCCATGCGTGCTTTCGGGACCGAAAGCAACGTCTGAAGCAAAGCCCAAGCGCTCTTCCGAACGTTGTGCTGCCCATGACCAAAGCTTTCGATGTCGATGAAGGGACAGCGCTCGGCGTGGTGTAGAGAGCTCCATAGCGCCGGGTTCTTGACGAAATTGAGGATGTCTTCTGGTGGCTCCGCGTGAAGAGTTTCTGCGGTAAGGTTAGCATCTGTTGCAGAGAACAAGCGAATGCGCTGATACCGATGATTCGTCTGATGGCGCCCAAGGCACTGATACGTAGCCTCGCCTTTCGATCTTGCTCACTCTCCTCCATATCCTCGACTTTAACGCGGGCGGCAACCTCTGGCTCTTCCCGTCGTACTCCCTTTTTCGGTGGAGGCACGGGTGTGACGGGTGGGGCTGGGTTAAGATAGTTATAGACCTCATTGGGATCCAAGGTCGCTCGCTGAATGAACGACACGAGCGAAGGCAACGAGCGGTCGTCCAATATAACGCGATCTTGTTCGGATTCAAACGAAATTGCATCTTCCCATGATTTGAGAGCGACCGAGGACACAGATCTGTCGATGTCGTGTGCTGCCAAGCACCATGCTCCCAGAATGCTCTCTATTTGAGAAGGAGAGGCCGTCTCGCGAATAAAGAACAGTATCTGGTCGCGGACCGGAGAAATTTGGAGGAAGGAGAGATGAACTCCTGCTGCGAGAAGCCGGACACGGCGTGAAGGATGTACGAATAACGCAGGCACATGGTGAAGCTGTTTGAGAGACGATCAACCAGTACGCGCGGTCATTAGAACATTATGTACGCACCCAAACTGGTACCATCTCGACCAGCACATAAACCAGAGCCCCATCTTCGCCCTCCTTCCTACATTTGTCAATCCATGCCGACTGTAGCTCCTCTAACGCGCGAATTTTCGTGACCTGGGCTTTCTTGTTGAAGCTTCGAAGCACAACCAAGAGTTCGGGCGGTAGACTGTGAATAAGTCCGGTAGTCTCCAGTGGGTCCGGCTGGACGGGGGCAGGTTTCACAGGTGGAATGTAAGCCTTCGCGCGAGGCTCTTTCTTCTTCTGTGCCCTCTCCTTCTTGGTCAGCTTCTTCTCCTTGGGAATTGGCTGCTCTTCCTGCGGAGGCCCCGCTGTCTTCTTCGCATGCTTCTTCCGAGTCGCTGAGGTCGCCGATGACTTGCCACCTTTAGCCATACTTCGGGTCGAGCGACAGGCCTATTGCCCCCCTTATCGATGCCGGAATGACTGGATTTGGAGTCCCTTGGGATATGCGATAACTATGCCGCGTGGCCCGTGCGTCGATGGCGAGCAGAACGTGGAGAACGGTGAAGAGAGCGTTGGCCAGCGTTGGAGATCGTCATCTTGACTGCTCCGAAATTACTGCACGTGATGTGTCAGCGAAGGCACGTGATCTTATCAATCTGCGCGATCGCCCTGGCATCTGGCTCGTTCACATGCCCTTCGGCATACACCATAAGCCGCTTCAGGAAGTTGAGCAATTATTGGCTGACGATAGTTGATCTGCGCCGCTGGCACAGAGAAGTGCTGCCTACGCAGAACCAGAAGAGTCTATTGCGCTCTTCGTATCAGGCTCTCTACCAATTCCTTTCCCCCGTTCTCCCAATCATCCCAACAAATGGCCAGACATATACTGTCTCTCCCCAGCGCTTCGCCTCTCTCCCTGCCACTTTCCTTGCCAGGAAGTCCCTCAGGGAGACACCAAGTCCACCTCAGAATACCTTCTCGTCTGAATCCCATCCTTTCCGCTGCCCGGATGCTAGCCTGATTCTCGGGGTTGGCTGTCCATGCAACACGGCGGAACCCAAGGCCACCGGCGGACGGGACGTCGAGCAGATATTTTAAGATCCTCCCGATCGCATTAGATGACACAAACGTGCGCTGGAACGCCGGTAAGATAATCACAGGCCCTATCTCTGCAGCGCGGTTCCGTGGGTTGCAATGCACGATGCCGATGATGCCCGCCAGACTCATTTGGGGGTCCGCCTCGTCTTTAGCCTTGTCGATGATGGCAAAGAGGACGTTGTCTTGACCTGCCTGCATGAAGTTTTCGATGAATGATACGAAATCCTGGTATGCGGGGAACGAGATAGGGAGATATTGGCCCAATTCGGGCGTCTTGCTGTAGGTCGCGAAAACGATCTCGCCGTGGAGGGAGGGTATAAATGGTGTTAGCTTGACACGCGGAGTTTCCAACACCGAAGGGAGAGGGACATTGAAATTGACGTGGGGCTGCGCACTACAGTCGTCCGGGAATGAAACGCCCAGGAACTTATCGATGGCTGCAAACGCGGTCATACGAGAGACTTGGATAAGTTATGAAATCTGGTTCGTCTCAGACAACATATAAGCCTTCAGAGAACGGTTCAATTATGTAACATACCGCTAGCGCTTCAAGGTTGAGGTCAAGGTAACAGCTAACTCGAACCGCTTTAGGCCCAAATGCACGAAGCAAGTGCGGATCAAGTTGATGTATGCGCAAGCGGGATCTGGACTGCTCAAGAACTACTGTATCGCCGAAACACATCGTCACGATGGGCCGACCAGATCACTTCGAGATCGTCCATTGATTAAGACCTCATACTGTAAGAAGCACTGCCGGCGCCTGTAGAGTAAGTATATGAGTTGGCGAACTTAGAATCTGCCGATATTCGGCATGCGGAGCTTCAATGGGCATCACAAATATCACACTCTCCTCCTCCGTCCAAAGACATTCTCCATTTTCAAGGCATTCCGAATACCTGCATGCCTCGGAAAATTAGGTGAATGAAGTGTTAGGTATATACATCGATGCGAGGATGACGCAGGGTTAAATCCTTGACTGCAACGATTACTCCGAGCCATTTGATGGGCTTACAGACCTGCACAGTTCACACCTTTTTGTCTCCCATTCGACAACCACTTCAGTTTTTATAGACTGAGGCTATAGGCTTTATTATATAAATAATAGATAGTCGCCCAAATTTTTGGTAGACAACAGAGTGAGCAGTTGTGGAATAATTCACGATTTACACATCGAGACCTGGCACCACAGTACAAGTCATGAGGGCAAAAGCGCGCAGATCAAGCAAGGCCACAATTCAGATTAGAGGTAGAAAGGGAAGTACACGTTGTCGAGAGGGCACCCTCGACAAAATCTGGCGGCCAGAGAGAACACTTGAATCATCTAAGGTGTTGATTACCTCAGGAACAGGAATCATGATCAGGACGGTCAGTCCGGGGTCTTCGACCTTTCCGACCTCCGACTCACATCACCCTTGCCAAGGAAGTTCGAAATACGCGCTCACCAACTTGAATCCAAAAGAATCCTAATTCTCTCCGCTCGAAGACAACATATCCATTTTACGCTGACGACTTCCCAGTCCGGTGGCGTCGGTGGAGTGTGGCGCCGTTTGATGCTGATTTCGGAATTCGGCAACATTGAAGTGCTCTGCACTTCTTGCCTTGGTTCGAGGTTCCGTGATCCTTCGCTGTGACAGGCAATGGACGGCTCGCACGACCTCAACGGTGTAGGGAAATCGGCGCAAGTATGCCTTCAAAAAGTCGCTAAGGAATTTGGATGGGTATAATGTATTCAATGACCGCCACAGTTTCTAAGACCCAGCGTGCTGATTAAGACCGGCGTGACTACCGTCCACCAACGTCGCTGCTCATCTCTAGGTGTCCTCAACTTTTAGGCAGTGCGAGGGGAGGCGCAGTAGTAGGCGTTGCCGCTCTGTGAATGCGCATAATGAATGAGCACTTAGGTTGGTTGAACAGCGATAGGTACTTACGGAGTTCATTTGCTCGCAGCACATAACGGAGGCGCCGCCAGTGCAGCTGTCGTTGACAGTTTGCATGGAGGTGCATTGGTCTGCGTAGTCATTTATTCAGTCAACGACGAGACCACAGTACCAGAGTATGGGACGTACCACCGACGTAGCCCCTGGAAGTCAAGGAGTTCTTCCTGCAGCAGTAGGGCTGGGTACCCTCGCCGCAGGGTGGAGCGGCGATGGCGAGGAGAGGGAGGGCAAGAGCGAAGAGAGCGACGGCGCGGGAGAACATTGTAAGTAAAGTAGGGAGTGTGGTTGACTTGTGAAGTGAAACCTGTGGGAAGGTGGTCGAAGCCAAGCATCTTTTATACCCTCCGCACAGCCTAGTTGAAACACGATCCTGAGATACTTATCACTCGTTGTCCTCAACGCGACACGGGTCGCGGTGACACGACTCGCCCGAGGTACTTATTCCAGAAAGCGAATAGCGCCACGACTAACAAGCGAGTGTGAACCTGGAGTCTCTACTGAGTCGCTGGCACGGACCCGAACGGCCAGAAAATGTCGCAGGGAATACTTTCGTAATCGTGGCATCCAGATTTGTGACAGTCTTACAGTGGGGCGTCTGCAAACCAGTGTCGTCACGGTAAACTAGAATGGCAAGAAACGCGAGCAGTACGAATGGTCATGCATTCTCAACTTCGTGTAGCAGATGTATTATGTATATGGCCGTCAGGTGGGCACACTGACAACATTCATGGTTGCCGTCCCTGTACCTCGCATGCGATCGAGCTTCTGGGTGAGTCAGGGTAAGGCCCAGGGAGGAGGGTGCAGATCCCGAAAATCTTCAACCGCAGCAGTCTGCCAAAGGCGTGCTCCTGCAATGCAGCACTGACTAAGTCATAGCATCGTCGGACTGACTAGACCGCCGTAACTCTCACAAGGGCCGCCTCACCGCGGCACGCGCTCTTTTCTATATGGTATCAAACGCGCGTTCAATTCGTGGAGACCTAGTACGTATATGTTCAATCTTCTTCTCCCTTACGTGTTGGGAACTGACCCCGCGTAGTCATCGAAGGTCGTACAGAATTTGATCCCAAGCTTACCCGAGACGAGCTTCTCGATACCATGGAATTCTGCAAGGGAGTCCTGGCCCCCACTCAACCAGAGATGGTCGACTCCGTCGCAAAACGATACCCTCACCTGTTCGACGAGAACGCGCCGGTGTTGAGCGTTACGAAGGTAGAAGAGCTAAATCAAATCGACACGACAACCGTTGATGAAGAAGCGAGAGATGTTCTGCTGCGACATAACGCCAGGAAGATGGTCGACCCGATTTTCGAAGGAATACAGTATTTCGGAAGGCTGGGTTCTTTGCCAACCTGGAGCGTGGGCACCTCGGGCTCGTGCGCGCCTAGTACCGTCTACATGAGAAGCTGTCTTATGTATCTTCCACTCCCCGAACACCGTCCGACCCAGCACAAGTCAATTAGTTCATACCCATGTATTAGAGTAGAGACTGCCAACTGCGCGTGCTTGCGGCTTACGCCGGCCCGGCAAGTGCAGCGGCTCATCCGGGCCGTAACGGGACGCGTCTTGTCCGTCAACCGGTTCCATGCACCGAATCCGTTGTCGTTCTTGGTTCACATCGATCCCTTGGCACCATACGTATCGTGCCCTTCCTTCACGAACATTGATTATGTCCTCTCCTAGGTTTGCGAAGCCCTTCTGGCCGTCTTAGCCTCTCCATGACAGATGTTCTCGACAGCACTGAGTCGTCTCGGCCCAAAGTTGTGGTGACCAGAGACTTGGGCCCCGATGTTATGCCTCTGCTCCGAGCTAGGCGCGATCTCGATGTGAGATTCAATGCTCTTGAAGGCTCTACATTCTGACGTGGCCAGTCGCAAGGTCGTGACCTGGCCGGAGAATCGTGTGGTCGACCGTAACTGGCTCCTTCAGAACATACCTGGAGCACTAGGCGTCCTGGTAATGATGACAGAGAAGGTAAGGTGTTCGATTTACCCTACGAGGAAGGCTTTTGATGACAGACACTCCGGCTCCATAGGTGGACGAGGAGCTGTTGGACGCTGGTGAGCTTATAGCCCGTTCATTTTTGGAGTGGAACTGACTCTCGGCCAGCCGGACCAAGTCTTCGCGTCGTCTCGACTATGTCAGTTGGCTACGGTGCATTCGAACTTGCTATCAATGTAATTTTCGGCTCGTACCTAATCCTCGACTCGCAGAACATGCGGACCTCCCTGAACTTGCTAAACGAGGAATTAAATTTGGGTACACGCCAGATGTCTTGACCGACGCAGGTGAATCTACCACCGCAGACAGTGGAACTGTTATTGACTCACCTTTCTTTCAGTCGCAGATCTCTCCGTAATGCTCGCGCTGATGGCCAGCCGGATCGCTGGAGAAGTGATCTCGTTGGTGCAAAATAATCAGGTACGCGGGCTGCACAATGCGCGCTTACGTGACTGAACCCTCCGTTCACCACAGTGGCCAACCGTAAGCTGGGCTCCTTTCAACTTGTGCGGCTATCAGCTCAGTACATCGAGAACTTCGCCGAAACGCACGGTCGGGTTCCTGGGTTTTGGTCGCATATCGCAAGCCACTCTGGCTAGGCTCATCCCCTTCGGAATCACGGATTGCATTTATACCGCGAATCCGTCATCGCCGCCCCAGCCTTCCCGTGATGAGCAGCTCCTCAAGCGCCACGGCCTCAATTCGCTCCGACGAGTTGACATGGACGAGCTCGCTCGCGAGAGCGACGTCCTATTCGTTCTGGCCCCTGGGGGACCAGCCACTCGGCACCTCATCAATGAAGACTTCCTCAGAAAGATGAAGGTAACCAGCGTTCTTGTGAATACTAGCAGAGGAACGTTGGTGGATTCGGAAGCGCTCGCGAAAGCCTTGAGGGAGAAGTGGATCTGGGGGGCAGGTGTGGATGTGGTCGAAGGCGAGCCGAACGTCACAACGGACCACCCATTGGTGAAGGAGCCTCGGTAAGTGCTGCAGCTCGTGAATTCTCGGTCGCATCCACGAACACTGACATTCAAGTTGCATCGTGCTACCGCACGTTGGGAGTGGCACATTCGAGACAAGAGTGGGGATGGCGACACTCGCTGTGCAAAACCTACTCGCAGGGATCGATGGAGGCTCGAATATGCCAGCTGCGCTGGACCTGAGGAACAAACTATGATTTTCCGCGAAGAACGAAACACTTGTTATACAGGCCTCCTGTAGACTTTATTAGCTGAACCTTTTTCGTTGACAAGGCTTTTGAGCTCAGACTTGTCAAATTCTTCACTGAAAGATGGCTGTTGGCCGGTGCCTGCCGCCGAGTTTGTCGATGTCTCGTTCACACTCATTGAGTCGCCCCAAAAAAGCGAAGTGCCCGTCCAAGGTCCATCTAAGATTGAGCGCTTTCTTGTTTCTTCCATTGCTCCGCTCCGCATATTAGATCTTCCCATCTGTTGCTTGGCGCGTTCGGATGGAAAGAAATCGATCCCAGCGGGAGGATCGGAGTGTGGACAATGCTGAACACATTGGCTAAATCAGTGTCAGGCTCTATATAATTTCGGCGAGGGATGTTGATAATCAGAGAAACAGCGAGTGTCAGGATGATAGCGGTAAGGAAGACCTGAACCGCGTCCTTACCAACTCTCGGCCGAATCGGAGCCATGCGAGCTCCATCCCGCGTAGACTTCCATTCATACATGATTGTTGTTGAGCTGGAAGCCACAGAGACACAGGAGTATCGCAGATTCGCAGCTACCTGCTAATTCCTGTAGCTGGAGAATTTCATTCAACAAAGCCAGGTTTTATGATTTCTATGTGAGCAATAAGACAGTGGGAAGATGGTAGGCATCCAGCGGTTTTCGATCAGATCGGCGCGTGTGGAATTCAGGTCCCTGGTCCCTCGAGGGAGGCTACCTGTACGACGATGGCCGAACAAGGTCAGGAAAGCGTAGATGATGACGGGAACCGTTTGGCGGGCGATGGGAGGAGGAATACAAGCTCTCGCTGAATGCGTGCTGCGGGACAGCTGCTTGGTCTTCAGGTCGTCGGTAGGTGCCAAGCGAAATGCGCAGACCAGTGATAGTCAAGTTGCCGTGATGGAGCAAGTCGATTTCGAGTGAGGGCAGCTAATGCGCCCCTTTCATGAACCTGATGGTGAAAGCGTGCCACTGCCCGTTGTAACAGCGGGACGTACATGCGCAAGATCGGGGAATCATTCGGGCTGCAGCAGGGAACGTTTCTGGTGTATTGGGGTTCTGATCCGTGCCACGGTTTTCAGATTGCACTGGGAAGATCAACAGTGACACGCTGGATCGATCTGTCGTCAGACTAGACACAGATCTATGAACGTCTGTGAAGGCTAGACACTTAACTCAGGACTCACCATCGCCGCATCGCCCTGGGTCTTGCGTAGGGAGCTCGCCATGTCCCGCACAACCATCGGGTCATCGGACGTTGTTAGCCCTTGCTAGCTAGACCTGCGTCACCGTCTCGACGGCCGGGTTGGTCTCGTAGCTCAGCGTAGTTCGTTAACAAGTCTTTGCATGGCATTGCATTCCATTCACAGCCATCACATTGGTTTGGGAGCCTTGCGAACTGGAGAGCAGCAGACGCTTCTTCGCAGTAGCCAGAGACCTGAGTAAAGCCGCTGGTGCCAAATATGTCCCGCTTTCTATTATAAGCGGAAGCTAATTTCCTTGAGAACAGCTTGTGTTCACGAGTCGAGTGTGACTGCGATGCGACGGAGACCGCCGAACAGAATCATAGCAGTCAGGTCTACCCCGTCTCAAAAGCTTCAAACTCGGCCAGATCACATTCGCCACAGGTACGAAAGCCGTCTCAGAATGGACACAGAAGTTGACAGAAGGATGGGATAGCAGAGCAAAAAAGATGCCGGAGAGCGAGAGCACCTAATGTATGACGGGGATACCACGTCCAATCAGATGACACGAATACGACGGGTAACTGTGGAAGCGATTTCAGACCTGCGTTCCAGCGCTCAAGCGAAATCTATATCAGGACACGAACAGTCGAGCATTCAGCTGATACTTCTAGAGCCACTGGCTGATAGTTCTGTCTGTCTCGGGCAAATTCCACGAAAAACTTCTCGAATACGTTTGACGGTGTCATCCGGTCAACGCTCACCACTATGCGACCGAATTGGGTCCACTTTATTCCTGCAAACATTTGGCAGCCATAGTCTGTGGTGCTGAAAAATTCTGTTCCAAGCATTGATTCGCTCGATTGCGGCTTGCTGATGTTCGAGCGGGGTTTGTGAGAGGATGGCGCCTGGTACCTCGCCGGGAGTGGTGGGTGCTAACCGAAGCCCACATGCGGTGTGATGCGATGACTCGGTAAGGTGGAGGAGACAGCTGTGAGACCAACCTGAACCAAAATTCTTGCCAAAATTATGCATGTCTGGTTCGAGGCTTCGAGCGCGCTGTTGGTCCAGATTCCAGAACCCAACGAAAATCAGCACGTGGTTCAGTGATGCGTTCAATCTCCGCGAACCTTGAGAATCCAAGCCGCTCCGAAGCTTCTTCAAAGCTGTTCTCAGGCAGGATGCAGTGTATAAGTGTACATATCGACTACAGAGAATCCATGTAGCCGCCAGCAAATGTCCGCTACATCCTGGAGGTAGTGTAGATGGTATCTTTGTTGTCCCGCCACCATTGGTCAACGACGGCATCAGCATCATAGCTGAACTGCTCCTGATTCTTCGCTTTATCAGCCCAAGCATTAGCATTACCTGGGAGAGGATTGTCATCAGACTCTCCACGCAGTTCCTTGAGCGCGACCTCCATCGCAACGCGCATCGAAGCGTCTCGTGCTTGTTGTGCTTCTCCGTCATGCATGCAGAAGATGTCCCTATTCAACCGTGAGGCAGTCTGGGTCTTTGTGGCCCGAGGATAGCGAAGTTCTTGATATGCGTGTAGCACAGATGGAATCTGCTCTCGGCTCGAGATGAGCGCAAGAAGACGTCCGAGGACGGCAGCGTCTTCAATCTAATTATGTCGTAAGACTCTGGGAAAAAAACAGCAATGGTCTGGTTGCCACTTACGGCCATGGCTGCTCCTTGGGCACGATAAGGCTGAAGGACAATGAACAGGAGCCCACTGTGGAGAGATAGCACGATCACCTACCAACATTGGATGACAGGCATCGCCCAAGAGTACAACCCGACCATGCGGGTGCAGCCATCTTTCCAACGGCGGACGGTACATGATCTTGCTGTTTAGTGTTTTCTTAGCTAAAGCCATGAGCTTCTGAAGCCTGTGCTCGGACGTATAGGAGTACCGCGAAGTACGGCAGTATCGGCGGCTTCTTACCGAGGCTCCCATCCTGCGAACTCTCTGCGCATTTTTTCAACGCTGCCTTCGCGAGTCCAAGACTCCACGGAGCCATCATCAAGATATTGCAGCACCAGATTATACTCTTTACACGCTCGCTGCTCAGAAATGTATCAGTAAGGGACTTTGCGGAGCGAGATAAGATTTACGATGCAGTAGCCGATTACGTGCTTCTCGGGGCCTAACCAGCAATGCACCTGAGGTGTTTCGACGAAGGGACGCAATTCGGGATCCTTCATCAACTCGGCCGTTGGTATGATACATCGGTACACCGCGTCTCCGGAAGGTATGGGATGATCTGGACGGCCAACAACGTTGTCGCGGCATATGCTTTTGATACCATCGGCGCCGATGACAACGTCGGCTGAGAGTACTTCCTGTGATTGCAGGGTGACGGACGGTGTGGATGCATCTATTGAAACGACTTTGCTCCCGAGGCGTAGAGTCATCAATGGCTTCGCAACCTCGAGCAACATATTTAGAAGATCCACTCGCTGATGTTCGGAAGAGTCAAAATACGGTACAGTCGATGCTTCACTTCACGCACATGAACATGGTAATACCGGGCACCATGGTCTCGCAACATCTTGTCACCGAGCAGGGATAGGCCAAATCGTTCGCCTGTGTCGTCTGGACGAAACCTGAGACCTAGCGATGGCGTGTGCACAGACTCTTACATCGGCAGAAGTTCCATATCTGAGGCTTTACGGCCAGTTCCTCGAGCCTTTCTTCCAACCCCCAACGTACAAAGAGACGCGTCACATCTGCAAAGCAATGGAACGTATTAGCTGTGCTTCTTTGGGAACTATGATGAGTCCGAACTCGGTGATATCTGTATGCCTGCTCCAACCTCCCGAAGCTCCGTCGCCCCGTCGACGACGACCACTTCATGTCCAGCTTTCCCCAGACAGACTGCTGCAGCCAGACCGCCGACTCCGCAGCCCACGACGATGACGCGCAACTTCAAGGGAGCCTTCATATTGTCGAAACAGGCTGAACGTGCAGGTTGCGATGGGAGGGCGAACAGGTAGCGGAGGAAGGACCCGCAGACTTATGCTGCTTCTCGCCCTGTGACCCCTTACACGTAGAATCGTCGGCATTGGTAATACCACGGCCGCATTGGCCCCGACATGTGAGTGAGAAATTCCGCAACCATTCTAAAAGGTAGATCAATCTCGATGACGTTTGTCATATCTATGATGCATGACCCGCGACTGTCGAAAGTCTGGACGTGGCCCGTCTGCATCTGGCTGTGGTAAGTCACAGATGGTCGACGGAGGCACTGGCACGGGACGACAGGAATCAACTAGTAAAAGCCAAGGTAAAGGATCGCTCCTGTCAAGAGCCGTATGATGATGGATGATGGACCACCGTAGGCAAATTGTGGTCATTGCGGTCAAAAATGGGCTGCGTCGCCTTGAAAGGAAGCATAAGAGGAACTGAATCGTGATGACTCTTCAGCGCTTCAGCAGACCGATCGAGTTGGGAGGCAAGAGTTGCTTATCTAATCAGCACCAAATTCATCCCAAATTCATACTTATCAATCGGGTCAACCGTCACCAACCTCCTCTTCCGGACATATCACCATTGCTCTCAGCACATCCTATTCACTGGTCCGCTGTATCAGTAAGACCGCAGAATGATGATCTCATCTCATAGGATTGATAAAACACTTTTGCCTTGTCAAATTAGCGTCCATTCTTGCCAGAAACCATCCTTGCGGGTGTGATCCACTGGCACTCGCGCGATTGATTGTTTCCTCGTTTTCCATCATCGCTTCCATTTGGTATCGTAGAACGACAGGCTTTTCCAATTGAACACCGCGGTGGTTCAAGGACTCTGCTCGGGTCCACACTGCCCAGATACTCAGATCCAGGAATAACTGACTATAGACCGTCAACCTTTGGATTTGGATAGCTTCGCAGCCCATCATACTCACTCCGTGAACGCACACCACTGAGCCTTCTGATTTCACGACACTACAGGTGCTGCTTGTCCATGTTCAGGTACTCTCAATTCAATTCATATCATAAAGAACTTCTTGAAATGGTCAAGCGCTTCAGTACGTCTGACGTACGCTCAATCTGCCGCTTTTCAAGTCTATCTCGATGTTGCTGCACGCCCGTCTAGCCTCCGTTGATCCTTTACATGTGCGACTGACATCTCCATATGAGCGCTCAGCGTTTCTGATTGCGGTACTTATCTGTTCACTTGTTTCAACCAGGCCCTGAGCGCCATCGGCAAGTGATTGAAGGCACAACGGCTGGAGGCAGGTGCACTGCTTGCTATCTATTTGGGTTTAACAGTTGAGTCCGCAATCCGCGATCAAATCAGACGGTCCACTTTTCTATCTCTCCACAGTTCTCCTCACTGCCACCTCATACCGCCAAGATATAGAAGGATACAAGGTGTGGGCCCCTTCCTTGATCCAATCTCCTGGTATGCCGCATATCCAGCAACCTCATCAGTGTCGTAACAGGAAACCACTTGGACATGTACCACATTTGACTCATTCTGGAACGAATCTTATTCATGCGATCAAGACGACTCTTCTGCGTCCGAGAAGTACTGGAGTGCCTTGAAGGTGCACACGTATAAAATGACGGAATCGGGCACGGAGCGCGAAGTAACACTCCAAACCGCCCACCGTAATGCCCGCTCTCGCGAATATTCCAACCGTTGAGTGTCATGACCCTGCTGTGCCTGCTTCCCGACACTCGTACTGACCATGAGCTAGTTTACCCAAGTTCTTGTCATTGGCGGTGGACCTGCTGGGTCTTATGCCGCGACGGTCCTTGCACGAGGCACGTATTGTTCTTCCTAGCTCAATCAGAATGTGGCACTAAAGTTCACTCTTGCAGAGGGCTTCGATGTGACCCTTCTAGAGAAAGACTTCTTTCCCCGGTACCACATCGGAGAAAGCATGCTTCCATCATGCCGCTCCTTCCTGCAGTTCATCGACGCAGAGGAGAAAGTCAAGAAGCATGGCTTCGCGAAAAAGGTATGCTGAGATGCAGTTGCATAGGCCTTGGCCGTTCCTGACACCCTAAAACAGCCAGGTGCGGCCGTCAAGCTCCACCAACATAAACGAGAAGGATGTGAGTCTCGTGCTTCCTCCGATGGCGCCGGTATTGAGTTCCGAATTATAGATACAGACTTCGTTGCAATCAATCCCGAACACGGCGCATGGAACGTGGTAAGCTTCCGTCCCATCGCCGAGGTTCGACCCGTTGACTTTGCATAGGTCCGCTCCGAATTCGATGAGATCCTTTTGAGGCATGCTGCCTCGTGTGGGGTCAAAGTGCACGAGGGCATACGTGTAACGTCACTCGAGTTTGAGGAACCTGGGAACGCCACTGCCACGTGCTTCGAGAATCGCAAGGCAAAGTCCGCCTCGTGGAGCAGCGATACTTGCTGCGGGAAGATCGCCTTCGATTGGATTATTGACGCTTCCGGACGCACCGGTATAATATCTACCAAGTATCTCAAGAACCGCCAATTCAACAAGGCCTTGCGGAATGTCGCGGCTTGGGGCTATTGGACCGGAGGGTCAGTATACATGCCCAGCACCAAACGGGAGAACGCGCCATGGTTCGAAGCCTTGACTGGTCAGTAATCCCTGCCTTGTGCACTACTCGGATTCGAACCTAACGACCACTCCCCAGACGAAAGTGGATGGGCCTGGTTTATCCCGCTTCACAATGGAACCACGTCTGTCGGGATTGTTCAAAGCGAGGAAAACAGTCGCGAGAAACGCGCTCGATTACGAGAGACTATGCCCGCGGATGATGTCACCAAAGCGCTCTATCTCCAGGACATCGGCTTAGCGCCAGGAATGCAAAAGATGCTCGCAGATGCCAAGCTCAAGAGCAAAGAGATACGCCAAGCAGGCGACTACAGCTACAGCGCTAAGGCATATGCCGGGAAGAACTGGAGACTCGCCGGCGATGCCGGAGGTAAGTTCCAAATTTGCAATCATGAGGATACGCCTGACCTGGCTGCAGCGTTTATCGACCCCTTCTTCTCATCCGGTGTCCATTTGGCCTTCGCAGGAGGCCTAAGTGCCGCCAGCTCCATCGCCTCGAGCATTCGCGGGGCATGCTGCGAGGAAGAGTCCGCCAACTTCCACAACCTCAAAGTCGGGACGGCCTACACAAGGTAACGAACTGGCAATCGTACACATATAGGCCCGGGGTAACTGAACGTGTCATTAGGTTCTTGCTCGTCGTGCTCAGCGTTTACCGGCAAATTCGAGCGCAGGAGTCCATGGCCCTCACAGATATAGACGAAGATAACTTCGACCGTGCGTTTGACATTTGGAGGCCAAGTGCGTTTACTCCTCGGCTGGTTTGCACGTACATCGCAGACTGACGGGCGAGCAGTTATCCAAGGCAAGACTGAAGTAGATCCAGAACTCACTCAGAAAGAAATCCTGAACACCATGGAATTCTGCAAGAACGTGGTGGCGCCAACCCAGCCGGAAATGGTCGAAGCAGTCAAAAGCCGCTTCCCGCTTTTATTCGCTGACGGCGCGCCCGCTCTGACCCCCGAGAAGGTGGAAAGCATGACAGAAGTCGACGGAACTCCTCTTGACGAAGACACGCGAAACGTCTTGTTGAGGAATAGCGCGAGGAAGATAACGAATGCCTTGTACGATGGTACCCGCCACTTCGGGAGCGAGGTCTTGGGCGGATTTTACGTGAACCTCGTGCGCGGACACCTTGGCCTTGTTCGCGCTTCCATCTGAACTGCCTTCCTTTTGCTGCGGCATATTTATTGTCTGACGTTGTTTGATTTTCTATATAACTAGACATACCTCTATATCCTTGCTCCGGCTCGAGCCTCGAATGTATTACTTTTTCCGCGACAGTTTTGTGCCGTTGCCGTTGAGCGCGTTGCGCAGACGGCTAGCGACTGTCGATTCCCTCGTACGCTTTGAGATGCAAGTGCCCTCTTCGGTCAAACACAAAGGATACTGGGTCATCACGACAGGCAACTCGGGCTTTGCCCTTCACGCAAGCAGGTTTCCGGTGAAGGCAGAGCGAGAATTAGCTGCGTCGAGACATGGAACCCGAGATCGAGGAAACCGTCTGCCGGGCCTCTGACAATATCTGTTACAAACTGGATACCGAGTTTCCTACACTCTCCTCTAAACACCGCCCGCCCTCTCGACGACAGCCAAATGCTGAGCAGCTCTCTCTACCTGCCGCCAGTGGTACCGTGGGAGCTCGAAGCCCTCATTGACTCTCGCGTAAAGTGTACCACCCATCCGTGCTACGGGCTTGAGTTTCCCGGGATCGACATTGCCGTTCTCGTCCAGCACGTCCTTGCGGACATGGATGTACTTGACGAGGCCCAAGACCAACGTGGTGGTGATTTCGGCAGTCATAGGGTCTTCGATGTCGATGGATTGAAAGAGCTGAGACCGAATTCTTAGCATCTTTACAACGGTGATTGACGACGGACATCTTACCTCACACTCCATGCTTAACGCGCTTTCCTTAACACGGGGCGCTCGGGTGTGGATCTATGGGATACTAGGTTAGACGAGTCAAAAATACGAAGCTGCCCGATGAAACGCGTACACTTGACATCGGCGTGAGGCCACTTACGGGCCACTCATTAAAGTCTTCTGGCGAATCCACAGAACAGATATTTGCCTGCTGAATCCACGGCTCGCTAATGATGTTGACCGTAAAGCTTTTCGTACTCCTTATGTTCCTCACCGTATCTTTCGTGCGTGTATGGTCGATCCCCAAGGTGCAGGAGACTGAAATCACAGGCGGAAAAGCTGAGACCTGTCCAACGATGCGTCAGTCCAGTGCTCAAGCACAAGAACAACGGCGCGTACCTGGTTGAACCAACTTCGGTCTTGTTTCGGTAAAATTGAAACAAGGGCGACGCACGGTATGCTCACCTATACGGCGCGAGATTCGTGGCTCCGTCGGCCGAAATGGTGGAGACAAACGCAATGGGTCTCGGCACTATCCCGCTTAACATGAGATCGTATAGTTTCCTTTCGATTGCCCAGTCATTCAGTGAGTGGACTGAAATCAACTGCCTAGCGCCCGCTCTTTCAACTCACCGCGGGGCCTCCTCCAGGGGATTGACCAACTTCCATCCAGCCTTTTCACCCTCTGACCATTCTCTCCCTGCTGGACTCGCGTCGACCTTTTCTCCGTAAGACCACGATGGATTAGGAGGATCGGTGACCTTGAATCCTGACGAACCCTGCGGAGAGTCCGAGGCCATGGTGGCAGTCCGTTTTATGCAGAATTCGATCGAGGATCGGTCACCAAGTGAAACTTAGGTCTTTTCAACCAGAAACAGGCCTTTCAGAACCAGAACCGCCGAACCGAACCGTCGGCAGTACGCGTCATTATTTGCAAAACTCCAGATATAGAATCCGCGTATTCCACTCGGTCGACATGGGTCGTCACGCCTGCAGATAGATGAGAGCAACGGTCTGGCAAAAAGCACGGTATGTGGAACAAGGTCCGCAGAGTTGGAGGTCGCTCTCTATGTTGAAGCACGCTCAAATCATGCACTCACTTCAGTCCTCGTGCGAGACCACAACTCGTGATCAGATTGCGCGATCATGTGACTGCCTGAGTTACGCGACGGCGACTCGCCCTGTACACAGCACAAGGCGTCTCGACGACAGACTTCACAACTTGCCCTACTGCTTTCTTCGGGCTAACGCCGCTCCAAGCTGACCTATAACGGGAAGGAAATATAAGTACATTGACAGTTGAATAACGATACAATACTCGACATTGTCATGAGCTGATAATACAATGCCTGATCGGCGTGTTTGGGCAACTCTCTAGACGTTGACGCCGCGGTATGTTCTAACTTGTGCCTTCATGCGAACCGCTTGGCCTTTCGTGAATCCAGTCATACACGAATCGTCGGTGTAGTCCATAAAATTAGCTTGAACAAAGGGATTGTTAGCGCAACTGCGTTGCGGTTCATCTCAAACGGAGGTGACATACTAATCGGGTCGGGATCGCCTCCGGGACAGGTATCCCGCTTCTTTGGGCATCCATTCGCAGCCGATGACTCAGGCGCAGTGTCATCGACATGATCTCCCGGTTCGGCGCAGCCACCCTACCGTAACACTAAGCTTGAGTTGCTACCAAAGCTAGGAGCTGCATGTCTTACCTGGAAGGTGTGGTATAGTCCGACCCAATGTCCGACTTCATGAGTCAGAGTTCGGCCAAGATTAAACGGAGCGGCTTTGCCATTGGGAAGTGTACTGTAACGAATGACCACCCCATCATCCTTAGGATTCGATTTGTAGTCGGCAGGGAAGGTCGCGTAGCCAAGAAGTCCCTTGGCTTCCGAGTTTGTAACGAACCTGTAGAGGCTGGTAAGCTACATGTATGACGAAATGCTTGGTTCACATGCTCACCCTACTGTATAGACGTTGAGAGTGGATTCATTGCCAAACCGGAAGACTTGCTTAAGAGCAGTGTTTTCTGGGCTGAAGAGACATCGTCAGTCAGCGTGAGTTAGGCAGATGACAGCCGACAGACCTCTCAGGTGCGACGCCCTCGAACCATTCCTTGCTGAGAATACGCGTGGTGTTGACGAGATTCCATTTTAAGCCCGTGTCTGCGTAGTCCTTGTTCAGGACATCAATCTGGGACTTGATTTGGTCATCCCTTGTGCTGCGGGTCAGCATCCTCAACTGCGAAGACAGGCTCTGGCGGCTCACGGAACCCAGCCACCTTCGTACGTCTGGTTGGCGGCTACGACGTGGAAGTGGACGTCGATCGTGGCTGTCGCGTTTGGATTACCTGGCGGCAATCGGGAGGATGAGAATTTGCGCTCTGCCGCCTCTAATCTTTCAATGCTGATATGGACACCACAGTTCCTTTTCGACGATGCGGGTTTAGTGACGGAAAGGAAGAGCCTGAGGGTGATGAAATATACTCACCTCGAGAGAGAACCAGCCCCTCTCTTGTGGAAATGCGGCGCACCAAGGCATACGGAAGAACCAAGAAGGAGTGCGAGAAGCGCCGAAGAACGCATAGTAGTTGAAGTCGTGAAGAGTCGTGAAAGAAGGTCGTCGTGAAAGGTGAGAAAAAGATCTGATGTTGGCGGAGGCACAGGCCATACTTATACAGTAGAGCCTCGGGTATAATCACTCGATCACGAAAGTCCGGCGAGTAAGCTACCAACATATTACATGACAACCCTGGAGATGATGAAGACGGCTGAACCCTCCGCACAGCCCCGGCATCGAAGTCGGAGCGCGGGATTTGGCAGGGCCGGACTCTGTTAGACGATGGCCGTTGTAAATCGCGTTCTTTACAGTCATGTAGACGCGACATCTATATTGCATGGACGGAGCGAGTATGGAATCTAGCCACCGAAGTGTTGGAAGAGTCCGAACAGGATCCCGGCGGGTGGGATGCGATGCGCGTGTTGATCAAGCCAAGGTGGGCTAAATTTAGACCACCCGTGTGTTGATCTGGGCAGCCACCAATGCCATTCATAACGGAAGCTGACGGACCTATGGTCATAACGAACATGGCCACATAAATGGTCCTCAATTCATCGAGGAACGTCGACGCGCCGCTGCCTTTCACTTGACCTCCTGGACGGTAAATTTCTCCATCTGTCATTCGACTCTGATGGCAGAATGGATCTAGACGACTGATTGTGGGATATGTCTTCACGAACCATCATGGACAAAGGGCGCTTGCACGGTAGAACCGCGACTCCAGCTTCACTTACATCCTCCTTCCTAGCCAAGGGCCTCCGACGGCGGTTCACACTCCTTCTCCTCATTGTCATCGTCGGTATCTATTTCGGAAGGTTACTGCAGTTGACACCGAACTCCTCTCGGTCGAATGTACGGGATCATCGCGAAGCACGTTGTGACACGCTAGGAAGTGCCGACGATGAGCAGCCAATCTCGGCCCATCACACCTATCTACCGAATGGTTTGCTTCATGTCAACCCCGACGGTATACACCCTATTCTCGAACTCGTCAAGAAAGCCGAAGAAGAGTGGGAGAAGAAATTGGATAGGGCCAGCCGAACTCTGGAGGAGGCGGTGGTCGAGTACAAGAGGCGATATAAGAGGGATCCTCCGGAAGGTTTCGATGACTGGTGAGGTGTCGTAGAGACATGGATTACCCTCTTGCCTTAACAGACCAGCGTTTCATCTCCTCAGGTGGGATTTCGCTCATGAGATGGAGGTACAGCTCCCGGATGAATACGACACAATATACAGGGAACTCGAGCCGTTCTGGGGCATGGATCCGAAGGACCTCGCGGAGCTACTGGCCATCGAGGAAACCAAACCTGATTCATTCACGCTCGCGAAAAATGAGACTCACGACACGCATCTCGTGACGACTGCGTTCTCGGATCCTGAGACATGGGAGGAGCGGGGACTCCTCCGCGGGATGAAGGAGATTAGGGACCTTCTTGACACCGTAGAACCTGCGCTGCCTCCATTCCGCGCCGTGTTCTCTCCTCACGGTACGGCCAACCTGTTATCTGATTACAACGTCCGACGAGCATGCCTCGATGCGGCAGGGGAGAACAGATGTAATTGCAGGTTGAATTCATCTACTCGACCCACTTCTGATCTCACATCGCAGACGTCGAACTCTCCAAATTGCCGAAGCCCGCCCGCCTTGGCTTTGCATCGGCATGCCCCCCGGGTTCTCCTGGACGGCCTGACGAGCCACCAGTAAACCATTCTCACCGTCCTCCTCCACGTACAGATAGGACCTTTATCTTTGATCACCGCCTCTCTATGGATCCCTGCCGGCATCCGCACATATTCCGCAACCACGCTCAGTACCTCGCCCACGATGTTGGAACGACTCCGCAGCCCACTGCGGCCCCGCGCTTCACTTACAGCACTACCGCGCTCTTTCACGACATCCAGCTGCCTTCCTTTCTCGGATGGACGCCTGAGACTTCCCCGCGCGTGGACGATCCTCTTTGGGAGAGTAAGACCGACGAGCGGTTACACTGGCGCGGGAGCAACATCGGGATGGCTTACACCGACAGCACGCAGTGGAGAGACTCACATCGTTCCCGTCTTGTCTCGTGGGCGCACGATATCAACGGAACAGTCAATGTCTTGATACCTGGATATGTCGAGGACGAAGGCTGGAAGCGCGTTGGACACGGCACGGTGGTCAGCAAGGCACTCCTCAATCCGGCGATGCTTGATATCGCGTTTTCGGGGACACCGCGCGGGTGTGATCTCCAGTACTGCCGGTACCTAGAGACGCAGTTTGAGTGGAGGAAGAATCAAGACGCAAATGGCAAGGAAGCAGGTAATCATAAATATATCCTTGACGTAAGTTTTTGTAGGCGCCTTCGGACTTCCCCTGACCTCGATTGTCATCTGTAGGTGGACGGCAAAGGGTGGTCCAAGGACTTCAAACGGCTGATGTCGTCGAATTCAGTCATCTTCAAATCAACCGCATATCCTGAGTGGTACGAAGCCTCCTATGTTCCCGCCACGCTTCCTCTCTTCACGAGTCGTTCTCAGGTGGTTGGATAGGTCACAGCCATGGGTGCACTACGTGCCCATTAAAGTGGACTACTCAGATCTCTATGACGCATACTTCTTCTTCCGTGGCGGCCTTTATGGAGAAGGCAACCATGACCACCTCGCGAAGAAAATAGCGTATGCGGGCAGAGAGTGGAGCAAAACGTTCTGGAGGGAAGAGGACATGACTGTCTATCTTTTCAGGTACGGTTCGTTATGGACCAACTCGCGTATTGACCTCTGGACGAATCAGATTGTTGCTGGAATACGCTCGTGTGATGCACCCAGACCGGGAGTCGAAGTCGTACAAGCCTACTGGATGAAAGCCTTGCTGGTGTTTGACTCGAACACGGCAGGTAGTTATCGACATCCTTCAAAATACTTCGAAGGCTACGGAACATAGAGTATGCGCTGTTCCGGTCTTCACTCAGGACGTGGTCGACCGGCCCTCTTGATTCCCTTATAGGCCTTCCTCAGGCTGAATCTTCGTCGCCTCCCAATGGGACCGTCTTTTAGGCTGCCACCCAGGTACCTCAACATCGACGACTGATCTTGGCAGGACCGTTGCAGGACCGGATCTTGGGCATGAGGATGCTCCTTACCCGGTCAAATAGCCGGGGATGTACTCAACAGACATCCTGAAGTCGTTAACAGTCGTACCACCCCACATACTGTAATACTGCGATTTATAGTAGCATAACACATGCGACGAGAATTTGAAATAAATTCTGATACTCTGTTACGTAAGTGGGGCGGTTGACCGTTTCCCCGGGTTTCGATCTTGCTTCCACCCAACTCCAGTCTGAAGGGGGCCAGGCTGGAAGACAAGCGCTGTTTCACGGTCTTCCTTTGAGGCCGGACTAAATGGCGCACATACTCTCGGAAGTGGCTCGGCAAAAGCTGCAGGAGCCGCGAGGACGACCAGCATCGTCTCATTTCACGTTGTCTGCCCCAGGCTCGGAAAATTCTTCTCGGGATTCATCTCCAGCCCCGTCTCTGAAGAATGAAGGTCTCTCCTCATCCTTACGCTATGAGAATGCTATCAACCTCGATGTGGAGAAGCCATCCGGAGTACCGACAAGTCCTGGGCGTCGGCCTATGGACGTGTATGAGGCTACACTACCGCCGTGGCGTGCGGCCGTTCGGAGAAGGCTGGTGAAGACTGTGCAGCGGGAGTCGAAAGCAATAGCCAGGTTGCAGGTTAGTACTAATCTATCCGTCATCTTGCGTCGAACGTCGTCACCCGGCGATTATGAACGACGCCAAGATCTCCGCTGCGTTCATCCTCGTCCGAGAGAGCGTTCTACTCCACGGAAAGTGGACTTGTTTGCTACCACTCCTCAATCTACGCGAAGCTTAGGGCGGTTCCTCACATTCTAGGATATTATCCGCACACCATGGTTGGACGCGTACTTCGTCTATACATCGTCCCTGGGCACGCACACATTCTTCATGATCATTCTACCTGCCTTCTTTTTCTTCGGACACAACGAGATGGGCCGCGAGTAAGACCTTCGCCCTGTCCCCTGGCGGGCCTGACCAAACATATCGCAGACTTCTCGTTATACTGGCCCTGGGAGTCTACTCGTCGTCTTTCATGAAAGACTTGATGTGCTCCCCACGGCCTTTCGCTCCCCCTGTGACGCGTTTGAGTAAGTACCGCCTCATAAGCCTCATCAATCGATATTCACTGTCTGGCCGCGCGCCCCCACAGCTATTGGCACCCATCACCTTGAGTATGGCTTCCCTTCCACCCATTCCACGAACTGTGTATCCATCGCACTGTTTTTCTTTGCTCACGCGCATCGCCTCGCTTCGACGCCAGCAACGCCAAGCGGAACAGTATTGATCGCCACCAACAACAACTCGACGGCAGATTCTACCTTGCCACTCGATGCAGCCTCATCATTGGCGGAACCAATTATATCGGCTCAGGCCTTTACGAATATCGCGATCGTCTTAGCGATATACACGTTCTCGATCGTCTTCGGGCGTATCTACACCGCTATGCACTCCTTCACCGACTGTGCTGTGGGCGTCGCCCTCGGTGCAGGTATCTGGTGGGCTCAGAGCAGCTGGACGGGCATACCGATCGTTTTGACCCCATCAAATCCTCTACACTGGCTGTGTTCTTTCTTATGGCCGAAGACCCTCACCGACGCCGGTACCTACGTAATGTATCTCGGGAAAGGCGCTCGTGCTAGCGAATGGATGGAAGAATGGGTTAGACAGGGCGGGTGGGAGGTGCCGCTCATCCTCATCCCGCTCTGTTTGCTGGCGGTGAACCAGCACCCGCAGCCTGTAGATGATTGTCCTTGCTTCGAAGATGCGATCGCGTTTGGAAGTGTTGTGCTTGGTGCACTCGTCGGTAGTTGGGCCATGAGTTTTTCAGGGCTCAGGATGGACATCGGGAAGACAGTCGTAATGCCGGGCAGCGGTTGGGCATTCGAAGCGGGCCAGTGGATGCAGGTGGAGCGGACGCTTTGGGACCTCGTTGTGTGGTGGAGTTTTGCTGCCCTCAAAATGATCGTAGGCGAGTACTTCTTGCCTCCGGTTGACCGCGTACCATGGCTTATAGCGGCGTGCAGGAGTCCTTGTGATCTTCGTGTGGCGGCTGCTGGCCAAATCTGCACTGCACCTGATTCTGCCCCCTACCTTCCGTGGCCTCGCCCGGGTCTTCCAGTTGCCGAACAGAAGGTTTTACACCCCTGCAACGGACTATAAGAACGTTCCCAGCGATTTCAGCGGCAATGGGCTGCAGGCCATTCCCAGTGTCATCGATCTGCCCAGCAGCGGTGGTGTTGGGATCGAGGTCGGAGGGATTGGGAGTGGTGTGGGCGGCGTTTCGGTCTTTGGGAGGCATGCGATGAAGTTGCGAGGGGCGAGCTCGAGTTCGGATGCAAACGAGAAGGGCGGCACCGCGTTGGTCAACGGGGCGGTCCAGGACCTCGGTGACAAAGATAAGAACGGGGAGCCCGTGAAACATTATGATGCTGATGGTGCGTGTGTCGATTGTGCTGTCGAGGATGGTTGCTCACGTCTAGTCCGCAGTCCTGACGAAAGTGGTTGTGTATGCTGGGATCGCAGTGCTTTCGTGCGAGGTGCTCCCTGCAATGTATGAGGTCCTTGGATGGGGTGTTCGCTCATCACCGTAACCCTGCTTGCTCAGTGTTGAGGACGGCTTTTAGCTTCGTTGTCTGCTCCACGATATCTTACTGACTCATTTATGTAGTTGAACTCAGCATCTTTTCCCTAACGACTTCCCAAGCGAATGCCTTCAGCCTGAGAACACACGTGCGACCTTACTTAGAAGCATGTTTGGAATAACGCATATCGTGGCAAGGGCAAAAGGCTCCCTCCGCCGCTCTACTCCCACCAGAGCTCGCACCAAGACTGTTTCTACTCACCTGCAAATGTCCTGGGTCGTGAGTGTGGACCTGAAGCAATTTGCGCGATTCGAATTTCAGTTGCCGGTTCCAGAGGTAGTAGCGTCATCCTGGGACGCTATTGCCGTTGTCCGCGCTTCGCCTCGCATATCTGTACAGATCTCACCTAAGCACTCAACAGGACCGCACGACCGACTGGAACCCGACCGGATGTTGTTTCAGTTCCTCTAGTTTTATCTCTGCCTCAAAGCCGGATCGCCTGACTGTCGGACTAAAGACCTTTGACTCAGCTTTCTTCACAGATCTCACCGGTATCGATTAGGTACATCTTCGTCCCGGCCTTCATTCTTGCGGTGCGTCCGGGTCAGCTGATGGGCCTTCTCTCACTCCAAGGTCTCCTTCTCATCCTCTTCCCAGTTGCGACACAATGTGGAATGGAAACGAGGGACAACTTTGAAGCGTGGAAGAGCTCCTTGGGCCACTGCGGTCCTAAGTATACATACCACCCCAGGATCCATGTCAAATAAACTATGACGACTAACCCTTTAGTCGCCAGTCGTTCTCATCTCGGTCGGTCGATCGGTACGATTGCGATCATCGCTTACTCTACGTCTGCAGTTGGGCTTCGCAGTTGAACCATCGTTGTCAATTTTCAACACCCCAGCCAACCGTCAACTCTCATTCACGCTGCCGATAATCTCCGCGAGGAATCGATCGTGTTGCGGCGCTAGCTTCGCTCGGGAAACCCAGAGTCACATTTTTGGACCGCGGTAATCAAGAACATTGTCGTCAAATGACCTAGGAGAAGAGGTTCTTATCTCCGACAGGCTATCTACGGTCTAACCCGTCATGCTCTGCACGCGACCTGTGCAACCCCGCATCTAAGACAGCCCAGGTTTTGCCACTCGGAGGACTCCAACGGTTGCAATTGTTCCAATTCCTCGGCTAAGAATAGAAGCACGCAGAGTCCAGGCAAGGGAGTCGGTCCAGCTGCACCCCAGACCAGCAAAATCGACAACGCGCGATGGCGCACGATGCTGTCGAACCGGCGCCTGTTATTCAGAGGATCAAGCTGTCGACGCCAGCATACGATTGCTTCCGCTGTGCTCTCCATTTCGTCCATGATCTTCATTCGATCGTCCACGTTGGCATCACCCGTTCCTCTCCGCCCCTACACAGCACCTTCGCACTTGGCAGGGATCGTCGTCCTCGATCAGGACGCAAACGCCAAGCATTTCTTCGTGCAAGGCTCATGGCCTGCGCGCACTGATCAAACTTGAACGAGCCCCATGTTTCAACTCGCTCACGTCACCGCATCTTATTTTCGGAGTGAACTGTGAGGCGCGGTAGCCTCATGTTCCACCTGGCGCTGTTACGGCCACTTGCATGACGCAGCGGCAAGTGTGATAGGGATTGATACAGACACGTGTACTCGTCGTTCGACGTCGTCCAAGCCTGGCGGGTTGACCAGGACCAAGCGATCATCTCAGCGATAACTGCGTTTCAAGATCATCGTCTTAGGTTGTTTGCAGTCTGTATTCTCTGGTCATCCTCCTGCTTCCGATGGTCGTATTCTTGAACCAACGGTGGTTTGCCGCTCACGGTATCCTCCGTATTCGGGAGGAACATAGCGCACGGCCCGTAGCCCAGAGGGGCTTGTCTGCCTGAGAGCTAGACTTTCACGAAGAGGACTCGGGTTCTTTTCTAACCGCTTATGGCAACCACCGTAAGAAGACATGTCCCATTTGGTCGCTGACAGAAGAAGTACAGCAGTGCCCTCGTGCCCCGCGCATGTCACGAATTTCGGGAGTCTATATAAAACTCCACTGACGCAGCAATGACCACAGCTAGAATCTCGCGTTTAACACGCTCGCGCGATGTCGGTATCCTGCCAATCTGCTATCCCTTCGACATCGCTGGGGCCTATCGACCTTAGCATGAAGAATAATTGCATACCACCGATCGTCAATGGCGGTTACTTTGCTTTTGCCCGAATAAAGGGCCACATTTGCCTCGTGCAAGGTATGCTCGCTTCCATACTGAAACCTTTGGCGCTGCTGATCAGGTACGTGCAGTGTCGTGTGACACACCCATCTCTGCTCTCGCCACCGTCGACGTGAAAATCTTCCGTCATGAATTTATTACCATCTTCCGTCTCTCCGAGACAACGACCCTCCATCCCGCCGACATCTCCATCATCGAACCTCTCGAGGAACTTCATATCCGCTATGAGGAGGACAACGAGACAGTGTTCCTCGCAAGAGAGCTAATGGGGCGCCTGCAGAAGCTATCAGAGGGGCCAAGGGGGAGGTTACCCCGGACTGGTCGATATAGCATGCAATTTGGACGACCGCGGTGAAAAGTACAGTGTGGGGTTTACGACTACGATCCGATCATCAACGTGATGTTACATGAGACTTTCTAGCATCTGCACTTGTATCTTTATCATGCATTATACATAACTTATGACCGCCTTTCGCTAGTATGAGCGTTTCGTATGTCTATCATTCGTGGGTGTAGCACGATCAGCTCAACGCAAAGTTCAGCGTGTCTTCTTTGGAACATGTGAGGCATTTCGAATTTCTGTTTCTCAAGCCCGCGATCAAGGTACTTACGTTTCGGAAGTCAGCATCACGCGGCTCGTTGTTGACGTCCTCTTTACCGAACAGATTTGACTCGCTTATGGGTCGACCATGCCCGAGGACTTGCTTGTCAAGAACTGCCCACTGCTCCTCGTACGATGGGACATCAGGCGCCCTCGACTAGCTTGGAATCCGCTGAAGGGTTGGTTGACGACCCAAAACCGCTGTCCAAAAGAATCACTTCCTTTCTGCTTCAATGGGGGGTCGAAACTCACGGGTGAGCGCTAGCTGAGCAAATTTATCACCTTTCTAGACTCATTGTGAAATCCGCTGCCAGGATCTCTCCGATTCCGATGGAGCAGCGGCTCGACAAGCGGCTCTACCAGATGTTCTCCGTCTGGTTCTCGGCCAACTTCAATATACTGGCCTTCAGCACTGGTTCAGCTGGCCCTGCTTTCTTCAGCCTAGGCTTGCGCGATACGTTGGTGATATTACTTGTGGTTGATGCCGTGTACGTTCCAGCTTGCAAGCCTGTCCAACCCTTCCTGAAAAGTCATGACATTTGATTCTATAAACAGCGCCTGTGCCGTACCAGCGTTGTTGTGCGTGACTTCGGATGTAGCACAATTTGCCTGCTATATAAGTGACTCATTTATTGCTAGCGCGGTCTTCGGGCCGAAATTGGGAACTCGAGGGATGGTACAAGCCCGCTTCTCCTGGGGGTATGACTTTACATCTGACCTACCACGAGGCTCAAACGGTCTCACGGGCATGCTACAAATTCGCAGATACTATGGCTCGATGATTCCGAGCATCCTGAATGTGATTTCGATGCAGGGGTTTCTCATCCTGAATTGTATCATCGGAGGGCAGACATTGGCAAGTGTTTCTGACCGCCTGGATGACACGGCTGGTATTGTTATCATCGGTGTACTCTCGCTAGTCGTAAGTCTCCTTTGCATTCCTCTTGAAGCTAAATTTCAAGGCCGAGCAGGTCACTTTCTTTGGATACAAAGTAGTGCATTGGTGGGTCGCTCTTGTTGCCTTCTTGGTTAACTCTCACTTTCCCATACAGGTACGAGAGTTTGGCCTGGATTCCCAATGTCGTCGCCTTCGTCGTGATGCTCGGCGTCGGTGGGAAACACCTGCGACCTTCAAATTACCCATCCTACCCAACCCCTTCCGCGGCAACAGTCCTCTCGTTCGTGACATTCATTGCATCCAGTGTCATAAGCTGGTGCACAATGACCCCAGACTACGGCGTGTACCACAACGCCAAAGCATCAAGGTACGTGCACCCGACTCCGACCCAAATGTACACCCCCTCATTCTGTTGACTGTGCCAGTCTGAGAATTTTCACCTATACATATCTGGGCTTCTTCTTTGCGAGCGTGAGTTGGATGTCCGTCCTCACTATGATTTACTAATTTCGGCACCCTTCTCGACTTTTTCCTCCGTATAGATCGTTGGGCACATGCTAGGAGCGGCATTCGCTGCAATGGCTCCTGCGGTACCGTCATGGCAAGCTGGCTTCAAAGATGGAAGCAATGTCGGTGGGCTCATTGCAGCCGTCCTATCCCCTGCTGGCGGATTCGGAAAGTTTCTGATGGTACTCATTTCGCTCTCCATTCCTTCGGCATGCGCACCTACGATGTACACCTTCGGTAAAGAACCCAAGAATTTGCAATTTTCGCCTCTCACGAGTGTCTTGATTTTGCTAGGCACGAGCTTTATGTCCGTTGCACCGCTTTTTGCCCGCGTACCCCGCTACGTTTTTGCGATTATCTCGGCAGCAATGTTAGTCATTTTCTTCACTTTCTACTGCAACACTGAACGGCCTTCCCAACATCTCATAGCTTGATCCCCATTGCGATCGTAGGCGCCACACGGTTCTACGGCACACTAGTCAACGTCCTCAGTACGCAGCACTGTCAGTCTCTCCCATTCAGCGTCACTCACGAATTCGATAGGTATCATTGGATACTGGTCAACTGCGTTCGCAGCGATCGTTCTGACTGAGCATTTCTTCATACGGCGAGGTGACTTCCTCCGTTATAGCATCGAGGATTGGGACAAGGCACGGCGCCTCCCGCCGGGCATCGCTGCGGTCGTCTCTTTCGCTGGGGCGTTCGGAATCATAGTGCCATCCATGTCCCAAGTTTGGTACGTCGGACCAATTGCGCGTGCGGGTACAGGCGACATCGGCGTGTTTACCGGGTTTACCGTTGCCGCTGTACTATATATGGTGTTGAGACCCTTGGAGCAGAGGCTGTTCCAGCGTACCATCTGAAGAGGGGGATAGAAAATCTTGTGGCGACCCCGCCTTTCCGTATCAGCGTCGAATATAGCAGTATCTTGGTCTGTGCTGCGTCTCAGCCTAGTCTTCCTAGATTTTCGAGCCGCCAGGTACATGTCTGCTTCTCATCTTTACAGATATTGCGACGTAAAATCTGCTCGGAATTCAGATACCCAGTGCCTTGCCATCAGTGTACATCAGTTCACCTTCTATGCTTATCTCGCCATTATACTCCGTTGAAATGCATCCGTAGTTGAGACCGTTGTACACCCGCACGGTTTGGATCAAGCTTTGCGACAGCGGTACCGTGACCTTGATGCTGGTGTTCTGCATTTGTACACGAGAACGAAGGATGGCTGCGGTCATTTTTTTCATCCTAGCAGCGAGACGCCTCCCGAGGCAACTGGCAGCAACACCGCGCTTTGGGGCATTCTGCCACGGAGTACCAACTTATCAAGCCCCCATGCTGTCTAAAACGGTCAAAACCTTCTTGCGATAAGAAGAAATAGCGCAATTTGTGAATCTTGCTTCGCCTTATTCAAGTTCACTGCGACATGCCTAGTTTTGCAGTTACCTCCAGGAAAGGCGGCGGGCGCGTCGCGTGCGGCGTCGTACTCGTAGCACGCGGGTTGGTGAACGGATCACGTGAAGGTTTAGGGCCGGCGGGGTTTGCACCGTTTCGACGTGTCACAGCCCAACCCCGAGCTCAGCACCATAATTTTCTCCGGCGATGAAGCTCAAGGAAATCCACAGAACGTCGACATTTGCATGGTCGCCTACAGCTTCTCTTCCTTTGCTGGCCACAGGAACTGTCGCAGGAGCGCTCGACGAGTCGTTTAGTAACGAGAGTCAACTCGAAATCTGGGCACCCAATTTTCTCGACAAGAATGAGTATGATCTCGGCGGTATTGGCCAGAATGGTCCGAAGGGGGTAGTGAAGGACAGCGCTAGGTTCGTGAGCGGTGGTCTCAGCTGGAGAGCGGAAGACTTGCGCTAACGGAATCAACAGGTTCAATCGCCTTGCATGGGGTGGTATATCTGACACCCGCCCTCAGGGCGTAATCGCGGCGGGCCTGGAGAATGGAGAGCTCGCTCTTTGGGATCCTTCAAAGATACTTGCAGGAGCAGGGTACGTGCAGTTTTTGTTGCGGAATGCGATTATGAACGCGCGGCATTGCAGCTCTGAATCTCTTATCCTCCGAAACACGACACACACTGGCCCAGTGCGTGGACTCGACTTCAACCCTATTCAAACGACGCTCCTTGCTTCAGGCGGTGTTAGCGGCGAGGTAGGCGCGACTCACTCTTGATTGCCAAATTTTATTGATTTCAGCTTACAGGTCTACATCTGGGACCTTAAAGATCCCAGCAAGCCATACACGCCCACCCCGGGCTCTCGCAGCTCCAAACTTGATGAAATAACCTCAGTTGCTTGGAATCAGCAAGTGCAATACGTGCTTGCAGGCGCGAGTAGCACGGGATACACGGTCGTATGGGATCTGCGAGGAAAGCGGGAAGTTGTCGCTCTGGCGTACGGGGGCGGAGCCGGAACACTTGCTGGTCATGGCGCGGTTGGTACTGGTCTGGCCATGGGTGGCCGAAGGGGCATGAGCGATATTGCTTGGCACCCCGATAATGTACGCGGAGCTCTAGATCCGAAGTTCTTCAATGCTCACCCTATCTTCAGGCCACCAGGCTCGTAACTGCTTCCGAAGATGATTCGTCACCCATAATCATGGTCTGGGACCTTCGTAACGCACGAGCACCGGAAAAGGTACTTGTTTGAATACCAGGTATATGGCAATCCCGCTGACGATGCTGCAGATTTTGACTGGGCACGAAAAAGGTGTATTATCGCTGTCGTGGTGCAAACAAGATGCGGATCTGTTGCTGTCGTGCGGCAAGGACAATCGCGCCCTCTGTTGGAATCCTCAGACTTCAGAAATCATTGGCGAGGTACGCAGTCCGAAAGTTCGACGCCGATTGTCACTCACTTCGTTTCAGCTGCCATCTGCGGACAACTGGGCCTTCCAAGTTGATTGGTGCCCGCGCAACCCTGATCTCCTCGCCACTGCCTTCTTCGACGGCACAGTCGGAATTCACTCTATTCAGTCAACGAACGACATCCCTAGCCAGGATTCCACCGCCGCACAGCCCCCTCAAGGCGCGGATATCTTCGACCTGCCTGGATTTGCGCGGTCGACAGGCGCTACTCTTTCTCTCAAGCAACCTCCGAAATGGCTTCGTCGTCCGGCCAGCTGCTCATTCGGATTCGGCGGAAAGCTCGTCACCGTATCAAACCTCCCTTCGGCACAAGGAAAGAACCAGAGCAGCGTGGTACATATTCGCAAAGTCGTTACGGAGCAGGATCTGGTTGGGCGCGCGACTAAATTGCAGACTGCCATTGAGGGTGGTTCCGAGGCTCTCAAGACATTTGCTGAGGAAAGGTCTGGCGAAGAGGCAGCGGCTACCAAGGCCGGGTGGAAGGCGCTGTTGAGCCTCTTCAAGGCTGACTCTCGCGACGAGCTCGTGACACTCCTTGGATTCTCCAAATCCGAGATTGCTGCCCGTGTCGCCGAAGCTGTGGAGAATCTGAAGGCCAACGCCGAGAAGTCTAAATCGCCATTGGAGGAGGCCACTAGTGAAAACAAGCACGAGCCGGTTGTTTCCTTCGCTGAACCTGAGCGTCAGGAGGAGGACAGTGACGAGGACCGCGATGAGAAGACTCCATCGGAAGTCAGCGCCAGCGTCACGTCCGACACCACCAGCTCCAATCGCTACCCTGATAGCGAGTCCACTACGACCGTGCCCAGCCTTTTCGGCGATGATGTACCAGGGACTCCCCAGCTCGACGCCGGCGGTGATTTTTTCAACTCGGTCGCTCAAGGGCAAGTTCTCGTCCCCCATACCAACTATGGTGTCGATTCGTCAGTCGCAGCAACCATTGGCTCTAGGCCCTCCTCCGTCTCGTCCTTATCCTTGAAGAGCAACTCCTTCAGGATCTACCCCAGCGAGGAGTCGGACACCGATCGCCTCATAACTAAAGCCCTGGTTCTCGGTGACTTTGAGTCAGCCGTGTCCTTGTGCCTTTCCTCGGATCGCTTCGCCGACGCCATTTTGCTTGCTGTTCGCGGTGGACCCGAACTCCTCCAGCGCACGCAGAAGGCATACTTCGAGCGCCGCACTACCTCCATTCCTTACCTTCGCCTCTTCCAGTCCATTGTCACCAACGACCTGTCCGACATCGTCCAGAACGCGGATCTTCAGGAATGGCAGGAGATTTTCGTCGTCCTGTGCACATTCGCCAGCCAGGAGGATTTCCCAGGTCTTGCCGAAGAGCTTGGTCGTCGCCTTGAATTCCAGTTCACTGTCAGCGCGTCGTCGGAAAAAACGGACGTCAAGGAGAGTGCACGCGATTATCGTCAGAACGCCACCCTTACGTACCTCGCGGCGGCGCGTCTGGAACGCCTGGTCAACATCTGGATCGACGAGTTGGTGGAAGAGGAGAAGAAGCTCGTTGTGGACGAGGCCCACCCCGCCGGATCGCGTTTCTCCGCGCATACCCGCGCCCTGCAGTCGTTCGTGGAGAAGGTGACCGTCTTCAGGTCTGCCACTAAGTACGACGACAAGGATCTCGAGCCGTCGCACGGTCCCGATGCCGAGGGGAGGGAGTACAAACTGGCGAGTTTATATGATAGATACCTGGAGTATGCGGAACTCCTCACCACGCAGGGTCTGGTGAAGGAGGCAGTCGCGTTCTTGAAGTTGACTCCTGCAGACTACAAGGGTTCGGGTGGTGTGGACTTCAGCGCGGAGCGTGCTCGCCTCCTTGCGGCTACTGGTAGTACCCCTGCTGCAGCTCCCGCCGCTGCTGCGCCTGCTGCTCCCACATCCAGGGCTCCGGCTCCTGCCTACGGAGGCTATTCCGGTTATGCTGCAACAACTCAGCCAGCCGCTCCCGTCCGACCGGCATCTGTGACGCAACCTGCATATCAGGCGTACAATCCATCTGGAGCAGGCGCGACAGCAGGCTCCTACGCTCCCAGCAACGCCGCTGTCAGCCAGACGCCTTATATGCCTGCAGCCTCAGCGTACAACACGCCGAACATGCCCTACCAACAGTCCCTCACCCAACCTCCGCACCTCAGGGCTCAAGCGCAGCCGCAGCCTACCCCTGTGGTACCTCCCCCTCCCCGTGCGTCCACCAGTACTCCGGGCGGGAGCACGGCGCCTCCGCCACCGCCCAAGCGACAGGAAAACGGTGGTTGGAATGACGCCCCGCCTGTTTTGAACACGAATCGAGCACCAGCCACGTTGAATCTGAACAAACCCGCTGCTATCACGTCTCCGTTCCCCAATCATGCTGCATCTCCTGGTTTCTCTCCTACCGGATCCCCTTACCAGAGCCCAGCACAGCTGGCATCGTTCCCGCCTCCGCGACCAGGAAGTGTGCAGGCTCAAGTACCGCCTCCCCCTCCTGCCGGGCACCGGATGGCTGGCCCTCCTCCCCCAGGAAGACCAGCCTCAAGAACGGCCCCCACTCCTCCTCCCGCACGCATGATGTCTCCTCAGGTACCTCCCGTTGCTCAACAAACCCCTTCTTCTGGCCCATACGCTGCTCCGCCTTCCCGAGGACCCGTCCCAGGTCAGACACCCCCTCCCGGTCCTTACAACCGACCAACAGGACAGCAACAACTCGGCCAGCCGCATGCTCCAACGCCAGGCGCGCCGGGAACGTACGGCCCTGCGTCATCTCCACAGCCGCCCCAGCAATCCCAGCCCGGACCATATGCACCTCCGCCCCAGCATGCCCAGCCAGGACCGTATGCACCTCCACCCGGCGCGCAGAGGACAGGACCTCCGCAGCCCGCAGGACCTCAAGGAGCGCCCCAGCCAGGTGGCGGCGCCGCTCCTCCACCAAGTGGTCCTCCCTCCGGTCCCCCTCGGGCAGGTTCAAGGCCGGCGGCGGCGAAACCTGGCCCTCCCCCACCAAAATATCGTATGTCATCTTCTGCACTCCGTTCGCGGTGACTGATGTAGTTCGGTTGCTTTAGCCCCTGGGGATCGCTCGCATATCCCGGACTACGCCAGACCCGCTTTTAATGTCATATCTGAGCATCTGAATCGCATGAGGCAGACGACTCCGGTACGTTGCGCTGTTTATCGTGAGGCGACCCGGCTGAGTGTCACACCTTGCCTCTAGCCGCAACAAAAGCGACTTGTGGATGACCTGGAGCGGCGTATCAACCCACTTTTCGACGCGTTGAACTGTGAGACTCTGTCAAGGCAGGTTGTCGACCAGTTGCTTGTCCTCACGAGGGGTGAGTTCGCTGCTCGTGGTCGGGTCGCTTGGTGCTGACGTCCTTCTCCCCTCTTCTCAGCAATGGAAAATCACGATCGCCCGGCTGCATTGGCTATCCACGTTGATCTTCTCACGCGGGGCTCGTTGACGGATGATATTGGATTGTGGATGTCCGGTGTGAAGCAGTTGATCATGCGCTTGTAGGTGTTGGGGCCCCTTCGCTTTTAGAGAATACAACAGTACCATAGGGAGCAATACCTCGTAAAATTGATCCTTCCTCCATTGACTCGTTCTATACAACTAGCCTACTTCCTGGATTCATCGCAGAATTGCCCTTGAGCTTCGCTATGAGTGCCGTGAGTCGCTGTACCGTGTCTTGTATGACTGGCCTGTGTTTGCGTTGGTCGACATCGGACTCGGAATTGCCCTGACCAAGCCGTCCCACCCTCCTTTCATTTCTGTTTCAACAACTGTCGTGGCATTCTTCAATTTCCTCTTGCATTGTCAGAATCATCGACCAAAGGCTTGGGCTGATCAGATCATGGTCGATGCATGAATGACAATCGGCTGAACACCACCAGCTGAGGGCTTGATTTTGGCTTGATTTCCTGGAACGTCCAGCAGCGACCCTGCCTCCGATTCATTGGTGAATCAGCCGCTTAGAGCGCTAGTGAGCCCACTGCACTTACAAGGCCCCCGTGTTCTATTTCCTGTTCGACATAGCACTAGGCGCAGAACCCGAGGCCAATGGCTCACTTCCACCGAACACTTGCCATTCCACCAATATTTGCGCCTCGGCTCGTTCGCGAGGCCACTTTGGGTAGTGATGACTCTGCCGCGACATTGCGGTCGTTCGACTTCAAGGTCGCAATTGCTGCCTCTCCACTGTCCAGTCCCGCACGGAATTTCGGCAAGGTCCCGCCACTGGAAGCTCCGTAGTACTCCACAGGTACCCTGCTGTCGCGTCCCACACCCTTGAAGGAGCGGGTGGAACCCTGCGCAGATTGCGATTGGGTCCTCACAATCTGTGCGGCGTACTGCTCGCAGGAAGAGCAGCCTCGCAATATTTCGTGGACTCTCTCCATGCCCGGCACCACTTCTTGCTGGCATGGCGTCGCTTTACCTGTTCCTTCAGGCTGTCCACCATCTTGCCCGGAGGTGGACAAGACCGTAGCGGGACATCTATTTTTAGAGACGAGGCTGGCACGCTGCCACTTCTACGTCCGTCGTCCCGTCGCGTATGTCGCGTGTGGCAAGTCGAGGAGGACCACTGGCGAGCTCCGCGACGCATGCGCATGCGCATATTTGGCTTCGCTGGCCCGCCGGCGCTGTCGGAGGTGCTGAACGCTTCCAGCACGATTTCCCCGCTGCCTGGCACGAGGGCCTCCGATAGGACGATAGGAAATACGTGTGGAGCAGGCTGCACTTTGCGGCCTTGCCACGCGTGTCCTGAACATCCGCCGCGGCCCCATCCTTGTGATACAAGGCCCCCACCATCAGCCTCTGTCTGCGCTTGCGTTGGTACTCCGTATGTCGGGCGTGCCTAGTCACTTGGAATTTCTAGGGTCCGTGGCGTGTAGAGCACGACTCTCGCGTGGCTCGGGTTGTTCTGTTCCATTGCCGCCTCCTGGCCTTGGGTAGTGACGTCGGCTCGCTGTGTGTTTTCCGCGTCCCGCACGGGAGGGAGAGAAATAAGGGGGGAATGGAAAGGGGGAGGGGAGGTTATCGTCTCGAGTGGGTAGGTATCTCAGCTTTTATCAGCCTTCCCGGGGGGATTGACTTATCTTGTTACTTATCTCTTTATCGCTTCCTTTACTATCCGAAGCACCGTGCATTCCTTGGGTAACTGCAGTATCAAATAATGATGCCGATAAGTGATGCATCCTTGCTTCAGAATCACAGACGGTCGGTCTCACGAGTTGCGCGGTGCACCGTGCTGGCAACTTTCAGAGATAAGGCCCTCTCAGAAAAGTCGAGGACTATTTCGGTCACATTCCTACAGTATCTACATCTGCATGCTAATCAACCTGCTTCTTCCCTTTCACCCCGCATTGCAGTGCAGCGTGCGTTCTATTCTATTCTTGAACTCGACGCAAACCGGTATGTATCAACGACTTCGATGGTACATAGATTGTCGCCCGGGTCCGGAATCAAATTTGTACTTCCTTCCGTCGATCACACACACCTGCGCCACATCAGATTACTGTATACATGCCACGCTTCCCCGCCGCCTCTCGCTATTTGTTTCTGCCCCTATACAGTATACTTTAGATCACGGAATGAAAAAAAATCGGAAGTCGGGCTTGCGTCGGCCTCCCGCCCAACGCTGTTTGACCGCGTTTGGCTGCACCTTCCGTTGTCTGTTTCCCCCGGGCCGCTTCGGTCGAACGTCCAGCCAGGTCCACGTTCTCGCTCCGTGCATGGCCATCCTTTCCATTCCACAAATTCCGAGCACGCTAATTCCACTCCATGGGCCCACATGCGCGTTATCTCTGCGGACTTGACCAGCTCGCTGTCCTCTTTGTGCAGGGTCGTCTGGGCCACAAAAAGTCCTTGGCATTGGCAATGGCAGTTGGGATCACAGACACCAGAGCACTGACATACGAGAGGTCGATAAGGTGAGTATTTTTCAGTGCCACGCCACGCACGTCCCGAGGGCGTGTGTGTATTGGCTAGAGATAGCGCAGCAACGACAGCTCTGCGAAATTTGGACGTAGAAAATGGTCTCGTGGACTGAATTTCAGCTGGTGTATACGTAAGAGGTGGCCGGAAGCCCTTTTTTTAGATATAGGGAGCGCTCATGGTGCCTTTCCTTGCATGATTTTGAACTGGATGTTTGGCGAGAAACAGCTGCTCCTGCATGAGAGTGACTCGCTGCACTGTGGATTTTGCAAGTGAGCTCTTCCTGGAGTAACGTGAAGAATTTCGGAAAATGTGAAATTCGGCCAGCCTGCAGGTTCTGATGTTAGAAGATCTGAACAATGTGGAGCACCGTCCTTATCTCTGCGTAGCCACAAGGGTCCCCCACTGTCCTCCTGGACAGACCTTGCCTTGTGGAGGGCAAGTCAGCAGAGCACACCCTGCATTTCGAGGAACCATTGGCAAATACGTCCTTCTCTCGATTCAGTGAGTTTATCTCCCAATGAGAAGCCGATACGTAATGTTCTTGTTGATTGCTCCATGCATTTGTAGCAAGAATAGTACGAGGCACCTTCGTGGCGAATGACTCCTTCACGAATTCCGAAGTGCCCCGCACTTGATTTCAGTGCCTCGCAGGCCGAATGGACTGTCGAGACAGGATGTCCGAGCATCGTCAAGGCACCAATATCGTTCGGAGAAATGAGGAACCGCTAGGATTTGCGCCGTCGGTCGTCGCGGGAGTTGGCTGTGGGCCGTATTCGGCGCGTGATCGTTATTACGGCCTCGGCCGATCGGGAATAGCGATCTGGCTTCCGACGCGCCTCCGCTTTTGGGTTGAACACAGAGATAAGGAAAAACTTCTGCCAGACTGAGATAAGGAAAATCTTTCTTTAAAAGCAGACGAGTCTTGCAGAAATGACTCTGCACTCCCCCCTCTCCCTCCTCTTAGCACCACTACAGACTCTACATACACTACTGCAGCCATGGTCCAGCCATCTGAGCCCGAATTCGAGCAGGTTTGCTGATGCTTCCTGCTATTGAGCGCCGCTTGAACTCAAGTTTCCCCCTGTACTAGGCATTGAACGAGCTTACACTGAGCTTGGGCCCGTTTTTGGCCGCCAACCCGCACTACCAAAAGGCTTTCGAGATCATCCAGATCCCCGAGCGCATCGTGCAATTCCGTGTCGTTTGGGAGGACGACAAAGGTGTTGCCCAGGTCAACCGAGGATTCCGCGTTCAGGTACGGTGCCCTCGGCCGGGTTTGGAAAATTCAAGTGATCGCTTATGGTTCCTCTTCTCACCATCAGTACAACTCTGCACTTGGTCCCTACAAGGGCGGTCTCCGCCTCCACCCCTCGGTCAACCTCTCCATCCTCAAGTTCCTCGGCTTCGAGCAGACGTTCAAGAATGCGCTCACTGGCCTCAGTATGGGCGGTGGCAAGGGCGGCTCGGACTTTGACCCCAAGGGCAAGTCCGATAACGAGATCAGGCGGTTCTGCGTCGCCTTCATGACCGAGCTCTTCCGCCACATCGGCCAAGACACCGATGTCCCTGGTACGTTTTTGGAAATTATGCTTCGAAATAGGCCTATCTGACGCGATGGACCGTAGCTGGTGATATTGGAACTGGTGCCAGGGAGATCGGATTCCTCTTCGGCGCATACAAGAAGCTCAAGAACGAGTTCGTGGGTATGCTCACCGGGAAGGGCTTGAACTGGGGAGGATCCCATATCCGTCCCGAGGCTACCGGTTACGGCCTCATCTACTTTGTCGAACACGTCCGTACCATACTTTTACACCACCGGAAATAGCCCCCGCTCACCCACTGCCGACTGCAGATGATCGCCAAGTCCTGCCCCGAATTCTCCTTAGACAAACCTTCCACCATCGTCGCCATTTCCGGATCCGGCAACGTCTCCCAGTTCACCGCTCTGAAGGTCATCGAGCTCGGCGCGACCGTCAAGTCCCTCTCCGACTCCAAGGGCTCCGTCATCGCTCCCGACGGCTTTACGAAGGACGACATCCTGAGCATTGGCCAGCTCAAACTCAAGGGCGGCACGCTCGAGTCGTGGGTGTCGGAGCAGTCTGGCCAGCGGTTCACTTACTACCCTGGTACGCATTCGGTTGACTTTCGCGGTGTCGTTTATGCTCATGGTGAGGGACGGAATAGGCAAGCGTCCCTGGACTCTCCTCCCTGTGGTCCACCACGCGCTGCCTGGTGCGACTCAGAATGAGGTGTCCGGCGAGGAAGCCGAGGCGCTCGTCAAGGCCGGTGTTCGCGTCGTCGCTGAGGGCTCCAACATGGGCTGCACGGAGGAGGCCATCGAGGTGTTCGAGAACGCACGGAAAGCCGGTAAGGGCGTGTGGTACGCTCCCGGAAGTAAGTCCCGATCTTCTTCGACACCCCCAGTGCAACTCGGTGCTCATCGCTCTTTCTTCCCTTCCCTTTCGTGCAGAGGCATCAAACTGCGGTGGTGTCGCCGTCTCCGGGCTTGAGATGGCGCAGAACAGCCAGCGGCTCGCTTGGACGAACGAGGAGGTCGACGCTAGGCTCAAGAATATCATGAAGGAGGCCTACGAGCAGTGTCTCTCTGCTGGCTCCAAGTGGTCGGGCGAGACGCTCACGGGCGACGTGCTCCCGTCCCTCCTTGCCGGCGCAAACGTTGCGGGCTTCATCAAGGTCGCTGATGCGATGAAGGAGCAGGGCGACTGGTGGTAAACGCCCTGCCGCTCCCGCTCTCCCAGCATGCCCGCCCCCCGCCCTTGCTTTGCTTGCCTGGTTTAAACAGCCACCCTCACCCTATCACATGTACTACTCCAGGGACTATGTTCCGTTATATATCTTATCCCCATGCCACCCCCGCTCTCCAAACGCAATGTTATACCTAGACCGTCCCACTCCTCGTTTGTAATTATGCCTTATGTCGTTCACGCTGTAGCAGGATCATGTGTTGTCGCAATTGTTGAATAAAAGTATGTATGTATCATGGAGACCAGCTGGCGGGCGATGTGGGAGCGCTTGAGAGTCTTGAGCGAGGAAAGCAGCCCTAGCAAAACACGACCAAACATGCTCGTGATCCAAAATGTGAACGACTTTACTTGTCCACAACGACGCGTTCCGCTTGTCGTTCGTCGACCGTGGAGTTCCTGTCGAACGATGATACAAACTGGACTCATCCAGAACGCCCATGATGATCTCGTTACCGACGCGTCGTACGACTTCTACGGCCTCCGCCTGGCCACTTGCAGCTTGGACCAACGGTGCGCTTGAAACCTATACGACTTTCCCTCAAGTGTTGCAGGCTAAACGTAAGATACGAAAGGATAAAAATGTGGCGCCTGGACGAAAGCAGCGGGACATGGTCGGTCGAAGACGACTGGAAGGTACGAAGCCCAGGTCGCTCATGTCGTGGTCACGAACGCCTGACGAAAATCCTGAGTCCAGGCCCACGACGCGTCCGTATCGAAACTGAGCTGGGCGCACCCCGAGTTCGGCTCGGTCATCGCCTCGTCCTCGTTCGATCGGACCGTGAAGGTGTGGGAGCAGGCGTCGCGGCTGCCGCTTCAGGCCCAGCCCCAGGCGGATGCGCATGTGTCGCAGGCGGTGAACGGTAGTAGCACTGGAAGCGGGACGTCGTCTCAGTCTGGTCCCTCGACCTCCCGATGGGCGGAGAGAGCGGTGCTGACGGATGCGAGAGGGACAGTCCGGGCGGTCGAATTCGCACCACAGCATTTCGGGCTCAAACTCGTCAGTCGGCTCCCTTTCCCTCTCATAATGAACGCGACATAACATATAACTTCCTTCTAGGCAACCATCGCGTCGGACAACCACCTCCGGATATACGAGTGCCTCGAACAGCCCTCCCTCGCGTCCTGGCAGCTCTCCGAAGAACTCGACGTGCAAAGCCTGCCCTCCTCCGCATCGCCCTCCCTCCACTCGCGCGCACACACCGTCGCGCTCGCCACCCCGACCCAGACGAACGCCACGCTCGACCGTGACGGCGCCTCCGCCTCGCTCGTCTCGCAGGCCCTCCAGCAGGGCCTCCAACAACAACAACAACAACAACAACAACAACAACAACAACAAGCCCCCGCCCCAGCCCAGCCCCCGGTACGCCCTGGCTCTGGGAACCGCGAGGCGGACGGCGGGTGGTGCATCTCGTGGTGCAAAGACCGGTATTGGGGCGAGATCATCGCGGCTGCGTGCGGTGTCAGCGGTGTCGTCAAGGTACGTCCTCGTCCACTCCCTCTCCCCTATATATACATATATCATATGCGCGTGAATGAGTCTAATGACGGTGCATAGATAATACAACTCTCCCCCTCGCGCCGGCCCACAGTCCTACTCACCCTCGACGCCTCCCCCTCCCCCTCACTCGCAGCCGGGGCGCAGGCGCCGACTTCGTCCGCACCAGAAGGTACGACGCCAGGCGAGGCAGACGCAGCGGCCCCTCCGCCGGCTTTTGCGATTACCTCTGTAGCATGGGCGCCGTCGTGCGGGCGGTCGTACCACCTCATCGCGACGGGCGGGCGGGACGGCCGCGTGAGGATCTGGCGCGTGAAGCCGGGGGAGGATTTGGATAGGGAGGACGAGGAGCTGGGGCCGGGGGCCGGGGAGGGGAAGTGGACGGCGAGTGTGGTGGCGGATTTTGATCAGCACAAGTACGTTCGCGTTCGCTCGCGGGAGTGCGAGGTGTTTGACTGACGGTGCGCGTGTTCGTGTTCGTTGTGTGCAGGTCGGCTGTGGGACGCGTGGAGTGGAATATCACTGGGTACGTATGCTCACTCTTGCCTCTCTTCGGTTGGTACTGACCCGTCGCGTGTGAGGATAGCACGGTCCTCTCGTCCGCTGGGAACGACGGACGCATCCGCCTGTGGAAGGCGACGAGTGGGAACGTGTGGCGGCCTGCGGGGAGTATTGGGGTCGAGCAGGCGGAGGAGGCGGAGGCGCCGGAGAGTAGGGATGTTGATATGGAGGCGTGAGATGGGCGGGATGGTGGTGGGTAGAGTGTATCTTATACCGATAAGTGGAAGACGAACGGCAATCTTGCTCATGCACTCCCATGTCGGATCAGTGGACACGGGACGACACTCAGAGTTCATCAGTAGTTTGGAGAGGAAAACATTCCACCTCGGTGTTCTGTCCATCATTTCTAACCAGTGAGACTTCAATTCCACGCTGATAAAAAATGCGAGTCTGGTATTCAACAATTACAGGACGTCCATGATTACGATTAGAGTCCGAGATTAGATAAATAGGTTTAGGGAGTGAGAACGGGAGCAGTTCCCGATGGGAAAGGATGGTGGGCAGGCAAAGGCTTGCTCTGCCTGCGATAAAGAACGATGAAACTAGAGCTACTTCCTGTACGCCGACTTGATAACGTCAGCTGCACGCTCCGCAATAACATAGACCGCAGCCTGCGTATGTCCACTCGGAATATCGGGCTACATGACCATTCATCAGCATCACCCATTCCACCTGAGAACGCAAACTACTCACAAAAATGGACGCATCGACAACACGAAGCCCCGCGATTCCTTTGACCCGCAAATCAGGATCAAGCACACCGTGTTTCGCGCCCTTGGGCGACATCGCCGCCGTGCCCGTAGGATGGAAGAACGTCCCCGCCTCCGCATCCATATACGCATCGAGCTGCGCGTCCGTCGTCGCGTTCGCCAGGTCACCCGCGGGGCCAAGGACGTACCCATCGAACACGCGCGCCGCGACGAACTTGAAGGCATGCCGGAGCGCGGCGCGCATCATGCGCCGGTCGGACTCCTCCTTGAGCAGTGCGGGGTCGATGAGGGGCGGGGCGAAGGGGTCGCTGGAGTTGACTGTGAGTGTGCCCCGGGAGGAGGGGGAGACGAGGGCGGTGGCGACGCTGAAGATGTGCTGGCCGGGCGGGACGAAGGCGTTCGGGACGATGAGGCCATTCTGCGGGTTCACGTCAGGCATGGTCAGCGAGGGCCCTCCAGCACGAAGAGGGTGAAGACGCGTACCGCGAATAGATGTTCAAAGTGCGGAGTGTTGGGGCCCGCCGCTGGGTCAGGATGGGGTACGTCGTCCCCCGTCACACGGTGGAAGCTGATGAGGCTGGCTACCGTGTTCACGAGGGGCCCGGTTCCGTTTGCTTTCCACTGGTCCAGGAGCCGCGCTGTGACCTCTGGTTTGCGCGTCTCTTCGAACGTATCGTTCGTGAGGGCGACAAACGGGTTGGCGATGGCGGAGTGGTCGCACAAGTTGGCGCCCACATCGGGAAGGTGCACTGTGGATTTGATACCGACGGCGCGGAGAGCCTTCGCATCACCAATTCCGGAGTTGAGGAGGATGTGTGGTGTCCCAAGGGCTCCTGCGGATAGAATGACCTCTCGTTGAGCGGTCAGGCGGATCAATTTGGGACCTGAAGCAACGCGTGAGATGGAGTGCTTGCATTACAGATCATCAAAAGTCGTACTTCTCGAGATCTGCCTGAACTCTACTGTGAGGAATGAGGGTGTCTTCCCAGACCTTGTTTGGATGAGGCGGGAAACCTGTGCATTGACGAGGACATGTAGGTTAGGGCGCTTGAGGAATTTGGATGCTAAATAGGACGTCGCAGAGCTGCTACGCCTTCCCGTGGGTCCATCAACGGTGGTCTGGAGCCATCCTAGAGACACATTTTATTTTCAGCAGAGTCCAGTCCGAAAAGACGATACCCACCGAGTCCAAGAGGCTTTCCGTCGTTGTAGTCCTGCACGAACTTAAAGTCGCCGCCGAGTTGCCGGCTCGCATTCACCACCATGTTGTCAATGGAGGTGGGGAAGTTCTGCACACTGACAGACATCAATCCGTCGAAGCCATGTACCTTGGGATCGGCCTGTCCCTTCGTGTTGTGGTTGTCAGCGGGTCGCACGAACTTCTCGTTCTTCTTGAAGTATGGTACTAGGCTGTTCCAAGACCATCCGTCGTCACCAGTGCGTTTCGCGAGACGGTCATAATCTTCCCGCGTCGATCTGGTGTACATCAGGAAATCTGTTCGAACATGAGCGAACTATAAAACAATCGAGAGCGGTTGACTGACTTATTGAGCTGCTCCCTCCGAGAATGTGCCCTCGCGGAAGGATGGCAGGGCGGCCGCCGAGGCCCACCTGCGGGGTAGTGGTGTAGTTCCAGTCATAAGTCGAGAACCAGTTGTTGGCGGCAAACCATGGGACTTCGGATGAAAGGACACCTTCGTGGCTAAAGTCACCAGAGTCAGTGTAAAACTGAACATGTTATGTGCCGCCACCTACGATGGGCCTGCCTCGATGACAAGAACCTTGAATTTAGGGTTTTCTGACAAGCGGTTGGCGACGACGTTGCCAGCTGTACCGCCTAAGGAAGGACGTGAGCAACAGGGAGCAAACAGCGAATTGTCTGTCCGTCGCACCTCCAACGATGATGAAGTCAAACTTGATGTGCTGCACATCGGCCGCATCTTCGTGGATGGCGGCGCCATAAGTGAGTGGAACGGTCAGCAGACCTGAGACGAGAGAAAGGAGGATTTGAGAGGGCTTCATGGCAGCCACAAGGCGTTCCTGTGCCAATCGAGCGTATTTATACACTGTAGAGTCGCAAAAGACTTAGACAGGCTCATACAGGTACCAGGGCGCGCATTACCTGTCTTGCTGCATAGGTGAGGACCCGAGTGGGCGAGAACAAACGCAGGATGGACGACGTGGGTGGCCGAACATCAGGGGTACTAGTTTCGAGACCGAGATGGTGAGTCTTTGACGGGCATGCCAACGTTTTGTGCAAAGTGAGTCAATCTTTGTCTTCCACCGGACCGTTGTAGGCAAAGTGCGCCTCCTGACGGCAGGCGCGAACGGCCAGGTACGGAAACTGAAGACCGAAGCGCGCGGCATGGTGACGACTTGGTCGCAATCTCGGGCGCTGCACAACAAGCTGTCGTCTATTCCTGATCGCTATCGCAGGGAGTGTTCATTCCGACGGTTTGAAGTGTCAAGGGATCCAAGATGGAGCTGGCTCGTTCAGAGTCTAGGTCTCTCGGCCCCGAGTCGTCGCCAACGTTCCCAGTTAGAATTTAACATACTACTGCCTTAGAGGGAGGAATGGGAGGTGTAATGGGAACGGTAGTGATACAGGTGCCAGGCGTCCTGACATCAAGTTAGCAGGGAAACCGCAACTGATCACTTGATGCGCAACCAAAATATGGAGTGTGGCGGTGCCGACAACCCCTCAGACTGCGTTCGAGGTGACGGAACGGCACCTGCTCAGGTACGTATAACCTATCCTGCGGCAAAGTGGCGGTGACTTAATTCATGGAGGTAGACGCCTTGACAGCCCCAGGTGTATCCAATTAGACAGTTGTATGTTTTGCAGGGGCGTTTCGAACAGACGGCCTGCCTCGACTCTATCCAACTCGATGACTCGACCGTTTTCCGTACTTTCTGTGTATGGGGCTAGAAAATTGTTTGGCGTGTTGGAATTCAGCCCTCCAAGTTACGTACTGGGTTCCCGTGGAGATGGTCTTTGCCACCACATGACAACGGAAATCGATTACAGGAAAAGGCAAGGGAAAAGGCAAGATTTAGTCATCGTAAGACCGTCCATTTCTGCGGGGCAGGTACAAGGTAGCGGGATGGTGAAAGAGGGAAGCGCCAGGTGGCGTGGACCGTGGAGAACTCGGCTCCACGTCCCCATCGACATTGCCCTCCAGACCGCAACGCCACCATGACGTGGGACGCTGACACGTTTCCAGCCGCAGACTGCTTTATGAGTATATCGGTGCCGAGACTGCCCAGCTGCGAGAGGACGGGCCACGCAGATGGAGACGGGCGAAGTATGCTGTGGAGGAGGTCGAAGTGGTAACAAGGCTCATTCAAAAGGTGCGACTGCACGACGACGATAATAACCCTGCGAATAAGTGCTGGGCGCGTGAGTGGAAGGGCGTCCGGATATTCCAATGCAGACCTGTACGTTCTCGAGCCAAATGAGACGAGACAGATACAAGCCCACTTACAACCCCGAGGACAATTGACAAGCAACCTACTCCATCGTCTTGCATAAGGGATCTATGCGCCAGTCGAAGTGATGGTGTATGATGCCACACGATATGGCACCTGGCTCGCAGTAGCAGCGCCGTCGGTCTCATAAGTTAATGTGCGACCATAATCAGACGGGCACTTACTAGGTGGTATTGACGGCGCAGAGCACATAAGGTAAGCAGCGCAGCTACCAACGCAAGGTACTCGGACCGTCACCGACGGTGAAGGTTCTGAGATGTATCGGCAACAGGAACAGAGTGGCGCTGATCGACGTCGATGCAATGTATTCATCTGCTATGGAGCTGTCTGTTGTGTAGGAATGTGACAGTCGAGGACGATATACCTGCCTCGGTGTCCGTTTCACCCTGACCGTCAAACCATCCCAGGACTTGGTCCGATTTGCTGTCATACGGATAAGCTGAGGCAAGTCGTGACCACTTTATGAAGAGGTGTCGAGGCAGTGAGGTTACGTCAAGCGCGAACTCTGGTCCGTCGGAAGCGCCGGAAAGGGTACATTCAGGCAGGATCAACAGCGCCTTGACTACGTCGGTCTGATAAAGAACGGCCGCAGGAGTGTCCATGACTGCCGACGTGCGTTGACGGTGGCAGTCCTATCCAATACCGGTCCGTATATGTATATGAACGGGCCCCTGCGCATCGGTATTCAACAATACTGATTTCATATCAGAAGCGCTCTGTTCAAATGGAAAAATTACAGCGCCTGTACCTGTACATGCTCATGCCATCTCCACATCCCCAGAGCTCGGCGTCGGTTTTCGTTCCCTGATCGTACTTGCGCGAGCCGCCTCTTCCCTGACGAGTTCACCCTCTTTTCTCCACTGCATTTTCTCGTACGCATCCCATTCTTCCTTGGCATCTATCCATCGTTCTTGCACGTCACGGACATCGCTTCTTGTGCCCTTCATGGCGCCGGCTGCTGTAGAGAATAGGGCGTATGTATTCGGCCGCGCTGAGGCTGGCGCGTCCGTCTGGTCGACGATTCCGGGGGGCGCGTTCGAACCAGCTGGAGGGACAAAGACATAGCCGGTAGCCCGATCGATGACTCGTGTGAGGTTTATCATGGAATTTTTGTCCTGTGCGAAATCAGCAAAGTGAAGGGCAACAGACGGCTGGAAGTATACCTCGACAGCTAATGTTTCGAATCCGACTAGGCTGTAGTCTTCGATCAGGGAGATCATGGCCATGTTCAAGGAGGCGAACCGCGGCGGAAGGGACACCGATAACGTGTTTTCCAGGTACGATAGGTCCTGTACCTCAGTGTAAAAGTCCAGGTTGAAGTCTATGGACGTCGGCAGCACCTGTCAGAACGCCGCTGAGAACCCAAAGAAGCTTCTTGTACCCAGTTCGCCGTATTGTGAGATTAGATCAATCTTGGAAAGGACGTTGATGTGCGGGAGCTCCAAGTGCAGCATCGCTCTGAGAGAGAGCAGCAACACAGATATGTACTTGGACGCATCTGTGACATAATGTGCATCGCATAGGTGTACGGCAGCTAGCTACTGGCCTTGAGTGTTGTTTCAAATCAAAGAAGCTAGTAACGCACCCGGAGACCAATTTTCGTCAACTTCTGTACAATCCTTTTCATGCTCTCGTGGTTTGTACTCAATTCGACTTGCCCCGGGAGATCGAAGAGAATATAGGCATCCTCGCCAAGTTCCTTCAAGCGATCCTCAAGCCAGTCGAAGTTGGCTTCCAGGTATTCCATGCAATAAAGCATGCCACCGTTCGGACCAAGACCATGCTCTTCCATGACATCTTTCAAAGTTATCAGAGACGAAATGTCGACCGCACAGGGGTACGGAATTGACTCGTTCGCTGGATCCAGGTTCACCACCGAAATTGGACGTCCAAGGGCTGTGAAGAGCTGATATTTCCCATAACAATACGTCGATTTTCCGCTCCCGGGTGAGCCGCAAACAACCTCTCCGAATGCCATATTTCCCTCAACTTGGGATCCTTAGGCGACAAGGTCAGGAAGTGGACGGCCCAGAAAGCAGCAGGAGAGCAGGAAGCAAGATAATAGATATTACATAATACAATACACAGCCAAAACAAGTCATGTGTTTTGGAGCCCGTGGGAACGTTAGACATAACATGTCATGATCAGAGTCATCAGACGCGTCCTCGGAGTCGTACCTTACTGTTTTCCGGGCCTTCATCTATTCTTCTTCTGAGGGTCATTGACGATAATTCCTCGTTCATACTGTAGTATAGCCATGATATACGCGTCCGATCATGTTGCTTCAGACGACGTACGTGACATCGATTTTTATCAACAATTTGAGCCTGAACAATTGTGCGAAGTTGGACGCGATTCTCGAGCTTTCTCGCGAAGAACAACAGATGGTCTCGTCGGAATCTCGCGCTCGTCCAGCCGGACCGTCTACGTTTAGTACGCAGCAAAAACTGAAGGAACAAGTTGCGCAGCTTGACGCGGAAATCACGAAGTATGAAGAGGAAATCAGGTTGACGCGGGTCTTAATCAATTATCGGAAGGAGAAACGCGATGAATTACTAAAGGAGCTGGAGGCGATACGGCCGTCGTATGTCGGGAAGGGCAAGGGCAAGGCGAAGGAAGGCATCGATTACACACACGAGCAATTCGAGTGGACGCATGGGCTGAAGGCGAAGATGAAGGCCGTCTTTGGCATCAACAATTTTCGTCTCTGCCAGGAAGGGTCAGTCGTCCAACGCGCCGTTCTCCGTCAAGGACACTCACACGTGTTCAGAGTTTGTAACGCGAACATGGACGGCCGCGACATCGTTTGTGTCATGCCTACGGGTAGAACAACCCCTTATCAGCTTTTCGTTCACTCATCTTTCTCTAGGTGGCGGGAAGTCGTTGACCTATCAACTTCCCGCGCTTCTTCAACCGGGATGCACCCTCGTCATTTCACCTTTGATCTCTCTTATCGCTGATCAAATCCTACATCTTCGCGAATCGGGTGGTACGCTATATGGTTCTTGCATCTCGAACTTGATGTGGAACATACACAGTCCAAGCTGTCAAACTCACGGGAGCAACATCGAAGCAAGAGTCTACAGAGATCATCCAGCGACTGCACGCGCTTGCAGGACGCAGAGTACCTTCAAACGAAGAGGAGCTCAAACTTTGTTACGTGACTGTAAGCATTCGTCCCACCGAAGCCTCATGCACACTGACTCCGTTCCAGCCCGAGAAGATTGCCAAGAGCAAGACGTTCGTCAGTTTGCTGCAAAAGCTTTCAGAGGCATCACAACTAGGTAATCACAGCTCACAGAGGTTCATATCCGCGCTTTAACCTTCCGCCTCGACTAGCACGGATCGTCATCGACGAGGCACATTGCGTTTCTCAGCTTGGGCACGACTTCAGGTACAGAATTCGTTAAGCCCCGCTTCTGACTCCTCACCACACGGCCACAGGCCAGACTACCAGCAGCTGCATCGACTGCGACGGCTATTCCCGCGGGTGCCCATCATGGCGCTCTCAGCGACATGCCCCCCGAAGGTTCTCGAAGATCTGATCAAGACGCTGGGCCTCAAGGCCGTCGTGGACGGAAACAGTGGGTGGTGACACTTTCCGCCGTCGTGGCTTGCTTCAAATCTCCACAGATGCCGATACGCAGGGCACTGTGTACTTCACGGCTCCTCTCTACCGGAAGAATCTCCACTATACCATCGTTCCGAAGCCAGCTAAAGGCGCCGATGTCGTGCAGGCGATGGCAGACTACATAATTCAGCACCACCCCGACGACAGTGGGATCGTCTACTGCCTCAGCAAGAAGGTGTGTTTTGCTGTCCTCACGTACTCCTCGCGTTGTTGCAACTCATATGTGCGCCCCTTGCGCAGGACGCAGAAAATGTGGCCGAAAGCCTCCAGAAACTCAGCGGGAATAAGATCAAGACTGGTGTGTACCATGCTGACCGCCACGATCGCCAAAAGGAAGATCTTCACATCGCGTGGCGCCGTGGCACTGTCAAGGTTGTATGTGCTACCATAGGTGAATAATGTCCGCTGTTTCATACGTCCGCCTCTCTCACGAGTGCCGCGTAGCGTTTGGCTTGGGAATCGACAAGGGTGACGTGCGATTCGTGCTCCACCATTCGGTTCGTCTGCCCATTCCCATGTTGTGGCCAAACATCTCATTGTTCTGCATGCTTCTACAGCTATCGGTATGCAGTAGTGTGCTTTTCGGCCCGTAGCGACGTGTTGATGAATGATACATGTAGAAATCACTCGAAGGGTTCTACCAGGAGTCTGGTCGCGCCGGGCGTGATGGAAAGGACTCGGACTGTATCCTGTATTACCGTCCGCAGGATGGCACCACCCTCAGCTCCATGGTAGCCCACGAGAAGGAAGGAAGATACAAATGTGCGTTACTTTAGCCCCTTCACTCCATGCTCCTGCCATCTGTAGCTAACTCCCATCGATTGGCTAAGTACATGCCATGCTGAAGTTTGCAGAGGATCTTGCAGAGTGTCGGAAAATTCAGTTCGCCAAGTAGGTGGGCCCCTTCCTTGCCCTTCGATACCGTCCTGGAGATGTTCCATGCAGATACTTTTCGCACTCATCACAACTCGCAATGTCTGCGTGGACGACTGGGGAATCCGACGCGCTGTCACGATGCGGCCACTGCGACAACTGTACCCGACCTGCGGAGCAAATTGATCGCAGGGATGTCACCTTCCAGGCGTGGCAGCTCGTGAAGATCACAGAAGCCCTCAACCAGGATGGTGCGAATATTACACTCAATTCTTTGGCGGCTCTGGCCAGGGGTAAAGCCGGAGGTGCTTACGAGGCCTCACGTGGTGGGGGCGGCAAGAAAGGGAAGGGAAAGACAAAAGAAAAACAGATGCTGGATCTTAACGCCGTGGCTGGCGGCGAGGTGGACCTCACGAAAGATGTATGTCAGAACGTCGTGTACCACCCTTCCGTTGTTGATGCTTGTTCTGCAGGAGATTGAACATCTTCTCGTCCAGTTGCTCGTCCAGCAGTATCTGGAAGAGAAGTATCAGCAAACTGCCTACGCGACGAACGTCTACATCACTCGCGGCCCACTTGCGCCTCGCCTCTCTCGTCACACCGCCGAGAGCCTGAAGAATGCCCCCGGCATGCAGATCGAATGCATCTTTCGGCAAAAGGTGAAGAAGCCTAAGACCAATGGCAAGACCGCACCAAAGGTGAAGAAGCTTTCAAGCTCTGTCCCTGCAGGGAAGCGGAAGAGAGGGGTGTTCGATTCGGATGACGAGCGGGAAGAAATTGATTTATTTGTCGATGACAGCGATGACGACTCGGAGGATGACGACGACCGCGATTTGAGGACTCACAAACGGCCTTCTCCGCTTCCTGTACCAGGTCTATCGAGGACTCGCACTGTCATAGTTGCCAACAGCGATGACGACGTAATCGATGAAGGCTGGTCCTTCTCTATCACAAACAAGGGTCCAATTCCAGCTTCCAAGCGGCCTAGGAGGTCAGGAACTGGCAGACCGGTAGGACGATTTGAAGGACTGGTCATCAAGGAGAATGATACAGATGTCCTAGTCTTGTCGGATTAATTTATTGTGATCATAGGGAACATTGCATATGGGTATATGTGTAGGGGGACAATAAACATATGACATGGTATTTGACTCTCATCCATTGGAGTACATGGGTGAACTGCGAAGAGAATGATAGGTGGCGGTCCTAGTGCTACAAGTAAATTGATGAGTCAGTTACCCTGCTAAGCCTGCTGAGCTCGTGTTTGCTTCAAGGCGGACTTGAGAGGTGGTTTGGGGATGAGCCGGTGGCTCATGTCAATGCGTATGCACTCTTCATTCATCCACCCTTCCCCGTGTTCAGGATAATCGTCGAGGTCGGGTGGGTATTCTTGACCAGGTGGCGCAGGTTTATAAGCACCATCGTTAGTCCAAAGTTGATCTCTGTGTGATCCAGGTTAAGCGCATCGATAGTCCAAGAATCAAATGTAAAGTCGTACCCTCGACGATTGAACCATCCTTTCTTTCGCTGGTGAGCAAAGATGGGCGAGGGGCAGATGAGATTCTCGTTCCATCTCACAGTACGGAAGAGTGCCAGCGACTTCCTGTCGGAGGCGTTGGGGTCGATCTGGTCACCATCCGAGTAACGTCGCTGCGGAGGTTGTTCAAGAGGCACGGCCGAAGTCGAAACACCGGCTGCATATGATGGATGCGGCGGGGGGTAGGACCCACTGGCTACCGACTCCTCGCCGTCCGAGTGCCTTCGTCTTGGCTCACCTCGTGATCGATGAGCATCCTGGAAGGGCGTGCGTGAGCGAGGCGCGTCCGGCTCAGGAATCGTTGTCATTGTTTCAGGTTCGGCGCCGGTGGAAGCCACGGGAATTGGTAGAGCCCTGGCGCCTGCGACAGGAACATTCTGTGCGTAGGAAGGACTGCCTACCCCGGTATGCCGTGGCTCCAAGATCGACGTCCTTCGACTCTCGTTCTCTGGACCAGGATCAGATGAAACGGACGGGGGTGCGAATGAGTGGTGATTGGGGATGGAGTCGAAGCGCCGCAGCTCGCTGTTACGCCTAGTGCGGACTTGAAGGAGATCGCTTCCGGAGGCATATCTCTGTGACATGGCGGCTGATACAGGTGGCGGGGGACGAGCTGGCTTTGATGTCGACATCGATGGTGCATCGCGTCTAGCTGAGCCCTGGTCAGTAAAGGTGTCGCTGATATGAGGCTCTCGAGAGTCATATCCACTTCGCTGATTCTGGGGAGGACTGTTTCGTACATCCTGCTGAGAACGACTCTGGGATGGCGTCGGAATGGAATTCGCCGAGATGTTAGGGTCAACCTCTGGACGTGAGGGCATCACGACGGAATTACGTCCGCTCTGAGGAGAAGACATGCCGGGCCGTCGAGTGGCGGAAGAGCCAACATAGTTCGAAGCCACGCCCCCAGATGCGGCTGGCGCCGGGGCGTAAGCTTGAGCCTCAGACACAGCATAGTAGTGGGCTGAAGGGAGCCTGTGCACCTGGTCTGGAGACGTCCTGAGCGGAAACGCTTGGGCGGAAGAAGTAATTGGCTGTTGGGAAGTAGCCGAGGTGACAGTATTCGACGGCGGGCCACATTGAGGCGGCGCAGGGACGCGCTTCTGGCTGGTTGCGGCATCATGTGTGGAGGGCAGCCGATGCGCCTGTTCGGGAGATGTGCTGATTGAAGGCGGTTCATGAGCAGGAAGGGGCCGGACACTAGGTGGGGACCTCTGGATCGACCATTCCAAGTCGGATACGTAGTGGCGGCTTGGAGGTCGCTGAAACGTGCGGCCAGCATCAGCGGCACATGAAGTCGGCTGTTGGTCTACTGGACTCGTCCTGCGGGGTTCGTCGTCTCGTGCACCCTGCGGATGCAAAGGTGTTCCGTCGCCCCGAGAAGCATAGAATAATGACGAAGTGCGGGAGATAGGTGGTCGGGAAACGGAAGTCCTGCGCTCCCTTTGCGAGCTCACAGGTTGGGGCGTACGAGGCGGTGGCACGGGCAGCGGGTGATCATTCTCTGTATGCGCCGGAGCTCCGTCACCCTGAGAAGTATAGAAGAGCGACGGAGTGGACGAGACACGTGCTTGGGATCCGGAGGTCCTGCGCTCCCGTTGCGAGCTCGAAGGGTGAGTTGTACGAGGGGGTGGCACAGGCAGCGGATGATCATTCTCCCTGGGTACCACTGGAAGTTCGGGCGAAGCGGCGCTGAGCGGCGCGGGCTGACTGTTCGGTAGCATAGTGCGAGAGGCTGGCACATAGCGGCTGGCGGAAGGTCCTTCGTTTCGAATTTCGGGTATCTGCGAAGGCGATCGATCTTCGGATTGGCTTCGAACAGGAGGAGCCTGTCTGCGCTCTCTTCTTTCCTCCCACTCGCCTAAGGGGGGGATGAACTGCTCCGACTCCGTCGTTATCGTGCCTTCAGACTCCGGGGGTTCGTAACGATGAGCTGAGTTGGATTGGACGCTGGGCCTGTGAAACCCACTCGCCGCATCAGTTGCGGTATAGTGGGACGAGGGTTGTTCACCGCTCCTTTCTCCACTGTACGAACTCTCGGTGTGCACAAACGCATGCTGTTGTTCAGGACTGCTGCGAAGGGGTATATTCGTATAAATCTGGCGAGCAGTATCGCTGACACCACGCGGTGCGCTGGACACGGAGGTCGAGAAACTAAGAGAGTCGCGAGCGGAGTAGTAGGCAGATGAGGAGGCAGACGAGGCGGCATTATATTCCGCGTTCGCTCTTGCGACCCTGTCAAGCTCGCCGAACTCGGAGTCGGAGGTGGGGCTGCGTGCACGTTCATACGGCCTGGCAGGGGGTTCCAGCGAGGAAGTGGTCGAATAGACATCGTGGGGTATGCTGCGGTCTCTCGACCCTGAGGGCGTGGCTGACAGCCGCATAGGTGCGGCCAATCGCTCAGGGTCTGCTGAGCGAGGAAGCGGCGTAGGTGAGGGGGAGGGGGCCCGGGGGACATATGAAGATTGACTTTCCTGCGGGGTCTGGCTGCGGAAGATTCCCCTGATGGCAGACTGTGCCTGCGAAAGGCCAGGAATATGTATCGGAAATGAGGAAATTGAAGTGCGGAAGGAGGAAGGGGTCGTTGAACGCAAGTCGGTCAACGAAACGTCAGGCGTTATAGCACCTCTCAGAGTTGTGATGCTGTCTGTGGACATGGCAGGAGAGAAGGTTGAAGATGGAGTAAATGTCGCCGTCGAAGCGTCATCATATTCCGAATTCGAATTGGTATCGGACTTGGACGAAAGAGACGGCTCGTATACATAAGTGTCTTGGGCGCTTTGATAGATAGAATAGGTCGGTGCTGCAGAGCGTGAACTAGATTCGTATCCTCCGCGACGAGTGGTCGTCGAAGTGGAATTGTCGGTCAACTGTGTACGTGACGATTTTGGGGGTTGGGTAGGAGTCGATGTGGAGAGTGATGTAGTTCGTGAGTTGAAAGAATACCGAGCGTGATCATGACTTTGTCGTGATTCGGTCAATGGAGTAGTCCGGTATCCAGAGTCGAACTTGGCAGAAGTCGCGAGCGGGAACGAAGAGACTGCCGGTCCTTTACATACTCTTACAGTGAAACCTTTTGGAACCTGAGCAGCATAACCCTGCTTGTATCGTCAAGTCAGCTCGGGGTTGAAATGGTCGTAGAATAGCCTCACCTTCACAAAAGGCTGGTTGTGTCTTGAGCTCGTCGTACCGAGTGATAACATAGCGCAGGGGGGGGAATTAGCATTAGGGTCCATGACTATGTCGCCAAAGGTATATGTAGTTTGCAAGCGAACCATCACGCCCACTACACGAGTCGAGCTCGAGGTGATACATGTGGCATCCGACATCGTTGCACAGCACCGGTTCTCCTGAGGTCCAAGGGTGCGACAAGTGATCGAGGGTAAGTGCCACTCAGAAATTTGAGCTCATCGTGGCGGAGGATCGCATTTAATTTGCAAGGAGCATCAAACCCAGACGTGGTAAGCCGTTGTCGGCGCATTGGCTCCGTATACACTTGCTTCGAACATTCGTATACTGAGCCACTGCTCCCATAAGCACACATATTCCAGACCGGGTGTTGTGCGAAGTGCATAGAGCGTCCGACCACTTTCACGACGCCACGATTGTTATCAGCATGCAGGTAGATATGGTCATCCTTGAAGACTGAAAAGTCGGACCGATTTTCCCCAAAACCAAGGTACCCGGACTTTTGAGTGACAGCTTAGCGCGGCAAGGGAGCAGTAGCAGCCATGAACAAACGAGTGAGCAACCGAGGTTTCTCGGTTTCGTTGCTCGTTGTCAATTAGCAGAAGAGAAGTCCCGACGACGGTGAATATCTCCGTGCCAGGAAGCCTAACAGACTCTAGCGTTTGGCAGCCAAAAAGTCACGTCAACCTGTAAGATCCAACATGAAATGCACCCGATGGGATGGTGCACGCCGGTTCATCAGATAGTAAAAGAAATCGAAACGTACTTGCCTCAAGCCGCCCATCTCCCAGAGTCTCTCGGTTTCAAGAACACCTATACACACGTTCCGTATCAGGTTCTAACGAGCTTTTCGGGAACGTTTCGCACCCACCGCAGCCGCGTGCTGTGACGTTCCGAGGCACTCATCGAGTTAGGCTGCCAGCAGGTTGCACACGCCTGACTAGAGTGCTCGGATCACGTGCCGCTTGCTTACATAACATCGTTGGTCCGCTTCCAGCTGAGGGGGCAAGTTTTTACTGCTGTTTTGACGTTGACAACGACCACGACGAGCACCGAGTCGAAGGACAGGTGGATCTCAAGCCAGTAAAGGGTTTTGGCCTGAATCCGGGACCAAAAAAATTGTGGTCAAGTTTCGTCGACGAGAAGTCTCAGTATGCATGCCTTTCGCCAAGAAATTCTCCCTCCGAGCGGTGTTGAGTTCGCAACGAGCCTGAGGTTGACGCCCTCGACGCTCGGGGAGTTGCCGACGCCTCCGAACGCGACGACACGCCACGAGTTTGCAGCACGAGCCTTGTGCAACGTGGTCGTTGCGCGCTCGAATCTTCTTCGGATATTTGAACTTCGCGAGGAGCCGGCGCCGCTACAGGTCGATGATGAGCGGGAGAGGAGGTCCAAAGCGCGCAGAGCAGAAGCGGTGGAGGGAGAGGTCGAGATGGACGAGCAGGGAGAAGGGTTTGTGAACATAGCCAAGGTGATTAGTTTGGTCCATGTACTCGTTTGCAGAAAACAAGTTTTTGGTGTATCAAGTGAAGCTCTTGAGCGATGCTGATCAAATTCTCCACAGTCCGTCGGCCAGAACGGTGTCGTTACACCCCGTACGGTCACTAGGTTCTACCTAGTGCGCGAACACCGCCTCCATGGAATAGTGACTGGTATGGAAGGTGTTAAAGTCATCGCGACGCTTGAGGACAAGCTTGACAGGCTGTTGGTGTCGTTCAAGGATGCGAAAGTGCGTGTTCAAAGTGTTTTCTTGTGAGCGATACTCAGTTCTCCGTCAGGTCGCCCTCCTCGAGTGGTCAACCGCAGTCCATGACGTGGTGACTGTCTCTATACACACCTACGAACGTGCGCCACAGCTGGTGAGTGCAACTATCACTTCTTCTACAGTGATGCTAAGGACATGGTTCAGATGTCTCTGGATTCACCATTGTTTCGGGCTGAACTTCGTGTCGACCCTCTTTCGCGTTGCGCAGCATTGTCTCTGCCGAAAGATGCCTTCGCAATCCTCCCATTCTACCAAACGCAAGCTGAACTTGAGGTGACGGAGCAGGATCAGACTCAAATCAGGTACGTGACCTGGATAGCTGCGAGGAGCGGCATTAACATCCGCCAGGGACGTGCCATACGCGCCCAGCTTCATTCTCGACCTCCCAGCTGTCGTGGACCAGAATATTCGGAACGTGATCGACTTTGCATTCCTTCCTGGGTTTAACAGACCCACCATTGCCGTCCTCTTCGAGACACAGCAAACATGGACGGGGTAAGCTTGATTTCTTGCCCAAATACCCCTTTGATGAAGCTCCCTTGTAGTCGTCTGAAAGAATTTAAAGATACCGCCCGACTCGTCATCTTCACGATGGACATAGTTACGCAAAATTACCCTATCATTACCTCCGTGGAAGGCCTTCCGCACGACTGCCTTTCCCTTATCGCCTGCTCGACCGCCCTCGGCGGTGTAGTGATCATTACGAGCAATTCCTTGATATACGTCGACCAATCCACGCGACGCGTTGCCCTCCCTCTCAACGGATGGCCACCACGACTCAGCGACCTACCTCTGCCACCGATGGCTCCAGAACATCGAACTCGCAATATCAACTTGGAGGGCTGCCGTGCCTCCTTCGTGGACGACAAGACGCTTTTCATCATCCTCAACGACGGCACGGTGTATCCCGTCGACATCGACATCGATGGAAAAACGGTGTCGAAACTGTCGATGGGCTCCGCACTTGCGCGGACCACAATTCCCACCGTCGTGAGGAGGATCACGGACGCGCACATCTTCGTTGGAAGCACGGTTGGTCCCTCCGTGCTGTTGAAAGCTGCACATGTGGAGGAAGACATCGAGGAAGACCAGGAAATGCTTGGGCCGACTGCGATCGTTCGGATGGATGACGATATGTATTTGAGTGACGATGACGGTGCGCCCTCCAGCCAATGCGCAAGTCTCTTATTCTGACAGTTTTCTAGATATCTACGGCGTCTCGAAAGCCAAAGAACCGGCTGTCAATGGCCACACTCACGGGAAAGGTGTAAAGAAGACGCGGACTGTCATCAACCTGTCTCTATGTGACTCGTTGCCGGCGTATGGTCCAATTGCTGATATGACATTTTCTCTCGCTCGAAATGCGGTACGTACACCTCCTCTAGCGCGAACTTGACTAACGACCTGTCGTAGGATCGCCCCGTCCCGGAATTGGTCGCTGCAACGGGATCAGGCCCACTCGGTGGCTTCACGCTGTTCCAGGTCGGCGGATCTCTGCTCTGACGTATGACCTTTCTAACTCCCTTCTCAGCGAGACCTTCCAATACGCACGAAGCGCAAACTCCACGCAATTGGCGGGGCACGCGGAATGTGGTCATTGCCGATACGACAGCCAGCCAGGACCAGCGGAATATCTCACGAGCATGCTGTCATCGCGGAAAACGATACCCTCATCCTCAGCACCGACGCCAACCCATCGCCTGGCCTTTCCCGGGTAAGTACAGCATCGTCCTACCTTGCCTTCACTGATCTAAGATGTGTGTGTAGATTGCGACGCGGACGACTAAAACGGACATCGCGATCACGACGCGGATCCCCGGTACAACGATTGGGGCGGCTCCATTTTTCCAGAGGACCGCAATTCTCCACGTCATGACGAACGCGATACGGGTCCTCGAGACCGGTACGTCTCTGCGCCTACGGTTTTGCGTCCCATGGTTGATGAGCTACCTTCAAAGATGGCACAGAACGGCAAATCATCAAGGACATGGATGGAAATATGCCCCGGCCGAAGATCAGGGCTTGCAGCATATCAGATCCGTTCGTACTTATCGTGCGAGAGGACGACTCCATAGGTCTGTTTATCGGTGAGACGGAACGCGGGAAGATCAGGCGTAAGGATATGTCACCAATGGGGGACAAGGTGTGTAATTTTCGGTATTATCACCGCCACGTACTCAACCTCGACAGTCTTCTCGGTATCTTACTGGCTGTTTCTACGTCGACTCCACCGGGCTCTTTGAACAAAACATGAAGAGCAGTGTTCCATTGAATGGCGCCACCAGTACCCTCCAGGCGGCCGTCAACGCAGGAAGCTGTGGTCAAACCCTCATTCTCATTCGGCCCCAAGGCATCATGGAGGTGAACTTGGTCCGTGTGATCTACTACACTGCTTCTGATGAATCCTCCCTCAGATTTGGAATCTCCCTAAGCTGGCGCTGGTGTTTTCCACGCCTCTGGTGGCCACGTTGGAGAACGTACTTACCGATTCACATGATCCACCTGCCCCGTCGCCTCCGCAGGATCCTACTCGCAAACCGCAAGATCTAGATATTGAGCAGATTCTACTAGCTCCGGTCGGCGAAACGTCACCGCAGCCTCACCTCTTCGTACGTCGCTAGCACTGTTCCTTGGACCTAATTTGCCTCACTGCGGCATCAAGGTCTTCCTACGATCGGGTCAGCTGGCAATATATGAAGCCCTTGCCGGCGGTCAATCGGCTGAACCCCCGACCACCGTTAGGGCGTCTAGCTTGCATATCAAATTCGTCAAGATCCTCTCCCGGGCGTTCGAGATCCAGCGACCGGATGAGAGCGAGAAAAGCATCATCGCGGAACAAAAACGTGTCTTACGCATGTTCATTCCCTTCGTCACGACACCGGTCCCGGGAAGGACATTTTCGGGAGTTTTCTTCACCGGTGATCGACCAAGCTGGATTCTGGGCACCGACAAGAGCGGGGTGCAGCTGTACCCTTCAGGACATAACGTCGTACACGCCTTCACTCCGTGCTCGCTTTGGGAATCAAAAGGAGACTTCTTGCTCTATTCGGAAGAGGTGCGTTGATGAGTTCTGTGAGTTTATACCGAACCCTTACCCTTGACTTCTCAGGGACCGAGCTTGGTGGAATGGATTCCGGATTTCCAGCTCTATGCACCCCTTCCGTACCGATCAGTCCCACGGGGACGCGCCTACTCTAACCTCATATATGACCCGTCAACCTCATTGATTGTCGCTGCATCATCGCTCCAAGCCCGGTTCGCTTCCTTTGACGAAGATGGCAACAGAATATGGGAATCGGACGGTAAGTCGCTATTCGTCCTGTCACGTCAAGCAACTGATTTGGTTGTGTCATAGCCCCCAATATATCGGATCCTATGTGCGATTGCTCTACTCTCGAACTCATATCACCGGATATCTGGGCGACTATGGACGGGTAGGTCGCATCAACGCATGTCCTACTTCGAGCGTCTCATCCTACAAATTCAGGTTCGAGTTTGCAACTAACGAGTTCGTAAATGATGTGGCTGTTGTGACGCTCGAGACGTCCAGCACAGAGACTGGAAGCAAGGACTTTATCGCTGTAGGGACAAGTGTCAACCGAGGCGAGGACCTTGCGGTCAAGGGCGCCGTGAGTTCTAGATATAACAGTCGTTGATGTTGCTAATTTATTAACTTCCTAGACGTACATCTTCGAGATTGTGGAGGTCGTGCCCGATCCTGAAGTCTCCTCCAAGCGATGGTACAAATTACGCCTTCGATGCAGGGATGAGGCCAAGGGTCCCGTCACGGCCGTGTGTGGGTTCAGTGGCTACCTCGTTTCATCTATGGGGCAAAAGGTTCGTCACTGTATCTTAATCTTGTCCCGAGATTTTTACGCGTCCTATTCAGATTTTCGTTCGTGCATTCGATTCTGACGAACGCCTTGTGGGGGTCGCTTTCCTAGACGTCGGTATATACGTGACGTCGCTTCGCACTCTCAAAAACTTGTTGCTGGTGGGGGATGCCGTGAAAAGTGTCATTTTCGTCGCATTCCAGGTCAGTGCATGCCAGTAGATGAAGACATGTGTATTCACTGTGTTGCAGGAGGACCCTTACAAACTCGTCATCTTGGGGAAAGACGTCAACCGGGTCTCCGTTACGACGGCTGATTTCTTCTTCGCTGATAGTCAGCTTTCTATCGTGACCGGCGACGAAGAGGGTGTTCTTCGATTGTACGAATACAATCCTCACGGTATGTGCACTGAAGATGCCATATGTTGCACTTTCTTGAACTGTCCGCGTCAGATCCTGAATCAAGAGATGGACGCCATCTCCTCTTGCGTACAGAGTTCCACTGTCAATGCGACTACCGTACATCAACGCTCATCGCGCGAAGAACGAATGACGATCCCACGATCCCGCAAGCGAAACTCTTGATAGGTTTCTATTCTCCCTCACGCCAGACAATTTGAACTTTCGCTCATATTACGTCCAGGATCAACGGACGGCTCCTTGTCAGTCCTAACCCCTGTCGACGAACATGCCTTCAAGCGCCTTCAGTTGCTCCAGGGGCAGTTGACGCGAAACATTCAACATATCGCTGGATTAAATCCCAAAGCATTTCGGTGAGCGGCTCCGATCCTTAGCCAATATCTCTCTCATAAGCATCTCTCAGGATTGTCCGGAATGACTTCGTCTCGAAGCCGCTGTCAAAGGGTATCCTGGATGGGAACCTGCTGAGTCATTTCGAGAGCCTTCCAATTCCTCGGCAGGACGAAGTGACGCGTCAGATTGGCACGGAACGGACCGTGGTGTTGCGCGATTGGATAGGGCTCGCTGGTGCCTGGTAGTCTGCTTTTATTTCCTATGATGTGTATCATCCTCAGCGAAAGCTTTCGATATGCTATTGCGTTCCCAGTCATTGAGGTTGCTTTCCAAGCTTCGAAGCTTGTGGACTCTGTTTGCCAACGTCGGCATCCGCAAACAGACAGCGAATCAACCACAAGTTGCCACTACGCATCAGAGTCGGAGGCTCGTTCTTCTCCCCCTCACAGTGCGGGGTAAGCTTACATCTTCTGGAGGCAACTGTCTTGGTAATTCTCAGGGTCCTGGTGCATTGTACGGAGAACGTTCTAGCAATCGACCGGCCCCTGGCGGGCGAATCCGGGATACGTACCTGCTGACCGACATGGAGAAGTCTTGGTGTGGAAGTCGAAGTCGATGGCCGCTATGACGATTGTTATCATTCTCAGGGAGCTCTGCCACTGCATATAAAAGGCGAGAGTAGTAGCTGGCGAAGAAATCCAGGCTACTCTTTACATCCACAGATCTCGACCATGGCAAAGCAACTGACTCTTTATACCGCGAAGGTACTCTACAACATTCTGTGACAGCGGAAAGCGCTGACCAAGAGTCGATACGCAGGTCTGCCCATACGCCCACAGGGTGAGACGGTCCTTACGTCGTTAATCATGGACGATACTTACACGAGTCCACAGGTTGAAATTGCTCTTCAGGAAGCAGGAGTCCCATTCATTCGCTTTGAGATCAATCTTCAAAACAAGCCAGAATGGTATGCATCTAAAGCAAACCCCGCAAGCAAGGTATGTATACGTACTCGTCATTCTTCTCGATTGCTGACGCTCGGCTTCCTAAGGTACCTGCTATTACATATGGTGGCCCCGCCGTAGATCCCAGTGATCCTTCCCCGGAATCCGAGAAGATCGCCGAATCCCTCGTTCTCCTTGAATTCGTCGCCGACATCTCTGGCAAACTCCTCCCTGCGGACCCGGTGGGTCGCGCCAGAGTCCGTTTCTTCATCGATGCAGTATCGAACCAGTTCCTTCCCGCGATGTGGGGAACCGTTCTGCGCGGTGAGCCCATCGAGAACGTCTTCAACGCGCTAGACAAGCTCCAAGCTCTGCTTCCTGCCGAAGGATTCGCCATCGGGAACGAGTTCACCATCGCTGATGCATCAGTCGCACCTTTCTTGGCGAGGTTGGAGGTCATCCTGAAGATGGGTTTCGGATCGTTCAAAGACGGCACTGGGAAGAATGTATACGAAACTCTGCAATCGGACCCGAAGTTCGCGAGGTATCGCAAGTACTACAGCGACCTCACGGCGCGGGAGAGCTTCAAAAAGACATGGGATGAGGTTTGTTGATCGTCCCCTTGATACGGCTCGAAAACCACTGATGCTCCTAACTTTCCTAGGAGGAGGTCCGTAAGAGATTCGCAGAAAGGCAGGCTCAAATGCAAGCGCAAACTACCCCAGCACATTAAATGCCAATTTCTACTTGTTGTACCGATAGCGATGTGTAATGTCAGTGTCACTTACCCCCACTCATCTCCCTGGATAAATTTGCGAGCTTCTTGAGCGTAAGGCGAACACTTGATAATGAGGTAGGCATGAGTCTAATAATCCACATCAGGGTGCAATGTGACCTACACAGTACACGCGCATCCACGAAATGCCGGTCTTGACTGATCGACGGCGCGGAATCGGATGACGGCTTCTACCTATCTGTTTTGCCTGTCCTTCATAGGAGGCGACGAGTGCATGGATGGCCCGAAACGTGATAGAGTTGGATATGAGGATCTACTGTTGAATGACAGATCTTTGGTCTAAGATCTTCAGATAGCTTGATCGGCATCACGGCAAAAATCACTCCGCGTGGCGGAGTTCAGAATTGGAACCAGAATGCTCCCAAGTCATTATCATCCACCTGGGCAGGGTCCTAATATCCCCCTTCGCAGGTAGCTAATAAGCTCAAAATACTCCGGATATGTCAAGAATGACCAAGCAACTCACGCTATATACCTCGAGAGCAAGTCCACATTGAGATCTACTCAAATTCAAGTTGCACCCAGCAAGCTGATCCCAATTGTTCATAGGTTTGCCCGTATGCTCAGAGGGTGCGATCCTTAGTGTTTCTCGAATTCTCCGACACTCAGGTCTTTGTATAGGTTGAAATTGCACTTCAGGAAGCTGGGATAGACTTCACTCGATTCGAGATTGATCTGCAAAACAAACCGCACTGGTATGCAACTCTCGTAAACCCCGCAAGCAAGGTATGGGCATTCACACTGGTTTCAAGACAAAACGCGAGTACCGAATTTCTCAGGTCCCTGCCGTTGCATACGGCGGCCCTTGTGTCGATCCCAGCCAACCATCTCCAGAATCCGAGAAGATCGTAGAATCACTCGTTCTCCTCGAATTCATCGCCGACATTTCTTGCAAACTCCTCCCAGCTGACCCTGTTCTCCGCGCGAGAGTGCGCCTCTTCATCAACGCCGTGTCGGGCAGCTTCGACCCCGCATTGTGGGCATCAGTTCTGCGTGGTGAACCTGTTGCGAACATCCTTTCCGCGGTCGAGAAGATTCAAGCTCTACTTCCTTCCGACGGGTTCGCCGTTGGTCCTGAGTTCACCATCGCCGACGCAGCGCTCGCGCCTTTCTTGGCAAGGCTGGAAATCATCCTGAAAAATGATTTCGGCGCATTCGAGGAAGGTACCGGAAAGGAGGCGTACGAACTGCTAGAATCGAACCCTAAATATGCGAGGTATCGTCAGTACTCTTGCGACATCAAGGCCCGGGATAGTTTCGAGAAAACCTTCCCTGAGGTTTGTCTAACTCGCCTCGAAATTCAAATGGGTGCTGACTCCGTTTGCCCGTCAGGAAGCAGTTGTCACAAGGTTGGCAGAGAGGCATGCTGAACGAAAGGCGCAGGTCGCGAAACCGAAGTGCCCGTTCCTCTAGTATCAAATACTGACAAATTTGAAAGTGAGATGTACGATGGCACAAGGCAGCGTAGACATTGAGCGGCTACCACTAATCTTACTCGAGCAACTGGTCGATTGGTGCAGGGGCAGCGTGCTTGACTGACTGATGTCCCCGGTTTCAAGTCAGACACCGAATTCTGGGATCGTCCAGCGATCTCCCGCAGCACGCACAGCCCGAGAACAGCCCGTTTGATTCCCTTCACAAGCGGTATAAGAGCGCCCGGCTCGGTAATTTGCGATGCCTCGTCGATAACCGCTATATCGAAGTCGACTTTCCGTAGCGTTCCCAGTCCAGCTCCTTGAGACGAGGGTCAGTATGGAGATGCTTGTTTCGCCAATACACCAACCTGCACATGTCGTGAACACCAGGACAGCTGCTTTGACCCGTTCTTGGGCTTTCTTGGCTAGACGGTTGTCTTCGCTAGTGTCGCCACCCACCCTAGCGTCCACGGTGTAGTGTTTTAAGTCTTCGTTGACCGTCGAATGGTCAGTGGCTACTCGCAGTATTTGCTCTTCCGCAAGCAGTACCCCGGCGGCGTTGATAGCGACAAACCTCTCCAGCACATTGTCAACCGCTGCATAATTGTTAATTCCGAGAACCTGCTCGCACAGGAGATAACTGACCATTATGGGTCGACGCTGTCATTAGAATCTTTGGAGGATCGCCACCAGCGGATGACTGAAGGATGTCGCGAAGAATTTCAACGACGACAGTCGTCTTCCCGGTCCCTACGATCGATTGGATGAGCCGTCAAGGACGCAAAGCAACGAACTAGCATACCAGGTGGCCCCCAAATGAGTGAGAGAGGTGCTGTACATGAGTTTACTGCCATGATTTGGCTTGCATTCAGGTGACCAGACCTCGACAAAGAGCCGGAATCCGACAAAGCTGGGGCTTCGCTTGGAGACTCGTTTTCTGCTGATTCGCCAGTTATGATATTGGAGAAGCGACAGCAAGCCGGTCCTTCCTTTAGAAGACGCAAAACTGCGTCCATCATCGCTCTGGACGTGGCTATTCTGGCGTTAAGTACGCGGTGGAGTAAAAACGATCCAGCACACACCAATGATTCCTGCGTTGTACATATTCCAGTCCATGCGTTCCATTTCAGGCGGAGGTGGGTGAAGCAAAGTGATCTTGAGCTCTCCTTTTGATGCCACGACGACTAGTCCGTCGAGAACGAGTGTTTCGGTCCATCGATTCGTGGCCTTCGATGTTGCTTGCAGTCGAACATGAGAATGTAAGCGGACACTAGACCCGGCATCAATCCGGACCACAGCCTTGATATAATTAGGGTCGTCAGGAATGAAGGCAAGCTTGACCTGGGCAGGTGGCGTCCTCTGCCTCCTTGGCTTCCCTGAGTCGTCGCAGGGGCACTCGTCAGCGGCCTCCTCGGCGCGATCGAATGCGATTGAGAGCGCGACTCTGCAGCCGTATTTCATAGAGGATGACATCAGGCCCTCTTTTATACGACAATCGTTCAGGACCAAAAGCACTTCTTGGACGAGATGGCGTGAACGGACGGAAAGGGCCGCCAGCATGAGAAGATCAAAATATTGCTCGACATCCATGTCAGCGATCGCTTTCCAGACCTTTTCCAAAGCGACGAGGACGGCGATTCCAAGCGAGTTGGAACACCGAATGATATTGCGGCAGATGTCGTGGGCAATTCCGGCAATTTCTTCAGCGAGGGCACCGTCGTCCCGTGGTGCAAAGAATTTGAGCAAGGAGAAGACTAGCGGGGGGAACATTTCCATCCATTTCTTCACGAGTCCGCGATCCAACGGAGCCCGTGCGATGACGAACTCGAAAACGAGAAACATTTCTTCATCCGCGTGATGCTTGAGGGCGAAGTGCATGATCTTGTCAATCTCGGATGCCGTCTTGTTGGACAGATGGGTGTTCATGCTCTCGGGCGTGTGTCTCTCATACCTTGGGTCCTCACGAGTCGAGCCTGGAAGGGGTCCGAAGTCGGCATTCGACGCCGAATCCGCCGACGGAGACCCAATCGATGCCTTGGGGAAGAAGGAAGGGAGGAGAAACCGATTCTCTTTCTCCTTCCAGTTTACATTATGCAAGTCATTGACTTCGTACGGTGCTGCCCGGCGTGGGAACCGTGGGAGGAACTCTTCAGTTGGGACACTGGTATGTAGTGTTCAGACGAGGCACAATGGATGAACACGCAGGCTTACTGCTCAAACCACAAATCGAACAGCTGGTGCGCTACCCGATCACGATTCGAGACAACATGGAGCTCGATGGCAACAACTGGGGTGCTCCGCATCCTACCGATTTGCTATGCGAAAGGAATCAGTCGGGGAGTAAGTACGAATAGAGGACGTATTCACTCGTTGGACGGTCGCCGAAATCTTTTGTAGCGCGATGCTCACGGCAACTTCGGAGCTGGAGGCGCGAGGTGGGCGATTGATAAATATGAACGTGTCGCCAACATGTTTGTTGTAGAGCTGAAAGTGCGCGTCGCTGACGTGCAGACGATATCCAGGAGTACCGTGTTTGGCATGAATGAGCAGACAACGATATTTTCGTTCACGTCGGGATCCTCTCCCCAAGGTAGGTCACCTCTCATGAAAATCCCAATTGCGAAACGTTCCTCCGTCTGAAGCATGAGTTTGGTGCACTATAATCGGTCAAATTGCTCCACTTACCTTGAGGATAAGTAGCTTCCTGGTATATTCCTGAGTCGCCATCCGGAGGTACTCGAAAAACGTTGCTAATCCATGAGCTGCTGATGAATATAGGCGCTGCATGGAAAAGGGACGGTCAAGAGCTCGCTGGTACAAGTCCCGCGGCGTCAGAATGTCAGAACGAATCAACGAATTCCAGACGTAGGGATGGTCACTTCCCGACAGACCCAAGGTCACACTGAGTGCCTTCTTCTCGTGGACGGTGAGGGCCGACATGTCGAGGTGGTTCAAGTAAGGCGTGACGTCAACGTTGTGCTTGCGCGCAAGAAGGCACGCGAGCGTGAACAGCTCGTACTCGGACACTGCGCTTTGCTGGCTTTGTAGAAGCGAAACGAGGAGCTGCTTGCCCTGCTCGTAGTTTGTAGATGTCATCACGTCTCTGAGAGGCATTTCTTTAGAAAATTCATCCGCGAACTTCGTCCGTTCAGCTTCCAAAAGGTCTACAATGTAAGGTCCTAGGTCCTCGCGTTCGGGCGGATTTGTGAGGCGGTCGGGAATCTTGATTCGCGCCCCGTCCACGCATTGGGAGTGCAGGGCATTGAGCTCCTGACATTCTGCGGAGAGTGCACCGAGGGGGCTGGCACGGACCCATTTTGCGTGCAGAGCAGCGATCCGGGCAACTCCCGCCCTATGATACATCAGCATGATGTTCACAAGTGCAGAATACTCCTGGTACTTACCCACTGTAGGAAGCAAAATGGTTTGCGAGATTTGACCTTTCAATCTTCTTGCTGACGTGTTCCTTATTCCCGGGATAATCATACGACTGGAGCGCTGTATCTCAGGGGAAACGAATGCACAGGAGAAATCCAGACCTCACCTGCGCGACTTTCGCAGGGACGAGATCCTTGTCCCAGCAAACGAAGTATTCGTCACCTGTAGCGTTGTCACTCACTAAGCCGCACTATAGAAGCGACTTACGAGACGCACCATCGAGGTCTCCGCCACTGCTCATCGCAGGAGCAGGTTGATGTCCAGGTCGCGCGACGGATGCGAAAACGACACAGTCAATGAGGTGCGCGAGTTTGTTATTTTGCACAGCCCGTAACTTGAGACAATCGCCTACCCTCGCTCTCTAGCCGCGACTTCGTTTAATGATACGTTGGATCGCTTACCGGGGTGAAGGCATGGATTTCGTACAACAATAACATCGCCGTGAATCAGGGTGGAGGGTCCTTTAGGTGTAGCTATCCGGATATGAACTTCACCTTCTTTGAGCACTTGATAGGGATCGCACACGCCGAATAAGCGTCGAGAGTTCCTGATGAAGATGCGAGCCTTCGATTTTCCCTTTTCGTTTCTGAATTTCGCAGTCTCCGCAAGCTGTCGTGCTCGGATTTCGCGCGACACAATCGGATGGTCGAGGCCATCAAGGAGGACTCTTTCTGCAAGTTCGTTTTCTCCATGGGCAAACAGGAAATCGACCGCCTTGACCGCATCCTCCGAAGCATTTGTGATCCAGTCGAAATACTCTTGCTGTTTGGCCAGAAATTTGTCGTTCGTGATTCCCAGACTCGACAGCAGGACAATCACATCGTTGTTGAGGCGGCCGAAGGTGTACGGCCTCGAGTAGTTAACTAGCGAAAACGTGCGATCTGCTGTTGTCGAGAATTTCTTCATGCTCTTGCGAAACTGGACCAGATGCCTTTTCTCCACATCGAGGTCAGGATGCAACATCAGGACACCCTTATACCCCAGATACCTTCCTGCGGTTCAGCACCATCCAAGCACCGTCGGACAGCATACTTACCGGATTTGGAAAACCGCTGGCGTGTATCGCGCCCCCCGTATGATAATTTTCTTGGCCCTGCTCAGTTGCACAGCAAAGCGCCGCGACATGAGACCACATCCATCCGAAAAGATCTGGTCTCCACATTTTATATCGGGGATATCATCGATGTAGCGAGGATCCAGCTGCCAGTCAAGCTGCGCTTCCGAGAAGAGTAGACCTATCCGCTTCGCACCTAACCCAGGAAACTCAGTTACGATAGCGGCGGAAGAAGACATCGAGCAGACGTTTTGCGATGTTCATAATCTTTCCGTAATCGCCAAGTGCATAAATTCGAGCATCGAGTTCAGCGTCCGAGTTGGCCTCCCGGACGAAACAAGACCGCCCTCTCTGGAAGAAACATCAATTGCGCAGTCGAGATCATGTTGATCCATACTCACAAGTTGGCTATTGCTATGGTGGTAAAAGCGGTACTGAACCTCATTCAAGAACAGCCCAGCCTTGAACAGACGCATGATGTACTCCGAAACCTCTCGTATCGTTGAGCTCGCTATCCGAAAATTACCAAACGACAGTAAGATGAACTTTGATGGGTCATCGGAACGCAGTACTCTGTTCTCTGGGAATTTGGCCATCTGAAGAGTGATCTTGTCCGCAGTGAAAATGATGAGCTTTCCGTATCCTGGTCGATCCGACGGGACGCGCAAGACCTCCGATGGAACTGTGAATTGCCAACTGGCATCGTCTTTGGTAGGGTTGTCCCGGAGGACATAGGGAGCCATGATGATGGTGAAGAGTTGATGTCAAGCTGCGATAGTGAGGCGCTAAGGTCATGCGAATTCTCGAGCGCTTCTTCGAAGCTTAACTCACGGATCCACCGCGCTAACACTTGACGTGTCGACCACATCCAGCACTGGTCTCGTACAGCTTGCAATATGACAATGAAGAGAGTATACCTGATCGGGCCATCCGTAAGTTCACCTGCTTCCGCTGTGGGTTTATTAACGCACAATGTATAGTCGACAGGGAAGACCACGCTCCTGAACATCCTCGCAAAGAAACTTTCGCTGGAGGGGTCTGCGGTAGTGAGCGAGGTCGCGAGAACTGTGATGGCAACGCAAGGCTATAGCAGGAGAGATGTGGGATCACTGGACATGCAGCAAGCTATAATGTTCGCGCAGCTCAAGAAAGAGGCCGAAGGGCGGTGTCGTCCCATACAAATATGCGACAGATCAGCCGTGGACCCCGTGGTTTACGGGGTCCTGACCTCGAGCACTGCCGAAGAAGCCAGACGACGACGAGACATCCTGGTGAACTCACCGGATTTCCAGCTTGCCCTTCAAAACTATCGCCAATCGACGTTTGTATTGATGGCCCCTGTTGCCGAGTGGCAGATAGACGATGGTGTGCGCCTGATAGAGAAACAGGCTCAATGCTTCGAAGCTTTCAAAAGTGTACTCGAAGAACTGAACATTCATTTTCGGGTCATGGGTCCTGAGATGAAGTTCCTGGAGGAGAGACTTATCACTGTACTCGGGCTGCTGAACTTGTGAACGAATACATTTTTTCTTGAACACCTAGGCACACGATACTTGCCAGCCGTGAAGATAAGAGGTTGTGCAATATAGACTTACTACGCGACCATGCATTGACCTAACCCCGTGGCCTTGCGCTGGCGAGTGGGGATTCCTATTGACACCTGTTGATTTTCGATCTCAATGGCAATTGCAGTCAAATATGTACAAATGTCATGCCTCTCGAGCACTTGCACCCTGCCGCAACCCTGCCGCATCCTTTTCACAAATCCTCAAACATCCAGTGATCGACTCTCCCGATAGGTTCGTCGCGCTGGAGAATCCGGACCTCTAGATTTGCAGAACAAGCTGGTGACACCTAGATTTTTTTTTGTAACTTCTGACCATCCACGACGGTTTACCTCAAGTTCACATGACTTCGATGCGTGACTTGGTGACCGCAATGAAAATGATGCTTCTCAGTAGTTCCACGCAGGTATTCATTCAAATTGCTGAGCGGCATTTGAACGGCATTCTCGGGCATTTGGAACTAACACGTCGCTGAGGTGTATTTTTGGAATCGCATCAAGAACCTCGTGTGCCCGGGCCCACTTGTACTCACTTCCGGGTTGTTTCCTGTTGTTTCTTGCACCACGCGACCACGAATCATGTTCGAACCATGCGATAAGACTGCGATATCGACCTCTGACAAGTTTTGTTCGTTCGGCCGGCCCGTAACGACTACGCCCCGCCGAGTGGTTTATACGGTATTATGGGCCTAGAGTTGTCGCACAGCGCATTATAGATATTCACTCCAGCCATTGGCTGGCAAAAGCGCAGGTAAGCACTGCATAACCAAAGCGTCAACAATTCGCTGACGAAGTTCGCAGGCCCTTTCTTTCGTTCATGCGCGAGACAGGTACGTGATATTTCGGCGCCTTCTCGGTGTACGCCACGAGAGGAATGCCAAGACCAACTGGTATCACGAAACTTGCGTGCAAATTTGAACGACACTTCGATTCACAATCACCCTCAATGGTCATCATGCTCCATCAAGGCGACATTCGTGGTTCCGGGAGAGAGGAATCATATGTTGTCACCGCCTGATAGTCGCTCCTCGCGTGCCACGTTTATGCCTGCTTCTGCACCCGTCCGTCCGTATGTCTCATCTTCTTGCGAGACATACGCGGCATATGGTGCCAAGGAAGTCCTATTCTCGATCTTCGACCAAGGGCTTCGTAGCAAGCGTTCTCCATTAGGTGCTCGTTTTTTCCTTTTGGATACAATTGTCTCTTATGGCGGCTCTGCAGGTTGGACATCTCGCGACCCGCTGGCAGTGCATGGTATCCTACGGATCCGGGTTTATCATGCCGCCATCGACCTTTACGCTGAATTGCCTGTTCCTTCTCCCTTATCATGGGTTGCGACACGCGGTCCTTGAGACTAAGTTCCGTCCATAGCCATGCGCACAAAATACGCCATATAACGAAAGTCTATAAAGTCCTGCGCGCTGGAGGAACGGACCTCAGGTTCCTCTCCTCGGAATCAGACGAGCACAAGTTCTTGCCTTGACAATGGTCGCCTTCAATAAGTTTTTCACCTCTGTCTTCCTTGCGATTGCGTACGCGTCAACTACTTCAGCCTTCGCGATCCCGTCCGAGGCGAAGCACGCTACCCACCGCACGAGGCATGTAGGTCGTGGCCTGAAGGTCGAAGCCTTCCACCCAGCCTCATCGTACGAAGTAAGTCGTCCTGCATTGCCCAGGCAGTCGTCCTGCTGATGTCCGCAGACCTTCGGCACGGGCATTGATCATCCCCTGTCGAAGCGTGCCGATACTGACATCGAAGGCGCCAGCGTATCCTTCGTGGAGTCGCACCTTAAGATTAACTCTAGCTCGATGAAATTCCGCTCCGGATACTCTGCAGAGTCTGCCAAACACGCCTACATCACCCAACTTCATGCACGTCATATGGTGTCTACTAGCATCGCTCCGCTGACCAGTTCAAAAGGATGGTGTTCCGTTCGCTAACGCAGTTGCCAATGTCGCATTCAACCACGACAACAAAGTGCGGAGGTTTCATCCTAATGACCTACTCGTCCTAATCCTTGCTAAAAACGTGTCTAGGTAGTCGCGTTTGGCTCATCTTTCGTGAAGCCAAGTCCGTCCTGATCTATTTCAACGCCCATCGACGCTGACCGTTACCGAACTCAGAGAACATCGCACCCTCCACGCCTACGATTTCGCTGGCGGCGGCCATCGCGAAGGCTGAGGAGGCTCTGGACGGGAAGTACAACAACCACCCCGCGACGCTCGAGTATCTCGCCAAGGAGGACGGGTCGGCTGTTCTTACCCACGTCGTCCAGATTCAAAACGAGACTGCTGGAACCTGGTACCAGGCGTTCGTCGACGCTCACTCTGGCGACCTGGTTTCCATCGTCGATTTTGTCACTCAGGCCTCGGTAAGCCTGTTCAAGCTCGAACGTTACCGAAGTCGTCCTGACATTGCACATTTCAGTACCTGGTCCTTCCTATCACCAAAGAAATCTTGACAGAGGGTTTCGAGACTCTTACCGACCCTCAGGACACAGCTGCCTCTCCCCAAGGCTGGCACTCTACCGGAACAACTAGCACAACGTGAGTCTACGTACTCTGCTGTCGGTATACCTGCGTGCTGATATCTGGACCTTAGCGCCACTGAGTGAGTCTAGGAAACTTCACAGCAGACGTAGGCTGATCTCGCAAATTCGCGAAGCGGAAACAACGTACTTGCATACAAGAGTTCCACCTCGTCAACTACCTCCCAATCATCCCCAGTGCTGAACTTCATCTACCCTCAGTCGGCATCGACTGCCCCGACCACCACCGCCAATGTCGACGCGGCCCGTGTCAACGCGTTCTACCTCGGCAACACCATCCATGACTTTGCTTACCGGTCTGTCTTTACTTTTCGAAGACTATAAGCATCTGACATTACACATTTTAGTTATGGATTCACCGAGTCCGCGTACAACTTCCAGACGAACAACTTCGGTAAGGGCGGTTCCCAGAATGACCGCGTCACCATCTCCGTCCAGGACTCCGCTGGCACCAACAACGCCGACTTCTCGACCCCGCCTGAGTAAGTTCCTATTTCACTTGACACTTCCCTCGCGAGCTGACATGCTCCTGCCTAGCGGTCAATCTGGCCACATGAGTGCGTCGGACATAGGTTTTTTGCTGAGAAACGGGGCTCATTGTTTGCACAGGGATGTTCTTGTGGACCTACACTTCTGTAAGCGTTTCGTAGGCGAGAAGTGCGACTCACGGCTAACCTGTACACCTACACAGCCCCAACGTGATGGTGCTCTTGAGAACGATATTGTCATCCACGAGTACACCCACGGCATCACCAACCGCATGACCGGCGGTGGAACGGGCCGATGCTTGCAGACCACCGAGGCTGGAGGTATGGGTGAAGGTACGATCTTCTGATAGTGCCCTCGCGCGGGATCTCACGTTCTTCCACACCAAAGGATGGTCTGACGCCATGGCTGAGTGAGTCCATTTCCTATAGCCGAGGCTTGCATCCCATTCTGACGACCTGCCTAGATGGACCGAGCACACCTCAAGCGCCGTCCCCGACTACGTCATGGGGCAATATGTGACTAACAAACCTGGTGGCATTCGTACTCACCCCTACTCTACTTCCGCGTACGTACCTTCTCACCATGGCAAGCCGGGCATCGTCCTAATGCACCGTAGATCCGTCAACCCTCTGCGCTACTCAAGCGTCAAGACGCTCAACGAAGTTCACAGTAAGCAATGCGCGACCCGTCCAGTTCTCTGACTCCCCATTAACATTCTCCTGCGACAGACATAGGCGAAGTGTGGGCTAACATGCTGCACAACGTCTACGCTGCCCTCGTTTCTGCACATGGGTGGTCTTCCACCGCGCGCACGAACCCCAGCGGCACGGAGGGCAACATCGTCTTCCTACACCTCTTCATCGACGCACTTGCGCTGCAGCCTTGCAACCCCACTTGTACGTCCTGACAGGCTTGTGATTCATTCACGTTACTTACATCTTCACAGTCGTGAGTGCCCGCGACGCCTGGATTCAGGCCGACGTCAACCGGTACGGCGGTGCCAACAAGTGCACCCTGTGGAATGCCTTCGCCAGCCGTGGTCTCGGTGTAGGCGCTTCCGGATACACAGACAGCTCCGCCGTTCCCTCTGGATGTTAACGAACGAGATGATATTGGGTCAAGATAAAAATTGTATGAGAAGCTTGTATAGTACTTCCAAGGGATCTTGGTTTTGCGTAAAAAAATATGTGAACATGTAGTTCGCATCGCGTCTAACGCGCGAGTCAGAAAGCAGAAAAAAGACATCTTCTTGCGGGCTAAGTCGGCTTTTCCGGAGAGAAGTGGTGGAGTATGTTGGGTACGTCGCCAGTTTCGGACAAGTTCAAGCCAACAGCGATCGGGTGATCGGCGACTCGGAGCTCGGTATTTTGGTTATCGCCTCTTGTTTGACCTTGGACCATTTCATGGCAGCTTAGCTCGTTCCTGCATAATCTCCGGTGTGACGTGCTTGCTCATCCATTGCAAGCACCAGGCCGTGAATGGACAGCGAAAACCACTCCACTGTTCATTCACGGAACACGTACAATGCACCAAACTGTCGACGGCAATGACGAGTCGAATGCCGTGGCTGCTGTGGCAGACGAGGACTCCACCGTGCTGTCTGAATTCCGGGCGTCTCTCGCTTCGTTTGCGTTCTCCGCAGCCTCAGAGGCCTCCGCCGTGCACAAGGCTACTTTGCCTTCCTCAGTGTCGAAGAGGGCCAGCCTCAAACGTTCACTCACCACATCCGATGCGGACCTGGAACTTGTCCGGGACTCTGCGACTGACTTGAAAGTGGAGGGCCTTTGTGATGGATCCGTCACCAGCACACCTACGTCATCTCCCAGCAAGAGGAAGAGAGCGGAGCCGCGTGGATCTGTCTCCCCGAAGAAGAAACGAGTCGAGCCTCGCGGATATGCTTCCCCGGAGACGTACGCGCATCTTCGTGAGCTACGTGACCATATCACTGAAGGTCTGGATGGTAAGTGATCTTAAGCCTACCAACTCAACATTTATTCAAGGCCATTTCTTGACCAGTAATTTTCTGTGGTATCAAGTCCGTATTCCCAGCTTCATATCACATTTCCACGACGTTCTTTACCGTCCTTCACCTCTAGTCCAGGACAGAAGTCTGCGGAATTGGGCCACCACTTCGCTCATCCAACCAACCACTTCTGGCCCTGTCTTTACGAGTCAGGTAGAGGCTGAACGATATGCATTGGAACTTCAATGAACGGCATTTAGGCTTTACTTCTGACCGTCTTACAGCTCAAGAGGATCACACATTGCCTGAACGCTTCTCGTTAGGATTGGCATGTGCTATTCGCTCCTTTTGCGGCGCAGAGCCTGAGCTTACATTCCAGACAAATCTCGTCGACCGGCCGACAGCCGAGGTAGGCCGTCGTTCTACTTTGCAGCATTTGACAGCTGACCCCGGCCAGCAAAACGAACTCTCCGCGGCTGAGCAAAGCGCTGCCGTCCCGACCTTGATGGCCAAGGTCGCACTCTATCGCCCGCGGATCCTTTGTTTCGTAGGGCTGGATATAGCGAAGCGAGTTCAGAAGGAACTGGGTCTGCCTAAGGTCAGTACATTGTGATTCCCCTGTGTCGTTTGCGTACTCCTTGTATGCCGCAGAAGGTCGAAGGGACGAAACTCGGGCAGTCTAAGCAAGGACTGCAGGCGTACAAGGTGGTGTATTCCGACACAAGCGGTGACTAAACTTCAGGACTGTCCCATGGTCGTCGGCTGATATAAGCGCAGGTGCGCGTGAGACTCTATTTTACGCCCTGCCAAGTACCTCTGCGAGGGTGGTTGAATTTCAGGTAAGAGCTGATGTAACTTTACGAAGCATCCGTTCCTGACGTGAGGACTCCAGAAACCGGAGAAAGTCAAGTTATTCACCGCGTTAAAGGAGTTCCTCGAACAAGTCAAACGAGGGGAGGTGAACACCGATGCAATATATGCCATAACACGCCCATGACACAGGAACGAGGGACTGCATCCGTCCTTGACATGATCCATCGCATGTATCATAATATGGTTGTGAAACAGCACTATGGTCATTCAAATTTCTTTGGAGCAATTTCCCATCAAATCGATATCGTGTTGACTAGGTATGTATATGACAGCAGTAGACGAGAGTGCAAGAAACTAGAAATACAGATGGTCATCGAGTACATCAAAACGGCAGAAAGAACGAGATCCCCTTCACTCCTCATCGCTCTCCATCTCTTCGTCACTGTCAGTTTCCTCGCCCTCAGCGACTTCGATTGGCTCAAGCGCGATGTCATGATCCGCGCCAATATACGAATCGCAGATGACGTAAAGCCTCAGGTTATGGGTGCCCTTCGGCAGCGTGAACTCGAGCTTGACAGCGAGGCTCTTGGTCACGGTGACTCTCTTGATGACGAGGAGCTGGCGGCTGTTTGAGTCGCCAACGACGAGCCACCAGTTGGCCATTTTCTTGAAGGGATAGAACGGAGCGACCACGGTTTGGTCGTCGACTTCCATGTCCTCCTCCTCGACGTCCCGTGCAAGTGCAACCTGAAGGATGATCGGTGCTCCTGCAGTGTACTCGCCTTTCACGAGTTCGTGGGTAACGTCGAGAGTTGGATAGGAGTTAACAAACGTAGCGACGTCGCGCCTACCGGAGGCTGTTAGCACAAGCATTTCAGACAGTTCGTGAAATACTTACATTTGCGCGGGGGTCATTTGAAGGAGCGCATTGCGTTTGTCATCCTCCATCTCCATGACGTCATACACCGACTCGATGCCAGCTTCCTTGCAGCGTTTCACGACGTCAGGCTCGAAGTGCGGGATTTGCTTCAAGGGCGAGTCCGTCTCCCACATTGCCTGGACACACATCTGCGAGAGATCCATGGCACCCAAGGCACTCAACCAAGCGTTCGAAGACATCACATCGACGGAGGCAGAGAGCAGGTTGAGGACCTTCTCCAAGACGAGCACTTGGTCGGCAGCGAGATCTGCTGGGAGCTGAAGACGGGAGAAATGTGCTTGAAGGAGAAGGAAGGTCTTGAAATGGGGTGCTTCAAAGTCGGCCTTGTCCAACTTGACGGGGACACGATCATAGATACGACGAAGTAATGCCTCTTCATGTCGACGAATAGGAATGGTCTCGAATTCCGCCGAAGAGGATATGACCTCGAGGAGACCCTTGAGCTTCGTGCGCTCCTTAAGTGATAGGGTGTACACCTCGACCGTAACGTCTGTAGATGACTAGTGAGCAGAAGGCTAAAATTCTATTTGACGGGCACTTACATGATATGTTGTAGTACGCCGCGATCATACCAAGGTTGAGGGCGGACACATCCATCTCTTCCTCTATACAAGGCATGAGCAGTGTGGGCAACTGCAGGGAGGATGATAACTTACCGATAGCGATGCACTTCGAGTTGACGAGGTCGTTCAAGGTGTTCTCGACGAGCTCGGAGAGGTGGTCCGAGAGCGCTTGATGGCTGACATTATGGAGGTTGTAGTAGTTCGGGTTCTGGGTCATACGCCGATAGAAGTACGTCCAGGTCAAAATATCCTGGGAGCGGACACGTTAGGACAGTGGATAGATACAAGCGGCAGGAATACTTACCATTGCGTCCTGCTTGTTCTCAATGGTCTTGACAGCGATCTCAGCGAGGAAGTAGTCGTGAAGCAGGTGAGTGGGTAGATGAGACTCGATCGGGAGACCTTCGGCGAGGAACTTCTTGTAGAAGTCCTTGCGTGTTTGCTGGCACATAAGCACACAGCGGCTGCGCTCGTCTTCCCTTGGTCGGCACGCCCGACCCATCATTTGAAGCACGTCCATCACGGGATAGTCAATATACCTGTGCTCCTTGCCTTCGTAGGATTGCACTCCCATGATGATGACCATATAGCTCGCAACAGGGAGACTCCAGGCGGTGTCCTGTATACACTATTAAGTGTCCATTTTCGGCTCGAAATTCATTAGAACATACCTTCGAAGCGACAAGGACTTGAATGGCCCCAGACTCGAACAGTCGCTGTACAATGCGCTTATCCTGCTTGTCCAGCGCCTCGTGGAAGTATGCAACACCATGCTTGAGGCTTTCCACGAGACCAGGATCGCGGATATGGTCAAGATGTGGCTGGAGGTCCTCGAGTTCGACGTTCAAGAAGCGATCGGGCTTGTCGTCAGCGCCGCAGTGGGTAAGCAGATCGTCGACAGTTAGTCGGCATTGTCGACGGTCGGAAACGAAGATGATGACTGGCTTCGTGGGCGAGTACTCCACGATGGCGAGGTAAGCCGGCTTCGACATCGCAATCATGAGGGAAGGGAAGTGGGGGATCGTGAATGACTGGATGTGGATGTCCATGTCCAAGGGCCGAGCGCTGCAGGGGTAGGTGAGTAGAAGGCAGAGATGCCTCACGAAAACGACATACCTCGGGGAAAAGTTGAAGATGGCATGCGAAGGAGCACCAATCCATTCGCCAAGGTCCCGTGCGTTGGCTAATGACACACCGCAAGCGACGATACGTGTCTTGATCTCCGTCTGAGCGGAAACGTACCGCGTGCGGGAGAGGATGACCTCATATACAGGGCCAACCTCCCCACCGACGAGCTGCACCTCGTCCGCAATTAGAAGACCGATATTTTGAACGTTCTTGCGCTGGCGCCATCGTCGGGAAAGGACGTCCCACTATGCGGATGAGTCAGTAGGGAACGACGATTGCAACGACAGAAAGAAAATCACGGACCTGTGACGGAGTACACACAATGACATCTCCCTTCTCAAGAAGACGGAGATCTGCACTCATTTCGCCGGTCAAGCTCACGATCTCCTTCCCACCCTGCAACGTCGAGAACTTTGCACGCCACTCCGCCGCGCGCTGGTCAGCCATCTCCTGATAGGGTTCGATGCAGACAGCCCGAATGTGTTGGCGTTTGCTCCAAAGTCGCAATAGAGCGAACTCGGCGCAAATCGTCTTTCCGCTTCCGGTGGGTGCTCCAATGAACACATTCTCGTCAGACGTGTAGAGCGCCTGGAAGACCTGCGTCTGGATCTTGTTGAACATCTGGATCGTCGAGGAATAGATCTCCTCGAACTCCTTGTTGTGCAGGGCAGACAACGGCAGAGGCTGGAGGTCCAGCAGAGGTGTTGGGGGCGGGAATTTCTCGGGAAGGATGAGATGTTTGAAGGAGATTGGAAGGCGAGTTTCGGCGTGCAGCCAACGATCGGAGATGACAGAGATGTAGTAGTTGGGCGGTACGGGCTCGAACATCGGGACGGTGAGCGTCATGTTGTGCTCGTCCTCCGCGTAGCGCTGGCGGAGGACGAAGGTGTCATGGAAGAGGATGATCTCGCCATCGACATCCTCGACAAGAACGTGGAACGTCTCCGCCGAGCTGTGAATCTTCTCATCCCATCGGAAATCAGGAATGATGGAAAGATCGATACGCAGGAGGGAACGAGTGATCGGCTGGACTTGGGCTTGAAGTCTATGCGAATTATCAGCAGCGCATCTCGATAAAGTATTAACCACACGTACTGTAGCTTGGGGAAGTTATGTACAAGGCGGTGAACGAGACGGCCCGCGTTCGGAATGCCAAGTAACTCGCCGATTTCGGGAGGTGTCTGAACGATACAGATGAATGAGAATCAATCCAAAAACCTTCGCGATGGGAGCTCACCAAGTCGAAGTAACGATACCACGGCTACAACAAAGCGTGAACATCTCTTGCACATCGAGATCTACGAGCAGACTTACGAATTGTTTTCCTTCGGCTTTGCGAATGACCTCCGGGGGGACACCCTTGAACTGTCGGAGAGGTGTCATCGAGCCCCACCTGTTATCAATCTCAGTAATCACGCAGATATAATAGTAAAAAGCCAACTGACATTCTCTTCTCCACCATCTTGCAAAGGTCGAGCGCCGCCTTCGCGGGAACAGCCCAGCCGCGTTTGAGACAGATTTCGAAAAGGGCACGAATGATGCTATGAAGACGAGCATAAGGAAGATGGAAAAATATTGACGAGAAAAGCGACCTACCGTCCGGCCGACTGCTGAACGAACACCATGTCCGCGACGAGAACGAAGCCTGAGCAAAACGTGAGAAGATGAAACAGTACATTTGCGGAGTGGTACATACCATCCAACTTCAGCTGAGAGATGTACGCTTGAAGAAGCACATTAATCTTCGCAGCGGGCTCCTCAACGCTCTCCTTGACAGGAATAGGTACACGTTCAAGCAACTTCGCAAGTTCCAGCTTTTCCTCTTGACGAACCTTGACAAATGGGTAAGTAAAGATATCGACAACATCACAAGCCGGGAGAAACACACCGGAAGTAACTTGAACTCGTTCGACAAAGCGAAAACCCTTAGAAGCTCGAGCGAAGTCATTGTTGAGCGGAGGTGCTGGTTATACGTCATCATCGAGCTGTAGGTCACATAGTAATGCGACGCGATCTTGCCCAGCTCCAAGCTTTGGAAGCGTCCCGTAGATCGCTCGTACTTGAGCAGCTGGCACTTCTCGAGCAATACAGCAGCCGAGTGGATGATGTCCGCGCGCTTCTGAATGAGGCCGACATCGTCCTCCTGGTAGTCGACGCCGACACCGTACAGTCCTGGCGACTTGAGCATCCGTACGTAGCTGTTCAAAGACATCCGTAAGCGAGGGTTGAAAGGGAAGAACTAAATCAAGCAACTTACAGATAGGTGTACCCCAACCACTGCACGGCCTCGTCGCGATTCCTGATGGTGCCCAGCACAATCTCCGCATTGAGATTATCGGCGAGCTTCGACACGAACTGCGACTCGATCGGGAGCTGCTGGTTCATCAAGCTCAAGTAGTACTGGAGCTCGGAATGGTTCGTGATGATGATGCCTTCTCCGTACGTGTCGTACTGCGGGCGACCGGCACGTCCGAGCATCTGGAGCACGTCCTGGGACGACAACTCGACCCACCGGCCTTTCTCCGGGTTATAGATCTGCGTGCCCTTGATGATGACCGTATGCGCGGGCAGATTGACGCCCCACGCGAGCGTCGCCGTGCACACAAGCACCTGTATCGACCCGTCCGCGAACAGCTCCTCCACCAATCCTCGGTCCTCCCTCGACATCCCAGCATGGTGAATACCAAATCCGAACGGCAGAAGACCCCGCAGGTTCGCGTCCTTGACGTTTCCAGCCTCCTCCGTAAGGATCTCGCGCACAGCGCCGTCGGGCTTGACGAACTGAGTGATCGTCTCCTTCTCAACGGCCATGTCACGGAGGAACCTCGCCGTCTTCGCCGTCTCCTTCCGCGAATGCACGAACACGAGCGTCTGATTCTTCCCCGCCTGGTCGAGCACCTTCTCGTAGCAGACCTCGTTGGTAATCTGGTACCGCTTGATGGCCTTCTTCTCCGTGACGCCGATGAACTGCTGCTGGAGGCCGCAGGGCCTGTACGACGCATCGAAATAGAACAGTCCCTTGGACTCGTCGACCCGGAGGAAAGTGGCGACGTCCTGATAATTGGGCAAGGTGGCGGAAAGACCGACGAGGCGGACGTAATTCGAGGTCTGCTCCATCCACCTGATGGTCCGCGCGATAACGCTCTCCAACACCGGCCCACGCTCGTCGTGGAGAAGATGGATTTCGTCGATGATGAGGAGGCGGACGAGGTTCGTGTAGCTGGTATCCGTGCTCTTCCGCGTGATAACGTCCCATTTCTCGGGGGTCGTAACGATGACCTGGGTCTCCGCAATCTGCTGCTTCGTCATCTGGGAGTCTCCTGTCAACTCGCCGACCTTGACGCCGAAGACCTTCAGGCGGGCGGTGAAGTTGCCGACCATCTCCTGCACGAGGGCCTTCATGGGCGCTATGTAGACGATTTTGAAGGCGTCCAGATCGAAAGTGCCGGTTTCTTCGTCACGGTGTTTCGCAAGCTCGTTTAGGATTGTGAGCATCGCGACGTTCGTCTACAGATTCGACGTTAGTGGGGAACACGTTGATTGAAAACTTAGACGTACCTTTCCGGCGCCGGTAGGAGCACAAAGAAGGATTGGCTCGTCCGTCCCGAAAGCAATAGGGTATAGCTTGCTCTGAATGCGATTGAGCTTCGGAACTGTGAAGGCCTCCCGTGCCCAAGCAGGGAGCTCCGTTATCGGAACGAGTTCGCCCTCGACAGGTGGCTTTTGTTTCGGCGCAGGCACATGGATCTCCTCGTAACCCTTCTTAGCACGCTTAAAGGAACCCTCGGGAAGCTTGCACTTCTTGTTCGACATGAGGTGGCCGCCCTGGCTGAACGCCATGGCTTCGAGGTCGACCGTCTTCTTGGGCTGGACGGTCGAGCCCGGGGCGAGGGTGGCTGTCTTGGGAACCTCAGGCTTCTTGTCGACGTCCATGGCCTCCTCACGGGTGGCCTTAGCCTGGCGGTCCCCAGCGAGCTCGCGCAGAATCCAGCCAACACCCTTCTCCCGCATAGCGACCTCGACGTTGACCCGCTCCTCGACGTCGCTGCGCATGAGTTTCGTGCACCAGACGATGACCTCGCGGTTCTTGAGGAACTTGGTGATGATGTGGAAGCTCTGGTACTCGAACAATTCCATGAGCTGGTTCTCGACGTCGCGCAGGCTCGATTCGGACCCGAGGATGGACAGGACGGACGCAGCCTTGTCGGCCGCGGTGACGGGGTCAGGATAAACCTCCGAGATCTGTCGCTGAACCCAGAAACCGTCTATGGTATGGGGAGAGACGATGTCTTGGTCAGCTTTCGCCGCCTTCACTCGAGACGCCTCGCCGCCAATCACCAACTCCTCGTTCGTCTCCAACACTCCATCTCCCGGTTCCTCTGCCACCTCCTTGCCCTCCTCCTCTTCTTCCTCCTCCTCTTCGCCAACCTCAAACCCTTCCTCCTCCTCCTCCTCTTCCTGCTCCTCCTCATCGAAAACGACCGCAACGCCGACCTCGTCATCAATCTCGGCATCCTTCCGCTCCATGTCCGGGTCCGCCATCGTCACATCCTCCGCACCATAGTCCGTGATCTTCTTCCCCAAGTTAACGAGCTGCGAGAAGTGCTCGCCCGTAATGGGCCCGAGAACCTCCTCTATTTCCCTCTTCTTGTCGAAGTCCTTCATGTTCTCGTTTTTGAGCGTCTCCAGAACGGTGTCGGCGGCGCTGCGCACGATATCCTGAGCCTGGTCTCCGAGAGCAGTGTGGACAGAAGAGAGAATGAGTTCGTAAACTTCCCGCGTCTCAGCGGTGCGCGGTCGGTACGTAAGACCCTCCACATCTTGCGTCGCCTCGATAATGTCGGTGTACCCAAAGCCCAGCTCGGCTTTCCGCTTCGCAGTCTGCTTTTCAATGGCGTCTTGGCGGTCTACGGCCTTCTTTTTCTTCTTGTCGAGGTCTTTTGGAGCCTCGCGAACGACCCGCGAACCCATTTCGCGGGGGTCGATTCGGCCTGCCAGCGAAGTTGGAGCGCCATCCGGCTCCTTGTCTCTCCGGGGTAATGCTGACCTATCCGCCGTCAGGACCAGCGACGAGATGGCCCCGTAGTTGTAGCCAGAGAGATCAGGTCGTCCAGCCATGATGAAGTAATGAGGAAAGGTGGTGAGAGGCGCGAGTTTGGCAAGTGAGACAAACAAAAATTTGGTCGGCCCCGGTTATGTAAGCCGCATGCTGGTAACTTACCACCTCACTCATCCTTTGCTCGTCCTCGATCATTCGTCACTCTTCGCTGTTATTATTATACGTTTGTATCGCATCTCAGGACATCCAAGGGACAGTGACAAATAACATAGCTCTGTAACAGTATGCAAAGTTCTCGCGGTGCCAGAGGCGCATGTGTGCACGTGCGCCACAGTAGGACATCCCTGGGAGTGAGTGGATGGGAATCGCTTAAGGAAAAGACTGGAGTTAAATACTGGGTCAAGAATGAAGACATCTATAGAGGCTGGTGCCCGCATCCCCCACGTCAAGGCGGAGCTAGCCTAGGGCGAAAGGGTAACTCACAATTTCGGCCTCTTCGAAGTTTGAGCCCGTAGGCTTGATGGCCACCAGAAAGTGTTGCTGGGAGCCCTGCCAGGATTACCTGCCGGGTAATCTCCATCGTTTAAGCTGCAGGCAGTGATAACTGTCAGCGAGAGCGCTGGCCAGGGATCGCGATTTTTTCGCTTGCACGTGCCAGCGCGTGGCGATCTCATGACCGTTACGCTTACTAAGCCTGCAATGTTTAATACCTGCGTATACCAGCCCCGCGCACAAACTGCCAGTCCGACGAGCAAAACCATCTCCGCTAGGTCGGTGATACACCGCTCGACAATATGACCACGGAAGATTCTGCGCCGGACTCTTCTCTAGCTAAGCTGGTTCAACAAATTTACCGATCGACTTGGGACGACTTCTATATCTGGGAGCACGATCACTGTTTACGAACCTTGCACTCCTTAGCTCGAGTTTCTCCTCACGACACGACTCAAGCAGGTTCCTCGTCTTCTAGCCGCCTTGACTCTGTCTCTCCTGCTGTATCCTCGGTGACTGTCGAGAACCGTCAGTCGTCTGACACCGAGACCGAAAGTTTTACCATTCTGGAGTATGATGATGGCGACGAGGAGCCACAGAAGACCACTGTCTCAGTTGAAATCGTGGATGTTACGCGTCCGTTGGATCCATGCGCTCCCTACGAAGCATGTACACCCGCAAGCCGGAATATCAATGTCGGGGACGATTCTGGACACATGCCGTTCATACCGCTCATGGACGATCCAACGTTCAATCATATCCTTCACGCGGGAGATTATCGGTTCTTCGAGTGGCAAGTACTTAACCGCGATCCAGACTGTAAGCGTCTCCATGGTATACTTGTTGCAAATGCCTTGTTTCTTACCAAACGGTAAACCTTTTGAGTGGAAGTCATCTTGATGCAGACGGTACACACCCTCCACTATACCCACCATCTATCATCAGAAGACATCGACAAAACCGGCGTCTTACCCCAGCTCGTCACTCCGAAAGTCCTGAATGCCAGTAGACGACGGTGCATAAGCTCCACCACCTTCTGAAACGGCCCACGACTGACCATGTACATATCAGTGACTACCCGAAATGGCCGTCGCTAACGTGTCGCCTTCCGTACCTGCCGCCTTACGCCAATGCAAGCCCTTCTAAGAAGTTATCCGACCTCCTAAACGACTTTTGTCATAACGCAAACTGTGTGATCGGCTATTGCACCGTGCACTGTGAGCCTACACTCGAAAATCTACATCATCCAGCTGAGAACTATGTCAAAAGTAGGAGATATGCCTGCGCCGCAAGCGATTGCACCTACCATACCTACAAATGCCCTCGCTTCCTCCGTAGAAACGCCGTGTGGGGCGGCATGTTTCTTGCTCGGAAATGCTTCAACTATCGCAAGCTCTTTCTGTGTTTTCCGATTCCCGTTCCTATATCTTATCTGTTGTTGTGTAGGGCTCATTCTGGACTGAGGACGACGTCGAGACCCTCAACATGGTTCTCTCCTTTTCACCAGACCTCTCCCCGTGTAACCTTGCTATCATTTGCCGTAAGCCGTGTCATGAGGCAAGCAGCATCTCCGCTCTACGTTGCGTTATGACGTTAATGATACTCTTGCGAAAGGTGTTTAGACAGCGGGGTCGGATTTTTGCAGACACCATGTTTGAAAAGATGAATGACAAGACGACGAAAGCTCGTCCAGTTCGGACAGCGACGCTTCAGTTCCAAGGTATGCATCTAATTATCTCTCATTAGCTTCTCCCTATAAGTTTACAAAACTCCAAGACCACGACACAACGACGTTCACACCGTATGCAGAGGTGTTATCTCCGCGTTGTTTCCAACCTCAATTTCCTCCTCTAGGAATTGGCCCTGTTCGCATTCGGGACCATGCGATGCCCGTTCGAGCTGCCCGTGTTTCGCGAACAATGCGCACTGCGAGCGAATGTGTCGGTGTGACCGAAAATGTGATCACCTAGTTCCACTGTATCCATTCCGTGATCAGAGGCTAAGCGTACCAACAGGTCCCCGCCGATGGCGCGGCTGTACCTGCGCAAGATCGAAGCAGCAAAGAACATGCGGGACGTCCCGGTGTCCATGCTATCGCGCTCATCGCGAGTGCGATCCCGAAGTCTGCATCAAGTGCGAAGCCAGGTATGCGCTCGTCCACCTTCTCCACAGATCGTTGAGTTTCTGAAATGATGCTTTTCCGCGTCATCTCCACGCACCAGAGGTGAGTAGCCGTTTCTTTTCTATTTTGCTCTGAAATCCTAGTCGAACCAAAAACTGCCTGACGCCCAGACGCCGCGTCTGATATCTGTAAGAACGCATGCATACAACGTGGCGATCGCAAGGTGCGGTCCCCCTTGATCGATGCATTGCGCATCTGCTAACCAACTGTGGCGTGGGCGCTCAAAAGCGAACGGAGGTGCGACAGAGCACATGGGGATTAGGGTTGTTTATTGCGGAGGAAGCAAAAGAGGAGGATTTCATCCTCGGTAGGCACTGCTAGTCACTTAACTAGCGCTTCCATTCCTGACTCTTCTCTGCAGAGTACACAGGCGAACTTCTGTACGAGGTTACCCAAATTTGCCGAGAGTGAGTCTTTCCGGTCATCCTGTTCGGCGCAGCAGCTCACGGAACACCCGCCCATGTAGCTTTGTGTCCAGGCACCGCGGTCGGAACTACCTCTTCCAGCTCAACCCCACTGTGTCAATTGACGGCACAAAAGCTGGGAATGAGTCGCGGTTCATCAACCACGACCGCAAAAACGCCAACTGCCACGCATGTGGTGCGTGTCTCGTTCCCCTTCCCTCGCCTTGTTTTGATTTCTTTCATTCGTGACTCATATGTCGCACGCATACAGTGCGACTGGTGAACGGCGAACACCGTATCGGGCTGTTTGCTTGTACGTTCTTATCCCCATCTTCCCCTTCTCCATCCCTAACTGATGCGACAAAACTATTTCTTTGTTCGTCCAGTGCGGCGAATGTCACCCGGTACCGAGATCCTTCTCAACTACGGTGACTCCTTTTTCAAAGAAGACCGCGATGATGGAGAAGGAGAACGCGAGGCGGCGCAGCCGCCACCATCAAGTCTGGACCCAGAGATCTACAACCTCGATCAACATTCCTCGGACGAGACGTATAGCGAGTAATCAGGAATGACCGACGCTCGTTGCCGCTGGGAGTCGAAGTGTTGATCAAGGGTCACTTTCGGGGCCGCGACCTGGAAGGTACCACAACCGCATACTGCGTCCCGAGGAAGTCAATGCGAGTCAGAGGTACTTACCAAGCGCCGTTTGTACCCGAATCTGTGACATTGAGCAAGAAAACAAGCTTATGGCTTCGCTCGAAAGAAGTAGAGGTAGATCGCGTCCGTATACGCAAATATTATTTGCTGCGGCAGTGTGGAAAACGTGATGTGATCGCGAGAGGCGCGAACTCGATCGCGTCAGGGCCGGACGTGAGCAGAAGCTCCACGCGTCGGCGTGATGCTCTGACATAAAAGAGCTTACTTCCATCCGCGCTACCGACATTCATAAAGTATGATCTTTGTTCTGAAATTCTCAACCACCACAAGATCCCACGAAACCCATTTTCTTCGAATCGGGACCATCAAGTTGGGCGAATCGGTGCGAAGGTATTCACCTTCTCCTGGCCAGCCAGTAACTGATTCAACATGGCCGTCAACATAGCCGTCACCTCTTTCTACAATATGGCAACATCTAGGCTTTCGCAATCCTCTTTCCTGGTCCTCGCAGCCACTGTGTTCGCAACCATCTTCGTGGGATTCGGGGTCAATGCCATCCTACGACCGGAAAACGCTCTCGAGTTCTTTGAATTCCAGCCACCAGCCGCCGCTTCGGACAAGAAGGTGGTCGACGGCCTGATGGTCGTCTACGGAGCGAGGGACATCTTCATGGGCCTCGCAATGTACTCAGCGGCGTACTTCGGGAACCGCAAGTCATTAGGCTGGATCCTGATCGCTGGCAGTGCTGTGGCGTTTGTCGATGGCGCTGTCTGCCGGGTTTATGTAGGGAAGGGAGAGTGGAATCACTGGAGTTATGCACCGATGCTGACGGCGGTCGGGAGCGTGTTGGTCGGCGTTTTGGACTGGTAGGGCGTAAAGACATGGACCCGTCACGGGAGTCGGGACACTCATCCGTCCACGCAAGGCTCCCATGACCCATCCATACTGCTCTTATGAATTATCTATGTTGAGACTCTGTACATGTATACATGCAGCCCTTTTGTAGAATCGGTACTACACGGTAGGAAGTCGCACCGTATACATGTACTGCTCTGTGGTCATGTCTTGACGCGCAGTTATTGCTGACTGACCCGAGCTGTAGGAAGCATCGTGTATGACTTATACGTGGTTCGAAGTGGATTAGCACAACCCATCATTTCGACCAACGCAGTATCACCGCGGTCAAGGGCGGTGATCATCGAGTCATATTTCGGAGCGGGACTACCGCTCACGCCAGACCGCGAGAAGACAGGTAAGACCTCCAGATAGGATTGTGCTGCAAGATAATCAAGAAGACGGGTCGCTCGTGCATAGAAAGTTCGATTGGGCTGGTTTCGTGACAGAATCGCGACACAACGGCATGACGACCGTGTTCTTAAACCACCTAAGTACTGCGTGACCGCCTTGTAAGAGTGGAAGACTGGAAGCCTGGCGTGACGGTACCGTCGTAAATCGTCGCGGCGATGCGCAGTTCGGTCAGTTTTGCGAAGTGGTCGCCCCGGCATAACTTCGAGTTGATTCCCGGAAACGATAGTCAATATCTCGCTAATGAGCCTTGTGAGAGCACGCTCGGGCGAACTGAGAGGCTACAGTACAGGACAGTGTCCTTTCATCTTCACTGTTCCCCAGGTCTAGCAAACCCAAGCCTGCGGCTCAGAGGTCAGCTGGCTACTCACGGGGCGAGGATATTAGACGGTCGGCATGGATGATATTGGCGAGAAGCAAATGTAGCCAATGTGAAATCGATCTGGGTATCTAGGCACTAGAGTACTCATGGGAGAGATTACAAGCTCGGCGGTGTATGGCGTCCAGAGAAGCAGTTGGTCAGAGAGACAACAGAATTCGCAGCGTCGGCCGGGATGACCCGGGTGATCCATCGTTGGATGGCAGCCGTAGTTGCTCGAGAGCGAGGAAAGCCGGATGTGCTCGGTTCCGTCGATATCGTTCCTGGCCTTCCCGCGAAGGATAGATACTCGACGCCTCGTGACCACATTTTCAGACACAGCCTACATGTAACATCACCACGCATGCCGAACCCTGCTCTCGCGCCACAACGCAGGGGCTCTACTGTTATCTGTTATCTGTTATATTACACCCAGCGGTCCACTGTATTCAGTTGCTTTCACCGTCCAGCGCGCACCACGTGGTCAGTTCTGAGAAAGCCCAGGCACGAGTCTAGAGCGAATGCAGCAACTCTCTCATGTCAACCAGGATGTGGAGGACTCCGTGCTGCTAAGATTTTCCCAGAGAGTAAGATGTCGTAGACGAGTCCGTAAGATTGGTAGGTAGCACAGCCTTACAGTCTGCTGTTCAGAGAATTGCCGCGATGATCAACCAATAGGGATCGCGCGGAAGACGTCCAAGATTTCGCGCACGGCTGGAAGACTTGCAAACCGCAGGTGAGCTGAGTGTAGGAAGACAGCAGCTGACACAGACGATCTCGTAAGGTACAACACCAGCCTTCGCGGGCATCACGTTGGAGTCAGTAAGCTGCCTTTCCTGTCCTAGTACCTGCTGCGGCCATATCCAGATTCCAGTTCGAACCTGACCAAGCCGTATAGAGGTCACGGTGCAGCAATTGTGCATAAGTAAGACTCCGCCGCATGCGAGCAAGAACGTGTCTGGATTCCGGCGTGGAGACGATCCCATGAACCGACGGCCTTTGGTTTCTAGAACTTTCAACCGCACGACCTTACGCTGAAGTCGACCAATCGGGAAAGGCTGGAACAAGAAAATTCGAAGGCGACCAGAAGGTGGGCAAGGATGATAATCACTCGATTTTGATTATCAGCGCGATACAAGGACCAAATCATCACAAATACTGCTCCCTCACGATATAAATAGGGGCCAGAATAGCTGAAGTTCCCTAAATCAAGCAGACAAGCAACTCTCACCTGTGAACCTCGCGAAATCGACACCAATATCATAATGTACACCGTGCGTCCTCTTCCACAACCATGTTTGCTCCTGCCCAGTTTCTTACCGGTGTCGATTCCCTCCCAGACCACCGAAGCTCCCGTTTCCTACACCTGCGGCTCCTCCTCTTGCAACTGCGGCGCCTCGTGAGTACTGCGCATGCCGGATTCTGACAGCGCGAACCTAATCCGGGATATTTCACAGCTGCGCCTGCAAGCCCGGCGAATGCAAGTGCTAAGCGCATCGCCATCGCTCAGCCACCTCCCAGCACAATAGCCAATCCAAGCATCTCAATAACCAATTGCCTACTCGTTCCCATGATCCTTGCTTAGTACCATTATTGTTCCCGCGCCGTGTACCGTGTTACTTTTGTACTATGGATGGAAATAAACTGTACTCCTGACCTGCGAGCTCCACCAAACGTGCATACAGATGGAAAGAGCTCCTCCGCGATATCTATGAAGGTAGTGTTATCTCGCTTGGGACGCCATATCGCAGTTTTGAGGTCTTGGACGCAAGAGCCATGAGGTCACTTATCACGAACGGCAATCTCCATACAGACTGCCCAGTCGCGTAAGGCACGCGTTGACGCGTGGTTCGCAAGCAAACTCCGAGTGAAACGACCGCTCGTGCGCGGAGCGCATCCCGCTATCGATCCTTGTGAGGGAAGGGTCCTCGTCGTTGTGTTCCGCGCACATGTGCCGAGGTCGAAGAGCCACACGTAGGGCAAGATTAGATAAAGAACTGGTGGGTATACAAGTCTACAAGTAGTACGAGGGACGAATCACAACGGAGGATGGACGGAAGCGTGCGCGGAGCATTAGGACGAGATGACATGCATATAGGTCGTAACAGTCCAGACGGAGTCGTTGCCTCCCGTGGACACACGGGGAGTTGTGGAGAAACACGGGAACGGATCGGCGATGACCAATAGCGACGGAAGCATCGTGATCGTCGTCGGTGGCAGGTCTTCTTTCGATTTGTGGATGACGTCGGGAGTGGGAACGTCGACGGGCAGATATAAAGAGCAATGAATCGGGATTCCCGTACAGACTTAATCCTCCATGTCCCCCCGCGTAGCCAAGAACGCGCCGCCCCTAGCTAGAAGCGAGTCCCTCCGCTCAATCTTTGGCGCTCCGGCGAGACCGGGGCTCGGAAACTGGCTCGGAGAGAAGCCAGCGCGCAGACCTGTGGAAGGAAACGCGCCTCGAAGAGCGTGTGAAGGGAGATCCATCTCCGTGAGGCCCTGGCTGCCGTCGAACTCGTCGTCGACAATGCTAGGATTCGGTTTCGGAAAATTGCCAGCGCCGGGGAACGTCGCCGAAGTAGGGGAAGCAAGGGAAGGTGACTGCGAAGTTGAGCCACTTGTATTGGAGCGAGACGCTCTGGACGCAGTCGACCGAGTCTTAGTAGAAGACTTGGATTTCGGCTTCTTGCGCGGCGCCACGGAACTGGTGTCGACTGGGGCAGGTCCATGACGCTGAGTCTCCGGAGATTGTCGCTGGTGGACTCGCTGGAGATATGAGTGATCACTCTGCGACTGCTGAGACCTCGAGGCAGAGGTCCTGCTCCTCGAATCTGAGCCCGATCCGTTCCCATTGCTGCTCTTGCGCGCATACACCCCTCCATCCAAATCGGCATTCGCAGCGCCCTCGTCGTCCTCGTTACTAGCTTTCACGAACGGCCCATACTCCTCTGGTGGGAACCCGTCGCCACTCCCTTGGAACCCTTGGAACTCCTCACTTTGTTCCGCAAGAGCCAGTTCCTTCGCGACCCTCTTGAGCTCCTTCCTCTGCCTCCTCTTCTCCCGCCGTTCAGCTTTCGCCCGCAGTTCCTCCTCCTCAGCCTCCTCTCTCGCCCGCAACGCAGCAGTCGAATTTGAAATGTTCGCAATCGCGGCAGAATCTAGAGGCGCCGCATCCGAGTCAAACGTCAGCGACGACGAGCGGGTAGTAGGCGTGGCGATGCCCAACGAGCGGCCGACACCTTCGTCGTCTGACTCCGGGAGATGTATAGGAGGCGGTGCGCGGCCGAAGAGGTCGTACCCGAAGACCGTGATCTGTTTACTCTTCTTCCGCTTCGTACGCTTCGTTCCACGTCCCGGGTTGGAATGCAGGGACATGCGTTCTGCCTCCGCATCGCTGTCTGCCAGCAGGCCTTGCAGCTCGTCTGCTCGAGCGCGGGGAATGCGATGCGCTGTTGGGTTGTTGACAAGAGAGTCGGTCGAGGCCGATGCTCCGGGGTTTGTCGAAGGTCTCGAGAGGCATGGAAGACATGAGGAGAATGCGATCTGAATTGTGTCTGACCAGGAGAATGGCGCCGCCATGGAGGGATGCTATGGACGTGGCAGCAGATGCGAGGTCGAGAGTTGGTTTCCGGTCAAGCAGCCGCATGCAGTTGATTCAAGCCCTCTTGCAGTTTGTCCCCATTTGGTTACCAGCAGGTTCCGAGTTGCCGGTGGGAAAACATGCCAAACCTCTCTGCATGGGTGTCAGACAAGTCCAAGCCTTCAAGACTCAATTAAAGTCTAGCCATGCACTCAACGAACTCATCAGTGGATAGATATCACACCTCCAATTCCAGCTCGAAAGCTCCTCAATTATCAGCTACTTGACCTCAATGGTTTTGACCGGTTTCACGATCGCCTTTGGCGTTTGGAAAGGTCCTCTCTACCTGGCGCTCGACCGCACAGGTATATGCTTTCTGCGTTCCTGTTTCCTGTTACACGTCGCGCAGCGGTACTGTTAAAGAGCGTACTGTGCTGACGGGTGATGACGCTCATTTTGCTCAACCCGTCTACTCGGGGTCCCCGGAAACGATGGTGTGGACGACAATGGTCCAGGGGAATGTGCTCATCCTCACCGCTCAAGAATTTCACTGTCTTTCTTAACTTGGAACTGTTCGACGAGGTATCGGTGGAGGTCACTCCGGGCGAAAGATAATTCCAGGGTCGAGCTCCATCTCAATGCCTCTGCACCGAGCTTTAGGTTATCGCATGACATTCCTGTCGCCGCTCTTCAGCGAACCTAGAGCAAACCCTACTCGCGGAATCAAGTTTCAGTATCTAAGGACTACCCTACCCGCTGGATGACCCACAGAGCTATTCCATGGATGTCTCATACAGCGACACTGATACCAGTAAATGTATCTGTTGAGGCTGCAAAGCAGGATATTCGCCTCCCTGACATTATCGAGGACCGAGTCTCACTGGTTTCCTCAAAGACGTCACAACGAAACAGCGGTATGTGAGATTGCATTCAGGATGCCTCAGCACTGAGGAGGACTAACAAGGTTGTTCAAGAATTCCGATCGGGCCGAGCTGGTGTATTATCTCCGCTTGCTATTCTGACTCTCGAGCCTCCTGGCCTTTGCCTTTAACCATTTGTGCATCATCTCTCGATCAAGTGCCAGCTGGGCACCCGCTAATCTCCAAGAGAACTTGAATGCCCACTATTACTGAGCAAGGAGACCATAATGGATACATTTCTGGCCCACAGCGACAAGGCATTCTCTCCCAGCCGCAGTTGAGTCTGTGGATGCCATTCTGGGCCGTTGGCAGACTGCTGCGGTTCAAGATGTTCGGGATCCATGCATCCTCGTCCCTGGGCTGACTCAACCCGGAGCTCGATCGCATGCGAGGTACAGGGACGGCGACCACGAATATTGTCAGTGTGCCCACCTGACGGCCATATACATAATACATCTACTACACGAAGTTCAGAATGCATGACCATTCGTACTGCTCGCGTTTCTTGCCATTCTGGTGTACCGTGACGCCACTCGTTTGCAGACGCCCCAGTGTGAGACTGTCACCAATCTGGATGCCACGATTACGAAAGTATCCCCTCCGCCGACGTTTTCTGGCCGTTCCGGTCCGTGCCAGCGACTCAGTGGAGACTGCAGGTTCACACTCGCTTGTTGGTCGTGGCGCTATTCGCTTTCTGGAATAAGTACCTCGGGCTCGTGTCACCGCGACCCGTGTCGCGTTGAGGACAACGAGTGATAAGTATCTCAGGATCGTGTTTCAACTAGGCTGTGCGGAGGGTATAAAAGATGCTTGGCTTCGACCACCTTCCGACAGGTTTTCACTTCACAAGTCAACCACACTCCCTACTTCACTTACAATGTTCTCCCGCGCCGTCGCTCTCTTCGCTCTTGCCCTCCCTCTCCTCGCCATCGCCGCCCCACCCTGCGGCGAGGGTACCCAGCCCTACTGCTGCAAGAAGAACTACTTGACTTCCAGGGGCTACGTCGGTGGTACGTCCCATACTCTGGCACCGTGGTCTCGTCGTTGACTGAACAAATGACTACGCAGACCAATGCACCTCCATGCAAACTGTCAACGACAGCTGCACTGGCGGCGCCTCCGTCATGTGCTGCGAGCAAATGAACGAGGTAGGTACCTATCGCTGTTCAACCAACCTAAGTGCTCATTCATTATGCGCATTCACAGCACGGCAACGCCTACTACTGCGCCTCCCCTCGCACTGCCTGAAAGTTGAGGACACCTGGAGATGAAGCAGCAACGTTGGTGGACGGTATTTACGTCGGTCTTAATCAGCACGCTGAGTCTTAGAAACGGCGGTCATTCAATACATAATACCCATCCAAATTCCTTGAGCGACTTTTTGAACGCATACTTGCGCCGATTTCTCTACACTGTTGAGGTCGTGTGGGCCGTGCACGTCGTCCATTGCCTGTCACAGCGAAGGATCACGGAACCTCGAACCAAGACAAGAAAGCACTTCAATGTTGCCGAATTCCGAAACTTCAGCATCAAACGCCGCCACACTTCGACCTCCCCGGAGTCCCTATCGTGACGCGGCTTCGCTTCAACGTATCAGCTCAGCGTGGATGCGGGAAGTCATGCGGCACACGCAGCTTTCCGTATGTATGTTCAATTGAGCGCTCTCCTTCTCGTGCTTTGCACAGATGCTTGGTTGAAAATTGCTTTATTCCGAGGGCAATGACGTGGATACCAATAATGTACAGGAACTGGGGCCTGGAGGCAGATGTATGGACAGAAACCGAGCTAAATATACTTGTGAAAATACCTCAAGGCTACCGGAGACCGAAACCATATATACCTCTCACCGACTCTGTCATGACGATAACTCCCTTCTCTTCCAGGAACTCACTTCACGTTCGGCGCCACACCGCGCAACCAAGCACCGACGCTGCTACGACCGCCACTTCCGGTGCTGGAGTTACGCCCCTCCTCGCGCTTCAACCTGTCCAACGGTCCCACGTACGACTTTCGTGCGTCGCGGTTCCGTCGCTTCCTCCGCCTCACCTCCACCCACCCTGCCTCGGCCTCTTTCTGCCTCTCCCTCAGTGTTTCCTCCTTAGCACGTAGCTCAGCCTCAAGCACCCTCGCCAGCTCTCTCCTCCCCTCCGCAATCACCTGCTCATCCATCTCTTCCTGCTCACTGCTATCCGGCTTCAACTCAGCCTCCTCCTGCGGCGCACGCTCGTCATCGCTAGGCGCCGGCAAACACTCTTCCAACAGCACCCGGGAGACAGTACGATCGACGAAAAAGGCGTCCAGCGCCGCCTCGACAGCCTCCCCATCCTGAATGTCGCGCGGGTCCCACGAGAGTTCGAGGTCCTGCTCGAGCTCGTGCTCATCCGACACGGCATCCTTCGGGTGCAGGGCCGGGGCAGCTGCGGATACATCGAATGTAGACTCCAGTACGGCCAGTTCGGCTTCCACGTGCTCGCCGTCGCGTATGTCTTGCGAATTCCACGGCGGCTGGTCATCATCTTGGGCGTCGTCCTCGTCGTCGTCGTTGTTGTCACTGATCGGGGGTAGGTGGGCCTCCATGTCCGTGTCCGCTTCGAGAGTCAGGGAGGGCTCGGAGCCGTAGGAAAAAGGGGGCGGAGAGGAAGGGATCGGAGCGTCGATGTGGACGGAAACATGCGCGCGGGCAATAGCACAGGACGCGTCTTGCACGCGTGCAGATGAAGAATTGGAGGCGGGCAAGTGGACTTCTTCTACCGTGCTAGGGCTGGGCGGGACCCTAGGCACGATGGTCGATAGCTTGCTTACCTCGACACCCTCCTCTTCGCCTGCTTCAGCTGCATCTACCGTGTCGGGGCTGGGCGAGACCTCGCGCACTGTATTAGACAGCTCCCCTTGTTCGTCGCTTTCTTCCTCTGCTTCTCGTTGTTGTTGTTGTCGTGATCGTTCTTGTGGTTGTAGCTCGTCTTCAGCTGCTTCTGCGTCTCCTTCGTGCGCGACATCATCCTTTTCCTGCTCCTGCACCGCCTCGAAGCCAGGACGAGGTCGGGCCGCAGGCGCGTTCATCACCCGCATAGCCAACTGCCAAAGCGCGAAGAACCCAATAGCGGCGCGCAACATCGTACCCCAGTCGTTTGCCGTGTCAGCCGGTGCCACAATCGCTTGTGCCGAAACCGTGTCAGCCACGTCCGCGTCCGCCGTTCCTGAAAGGTAGGCCCTCCAAGCATCGACCACCAGTTGCGGTAAGCCAAGAGGAAGCTGAGCGCGAGTAGGTGCCGTCGTCATCGGCTTTGTAAAAGAGACCTCGGGTATATGCGCCCTAACAGCGTCTGCGAGGGTCTGATAAAAGCCGGACGGCGGTGGAGGGCACATTGGTGGCGTAACGGGCGCGCTCTGGGATAGAACGAGTTCCGGGAAATCTTGCATGGCTTGTACGATGATCGTAGGTCCCGCAATGTGAGATCCATGCATACCGAGTTCCTCCAAGGCCGCCGTCCAGATTTCGTCGACGACGCGCTCCAGCAGCCCACCGAGGTCAGTCCAGGTGGTGCGTATGTGCGCATGAAGGCGCTCGAGGAGGTGCAACTGTGCCATGCGCGTCTCGTCGATGAAACGCCGCACGAGCGTCCGGAGATCGGCCAAGGTCGTATAGATACGCGTGCAGAAGTGCATTACGGACCGCTTTGTACGTGTCACGTCGAAGACGCGCATTACGGGCCTCCTGAGGTCAGCCACAGCCCGGTGTATGCACATGCGGAGGCGGTCGACGAGTTTTCGTGGAGCATCCACCACACGCCCCACGAGCCCTTTGAGATCGTCAAACGCGGGTAGTATGCGGGCGCAGAAGCGCTCGCAGTACGGGACAATGTGGGTGCGGTAATGTTTGACGACGACGGCGGTGTACAGGATGCCGAGTATGACAAGGAGGTAGGCGTCGGGCCATATGGTTCCGGGGGGCGGGGGCGGCGGGTCCTCGGCTTCTGAGTCGGGCGGGGAAGGATCGGGGTCGGGGTCGGGGTCGCGATCGCCGTGGGGCGGGCCGTCGCCAGGATTGTCATCCTCGTCGTCGTCGTCTTCATTGTCTGCGTCGTCGCCGTCAAGGATGGGAGGGAGCGGTGGCGGCTTCGGCGGATCGCTCGCCGGCCGACCGGGCGGAGTCCGGGGAGTGAAAGTCGACCCACGTTTGGGGCGGATGAACGCCAAGCCTGCGGAGATGTCAGCCGCTGACGCGATGACATAGAGGGACAGAGTACTTACCAGTGCCGACGACGATACAAGCTACCACTGCACATCCGAGGGCGATGTATAGCAGGAAGGTGGACTTAGAATCGACGTTTGGAAGCTCAACGGGGAAAGGCGGCCCGGACACGAAGCATCGAGTGGCTGGCGGAGGGGGCGGAGGAATTTGAAGATCCGGTATATGATCGGCGGGCGGGAGCGTCGAAGCACCGTGCATCCACTGAAAGGTGAAGCTGGTGAGAACAAAGAGACCGGCGACGATCTCCTGCTGCAAGTGGAACACGCCACCCCGTCTTGCGTGATTTCTAGGATGAGTTCTTTCAGCCTGCTGATAGACCTTCTTCACGGCGTGTATACGGCGGCTTGAGAGTCTTGAGAGTCTGTGAACCCTTCTGCGGGTTGAAGCGCTTGAGAACCACATTTTCGACTATAGAGTTGAAAAGAGGGTTTGACAGGGCAGCAACTTCGCTTCATGGGGCCCTTTATAAGATGTCTGGAGGCTGACTGCATGTTGCGGCTGACTGACTGCATGTTGCGGGTGGCTGACTGCAATACCTGTAACCTCGCAGGTGGCGAACTGGAAGACTCTCGGCATGACGTGACGGTTGGACGCGTCAAGTCACGATCACGAGCTGATCACGAGCCATGCCACGGATTTCACCTGCAGTCTTCTCAGCACCAACGTTAACAGCTACTTCACATCGCAACGCGTATGCTTGCACGATCCTCGTCAGATTGCTGTCTCGGAGGAATGGAAGTGGGCAATATGGCGTCCAGCTTGAACCTGCCAAGAGTTTACCTCGCCATCTGTTACTTCACGGAGGACTAGCTTGTGTGACGGGAGCACATCCGGGTCGAATCCCTTCGTACTCACAGTATATTCCGCAGAAGAGTCCTGTTTGCCGAGGCGTGCTCGACCTCGGGACCTAGGTGCCTTCTTCCTCACTCATCCACCTGTTGACACCAGACGGTGTGTATATTGCTTTTCCATTCGTGCGTAAGTTGTCGAAGTTTCTCTCTCAGCTCCGTCAGAACCACCTTCCATCGAGCTACCATGGAACGACACCACGAGGCATGCCTAGCATACATCCCAACAACGACCCGATGGTGTATCCGAAGCACATTTGCTCCGAATGTTATCGCTTTCTTGGCTCTCTCGTATACGCCAGGCAGAAGAGCCCCGTTCGAACCGACGTCGGGTCACTTACTGCCTCGATTTGAGTTTTTGTTGCCCACGCTCATCTTTGCCGATTGATAATTTGGATACAAGACTACGCCTCGCACATGTACGACGATCGACCGGCAATGCCTCTCAACGGCCTCACAACCTTGCATCATTCGACCTCCTTCGCTGGCAGCCGTCGAACCGGAAGCCCGCATTGTACGACCCTCCAGTGCACCCTAGAAGCAGGATCTGGTGACCACCTCGATGGTATACTGGTTATGGAGAGCAGCGCTTGTCGCAGACGCAGCCGTGGGTCCCAGTATCTCTGTACGCCCAAAGGCCTTCGACTCAAGGCAAAGTCACTAAACCTCAATCTGTCGCGAGCCCCCGCAACTTTTTCCAGACCAAGCACTCGGCGCATTCTATCAATCGTTCTCCATCTTCAAATTTATATGAAGAGGTGGTCAGGACGCAGTCTGTCCCTCGCGCCTCGACATTCTGTGAATCACTCTGCACTTCTCTGCACCACAGAATACTAGGAGCGACCCGCTGACAAACTGGGCCAGAAGCGCATCCACATTCGCCTACGAGATGCACGAGGCAACCTCGAGGCCCGAAACACTCGCTGACAATATGACGACATTCTTCCTGCGTTACATGCATACCTACTAGTACATGAGCAGATGGCGCATTGGCAGCACGTCTGCGCTCTGTTAGAGCGAACGCCGGCCGCACAGGTTGGCTCCCGGAACCGAGGTGACTAGCCCGTCGCCGGAACATGTTGAGGACGAGGAAGAGCAAGAACGTGTCATCCCGTAAGAGCAACGCAGTCACAAGCTTTCTTCAGCAAATTCGTTGGTATGTACAACGGCTGCGTCACGTCCAAAAAGTCCTTCGACAATTCGATTTCAAGTTTCCCCTCGGCCGCTGCCTTCTGGGACCTACACCCTTCTGTTAACGATCACGCCTAGGATTCCGCCAGGCTGAGGTACAAGCGTCTGCCAGAGAGCGTCGTCCGTATGCGCCGCTTCAGGAATGGGAATCCATGTGAACAGATCGTTGTGTGGAAATATGCAAAACGTTAAGGTGTCGTCCGGTCCGGCAAGCGGTTTGACTACGAAATGCTCGCCTCAATACGAACGTTTGATTCTGGGGGTAAGAATTCACTGACGGTACACGGAGAGTTTTGTTCGCACAACTTTAGCCGCCTCCTGCGGGGAACCAGGAGTCAGCAGAGGAACACGATTGAGTCAACATGGTGCCACACTGACCGCAAAGGTCTTCGGGCGGTCGATTCCCTGCGGGTGAAGGGCGCTGGGCAAGCCCTTGCTTATCGAACTCCAACTAATGCCTCTTCCCCCGTCCCGAGAGTAGGCAAAGTGTAGAGGCCCATGGACAAACGGTTCGGGCGCAATTCGAGGTCGAGCAAACACCCCGACTTCTTTCGAGGGAGCGCCAATCATCGTTTTCCAATGCTTAGCAGGAATATCCGCCCAGACCCATTCGCCCTTTCTGTTCCTCAAGGAACGACGCAGTACGATATCGTTCGAGTCGTCCATGTAGGCTCCCAAGGCTTCGACAGCTGCTGCTTTAGCATCCTAGGCGAAGGGCATAAGCAGATCCAGCGGCTGTCAAGTACGTGGAATCATGCCTACCTCGTAGGTCTCGGGGAAAGGAACGATGGCATAGTGATCATCCTTCCCTTCGGGATCGACCAACACGAAGGTCAACGAGTTGATTTCTTCTCTCGCGTCGTCTTTGGTCGGCATCTGGACAATGTCCTTAAAGGTATTGTGCAGTCGGCGTGTTGGGGGCCCGGACAAAGGAGACAACGCAAGGAGGCACGATAGCCTGTTAAACGCCGCAAGCTGGGAACTACGTGCCTTACTGATTACCATCAGCTTCCTTGCGCTTCTTGGCGCCTACAATCCAGTCATGGGATACTCTCTTGCTTGACTGAGCAGCAGCACTAGGGCTTGACGGCCGAAACGGGACGATGTGTGCAGTTCCTCGCATGACACAGAGGTGAAACTTAAAGAGTCGCAAGCAGCAGGTGGTCGAAGCGCGACCGTAGGTGCAGAGTACAACTCACGGAAAACCGGCGAGACCAGGGTGCGAAGGGTATCGATGTTTCGTAGGCACGATATCTCCACCATTTTTGTACAACGCAATTCTTGGCAGTCGGGACTGCTCCTGGGTGTACAGTGTGGTGCACAAGGGGCATGTATACCACTCAAACTCTCTCATCAAAGTGATGGCTCTCTGAAGAGACGAGAACAGGGATTAATACAGGTTCCAACGATAGCACGAGATATAACACACAAGGACAGTCATAGAACACGAGCGCAGCATGAGCAAGGGGGTAGAAGCGGATGGTATCGATGGTCAGCGAGCCCGCCACTGGCGCGCTCTCTCGAGGGGAATGTTGCCAGTAAGACCTCTATTCTTCTTCTCTTCTCGGCTCTATGTGCTGTTCAGGTCTCGTCGCCGTCGCAGCTGCCGAGGCACCGCTCTATGACAAGCAGCGAAATGCACCAGTCAACACTTTTCGAGCGACACGCAACAACTTGATCAAACGGACCTGCCGCAGCTTCGCCAAATGGATTTTCAGGGTCTCCGCATAGTTCTCAAAACCCAGCGTCTGCATCGCATACAGGATGTCCTCGCCGCCAATCGTCTTCCTCTTCTCCAGCTGGCACTTCTCCGCCGCCTCCGACGTGATGAACGAGATGAACTCCGAGACGCACTCCTGCACGCACTCCTTGGCGTCCTTCGCTATTTTCGCGGTGGGCGGGACAGAAGCCTTCATGATACGCGAAACATTTGCTATCTATGGCGTAGGCAGCTCAGCGACCAATAGGAAGGGCGCCGAGATATGCGACCCGGACTCACCGGGAGGAACCGATCCTGCTCGCGGTACTCGCCCACCTCCTGCTCTGTAATGGGCGCCGGCTCGGGTGTATCCTGCGGAGGCGGGACGACGTTGGAATCGTTGTCTTGCGCTGGGATGATCGGTTGCAACTCTGACATGACTTGCTGAGTGAAAATGAGGTTCAGATGCGATGGACGAGCTGGGCGGTGCTCAGTGGGCTTGAGCAAGCCAGCCTACACTTCAGGCGACCACCGAAGCCTGAGATCGACGCTGGACGGTGCAGAACGGGCGTTGTTGGTGGTTCGGGAACGGTGAGCCAGGACTGTGAGAAATCGAAGTCCGGGTGTGGCCCGGCTCACCGAGACACTCACCGCCCGCCACCATGAAGCTCATTTCTTGTTACTACAATACACGTACAGTACAATAATGACTACTTATTATTCCATGCGATACCGACAGGACCTTAAGGGTTAAAATGCGGAGTTCTACCATGATAGCGTCGTGAAAACATGAATGACACAAAAACCATGCAAACAATCTACTAATGTGGTGTCAGTACTTGAAGCGACGGTCTAGCAGCCGGCTGGCACATCAGCATTGTCGACGAAATCGGGACCGGCGTTGAGTCCCAGGCCGCGGCTTGCGAAAGCCTTGAACAGCGTACACTTGTTGGCGCCATTATACCGATTCTCATCAGCCTGAATCCATGCATCACGAGCATCAACGACTGTCGGTTTGACGACGTCAGACGTGCCAAGAGCCAAGACCCCGAGATGCGAAGTCACTCACACGTGGGATTGCAAGGTTGCAAAAGGAGCGCATCGAGGAAGAGGTGCATGAAGACGACATTGCCTTCCGTGGTGTCGGGGTTCGTCAGCGCGGTCGTGGAGAACCCGCGCTCGGCGACGAGCACGGCATAGACGTTGTGAAGCATGTTGGCCCAGACTTCGCCGATGTCTGGTGGAAACGATCATGATGGGTGTCATGACACGAGCATGTTTGTATCGGGGATGACTGGTACGTACTGTGTACTTCGTTGAGCTGGGCAACGCTCGAGTAACGGAGCGGGTTGACTTCTCTGTATGTCACATGAAAATGAGTCCATCGGACCACGAGACCAGAGCAACGTACGGATCGGTCGAGTAGGGATGACTGCGGATCCCTGCAGCAGGTTTGTTCGTAACGTACTGGCCGACCACAAAGTCCTCAACTTGGGCTGATTTCTGCGAAACCCAGCTATTACAGAAACAATCACCACTTTCATCAGAAATTGAACACCCTACGTAAAGGTCGAACACGTACTTGGCCATCGCATCGGACCAGCCCTCACCCATCCCGCCCGCTTCTGTGGTCTGAAGGCACCGCCCAGTCCCGCCACCGGTCATACGGCTCGTGACGCCGTGCGTCATCTCGTGCACGATGATGTCGTTCTCCAGGGAGCCATCGCGTCTGGGCTGCATCATCACAAGACAGTGATCAGCTTTCATGCTCCCCGGTGGACAACTCGCAACATACGTCCGTGAAATCCCAGATGAACATCCGGCATACTCCCGATTGACCGCTGGATCAGACCAGATATCAGAAAATTGCCAGAGAGGTAAGAGATGATCGATGAGAGACGAACTCAGGCGGGGTAGCAAAGTTGGCATTGTTCAGTCCAGAAGCATCCTGCACAGACACGACGACCCTATCGCCTTCTTTCCCGCCCTTGCCAAAGTTGCTGTCCTGGAAGTTGAACGTCTTTTCCGTGAAGCCGTACCGATAAGTGAAGTCGTGCACGGTGTTGGCGATGTAGAACGCGTTGTTCGTGGCGGCTTGAATATTAGACGCTGCTGTGGGATCCTTCGTGTCGTCATACTTGACGTTGAAGTTCAATCCTGCGGAAGTCTCGGCGGAGACACGCCCTCCGACGAACGCTGCGACGTTGTTTCCGCTGGAATGAAAAGTCGTGAGGAGAATGTGGTATGGGGTGAAACACGGCAACTTACGTCGTTTCCGTGGTGTTGTCCGTGCCATTACTGTGCCATCCGAAGGGAGAAGCGAAGAGATCTTGAGGGTCGGTAAGTGTCTCCTGGCCTGCGGGGAAGGTCTGCTTCTGGATGGGGAGGACAGTGTACTACACGGCGCTCATCAGACTAGGAGTTAGGCAAGGCTCGAGTTCTCCCCACCGAAGCATGTGCAACGAAATCGGTGACCGACAGAAGCTGGCCGGTGTGCGCACAGACATACGCCTCGAACCAGGTTCCCGCCGTCTCATTTCGGATTTGAAAGACATGGGTGAGAGCAACAGAGCCGTCCTCGTTCACTAGGTACTCGAGAGTCGGCGGCTGGTCATTGAATCTGCCGTCAAGGGCTGCTTCGGTCGTAGGGATGACTGAGTTGACGTCGAGAGTCGGGTTAGAGTCCGCAATTTTACCTGTGACATGTGAGATGGAGAGCGAGCAGCGAGTCCGGGAAGGCACGCACTGATGGAATTGATGTCGACAAATGACGAGCCGAACGCGACGACCTTCCCATCCTTCCACGCCATGTTGGCCACGGCATTCGCGAACGGGACTCCATCCTGGGTGGAGATCTTAGCAGCTGTGTCAGGCAATGGGGGGCAATACTTACATGGACTTGCTTGACATACGCAAACTTTCTGCTCCCATCACTCAAACCTGCGCGGTAGCCAACATGCGCAGCGTCGACGCCCAGTTGAGCTTGCATGAATGTAACAGCAGAGTCATTTATAGCAGGGGGTGTCAGGGAATTAGCGAATCCTTCGGGGATGGGTTGGTCGATCCCCTTTCCAAAGGTCTAGAGTGAGCCGCGGCAACGTTAGCTCTTAGAGATGTCCAGATGACCCCGGGACGCGACATACTTGGAATGTGGATTTTGGATGGAAAGCCTTGACCTCTAGTCCACGGCCAATCTGCCGGACGCGGTGTGTTGCGTGCCTCGCGTGAAGCGGCCACGGCGCTGCGTGCGCGAGTGATGCATAGAGAGCGACGAGAAGCAAAGGAAGGAATGGGAAACCCGCCATTTCCAGAACGGCAAGAAGAAGAGAGAATAAGAAGCGTGAAATGACGGAAAAGCTAGAAGAGAGGCGAGAAGTAAAGGGACAGGAGAAAGCGCCATGAACAATGCGCTCGGTTTTATGTCCATCTGGTGCGTGTGGTTGGCCGCCGGGCGGTTGACCGCCGCACAAAGCTCAGTGCTTGGCAGTTCCTTTCACGCTTGATAAGCGCTTGATCGAAGAATTGTGAATGGAAACAATAGTGAGAAAATGGGGTAAACGCACCAAGCGCAAGGTCGTCATAGCGGTCTGTGTTTCTTAGCGAATGCTGTTTTTCCATGAAGGTGTCGAGCGCAGGGATGTGCGAGCATGCATTATAGCTTCGTCCAGGACTCTCAAAGGGTAGCTGGTAGTAGAAATTGGCGAGGAAGCAGAGCCTTTCCGGAGGTATGACAATTGTTCGGCCCATTGTTGTCACAAGTACAACAACACCACGTTAGAACAATGCAAGTCCGTTGTACAAGGAGTATAGCAACGACAGATTCAAACGCGGATACGGTCTTAATACGATGCTTCGCGATGATATGGGTATCCTTACAGCGTCGAATGGCACACCGACAGTGTGGGGATTCATGTACTAGATCGTTGTCGCCTCGGTGACCGATTCGGAAGGGCCAAATTCCACAGGTCCTCGTCTTGGCGTCTTTCGTTGCGGTGTGACTAGCCGCCATTCGAGAAACGCACGAGACTCATACTAATAGGCTCTGGTGGGCTGAGTCATGTAGATAGAGCGGGTTCTGATGAACATGGACTGGACCTGGAGGCAGATGCTGATGGGGTTCAGGAACGCGTGTTAGAGACCCTACACCGTCACGTGGGCTTGCTTGTCAACCACGTCCATATCAAACTCTTCCGAGATCGTCGTCGTCGTTGCAGCAAGTTGCAACGGACTTCTGGCTCCGCAGTGGCCAACGACGGTATAATCCCTCAATAATCCCTTCGCACACTCTGTCATAACGGCCTGGTAGTCATAATCAAAGCAAGTCTTCATCCCCAGTGTTATAGCTTGTCTTCAGAATGGATGATGAAACTGCTGAGATCGAACTGGTAGGTCAAAACCTACTTTATGTGCTTAGACCGGGCTAACCGGAAGTTTAGCTTGAGCAGAACCTGAATAAAACCCGTCAGATCTCCCAGCGTATGATATGTATGTTACGAGGAGAAGCTTGAGCGGTTTCTGTACTTACCTGACCAGCTATACTTGACAGCTTCGATACCCGACTCGCGAAGCTCGAGAAATCAATCCTGCCACTATATACTTCAACGCAGATTCTGAACAGACGAGCCGCAAGTACGTCCCGCCTTCGATTTGTATCCCATGCCTTGCCCTGATGTCAACAGACATCGACAAGACGCTTCTGAAGATCGACGAGGTGGGCAGTAGTCAAGAGGACATAGCAGAGGAAGAGGCGTTGATTCTAAGAGGGTGCGTCACCAAGGTCCTGACATACAGACAAAAGCTGACTCTCCCACAGGCCGCAGACCACCCAACTGGATAAATACCGGGAGGCACTTGAACGCCTCAATGCAAGCATTGCTTTCAAGTCGTCTGATCAAGATACTGCTCAGACGGTAGTGCTTTACTGGCGATTGTGACCTTCGCGCTTACTTCAGTTCGTTTTTTAGGCGCGTCTCATCGAAACCGGGGCCAAGAAGTTGACCCAGTTGTATACCAAACTCGTCGCAGAGGTCTCATCGGGCTCGACGCCTCCTCCAGGGGCAGAATGGGCGATGACCCCTTTCCCATCGAATGTCCTCGCGACGCTGCGCCAGCTTGTTGCCTTTTTGCGGACAATGCCGCTGCCGTCAACGCATCCCTCCCATCCCGCTTCCCAAACGATTTTCGCCACTCTCCAAGAAGCCCAGCGGGGGTACGCGGATATGAGGGGCGTCTGGGCTCAGAAATGTCTGGAAGGGCAAGGGAAGCGCGTCGTTGATCGGGCAGACACGATTGATCCTGTTGCTGCTGGGAAAGAATTCGGGAAATGGGTAGAGGTGATGCTGATCGTCTGTGAGGTCTGTCGCGACGATTCCTCATTCTTATGTCGTTCGTCTAATTACTGGAAGGCAGGATGAGTACCAGCTACTCACCCAACTGACACCGATTGCGAACCCCGCCCTGCTGGGATCCACGTACAGCACCCTGCTGGTGCCAATACTCACGCTCTTCAGCACGACTCTCTCATCTCTCGTGGCGCTAATCAAAAAGTCGCTGCCCAAGTATACATTTCTCGCTCTCTCTGCGTACGAATCGATGCTCTCGCAGCAGTCGCAGTGGGATGACTTGCTATCTCGGCGAGGCAACGAAACTCGGAAGGACACCAACGAGCTTAAGGAGGGTCTGCATACCCTCCGCGCAGTCTGTCTGCGAAGTTTTCCGGAGTTCCTGGCGGATTTGAAGCTCGGAGCGTTGGGCCGGGGAGGCGAGCTTGTTACGACGGGCCTCGCCGACTTCGCAATATCGGTGCGTCCTTCGGGTAGCGACGTGTGGCGTTTGGCGTCATCTGAGCTCTGCCTTAGACTGTCAAGTATATGGAACGACTGCCCCAAGTCCAGGCTGCGGTTGGGTCGGCGTTGTTGACGCTTGGCGATGGAAATTGGAAAATGGGAGAAGGTGTTCAGGTGGGAAAAGCGGGCAAGGTAGGCGAAAGCGATGAATCCGTGGTTCTAGAACACTACATCCGTGAGTAAGACCCTTCCAGGACCGCTATGTCCAGCTTCATCACCCTCGCAGATGATGTCGTTGTGACTGCCATAAGCAGTCTCAACACGCTCTCGCGCTCATCGAGACGACCCGCGATTGCATCAATATTCCTCCTGAACAACGTCTCATACCTCCGTCATCATCTCCTACTCGACCCCGTCCATCCGGATTTGCGATCTCTCCTGCCGCAACCCGCCAAGGACTACCTAAACTCGAACTTTCGAACCGCCAAGGCGGGCTATTTCGACTCGAACTTCTCGCCGCTCATGCAGGCCTTGACGGACGATCCGAAGGAAAAAAGCAACAAAGCTGCTACGAAGGAGAAGTTCACCCGGTTCTTCGACCTATTGGAGGAGGTCATGGAAAGGCATAAGTTGGCGAAGGTGATGGAGGACGATGCGCATGGGAGGGAGACGATTGGGGAGGAGGTGGTGAAACTGGTCATACCTGCGCTGCAGAGGTTTTCGCAGAAACATCGAGATAAGGAGTTTAGTAAGAGTGAGTCCTTTTCGTCACATTGGCGCGCGGGACAAGCATGCTCATCGTGGTCTTCGCGCTCAAGATCCGGGGAAGTGTAAGTGCCCTCATCCTTGTGGTTCGTAGTATCGTGATGACTCACACTGTGCGTATCTGTCATCCAGATATCAAGATGTCCAACGAGGCAGTCGAGACCCAGCTGAAGAGCATCTATCGATAGACGTCTGCCCGTGCCGCGATGTGCACCTGCGATACCGTAGCGAATCAATACCCGGCTGTCGAGTGTCCTTGACTTCCAACAGCTAATTTATTTTCTTAATCAGTCACTTGACCGTATACTGGAGAAGAGCATTCTCCCTTTGCTCCCGGACGTTATTAAAGTCGGCCGACGGAGGATTTCCGGCCAAATGTGCTCCTATTTTTGCCCGCTCGGTGCGGCGCAATGCACGATACTGACTTCTCATTGGAGCAGACACAGGGATCTTCCAGATATACTTTATCAAAGACGAAGGATGGAAGCCGGACCGCTCTTCATGAACTCAAGAATCCTGACAGACCTTGTTCGACGCCACGATTTGAGGCTTCCCACCGCAACCACTCTCGCGTCCATTTTCTCAAGGCTGAGTTCAACGCCCGGTCTCAAGGCGATCGTAACGCGATCCCCTCTCTCATCGCTTGATAGAAAGCCATGGATCCGATTTCGAGGTCCAGGCGCTCGGGACTCGGATGATAATTGCATGCCGCCCAAGATAGACACGCTATCGGGTGTATCGCTCGAATGTGAGAACAGCCAACCAAAATGGGGTATCCAGGACTCGTGGAGCACAGAAGATGAGTCCTTTCGCCGAGTCTACTAAATTTACCTCTATCCCGGATTCAAGCACCCGCCATGTCCGTTTGTGCGGTCCTACAACAACCTTGTGGTTAATTTGACGTGCTGAAACGTTAGTGGTCGTCGCACACTCCAACGGCTTCTTATGCAATGGACGGTTTTCACCCGTGCCAGGAATAGCTTAGCGCTCAGCGTCCTGCTCAACTCTCCACGCGAAACAGACTCGCCGTACACCTGCACGGTGCTTATCTGGTCCGGTTTTAGCTATCATGAGCTCGCCAGCACACAATACAAGTCACGACCGCCACCTTCTTTCCTATCGTGTCTTTTCGACTTCACACTTGCATGCTTGTTTAGCCGGCTCTACCCCTCCGAACCCGGTCTGGCAAGGCTTAAATACCGCAGAATGTATCTAAAAAATGCAGGCCTCGACCTCCAGTCTCCAATCCCCTTGCCTGACACTCTAAATCTTGTGCGTGGAACTCGAAATGGTGTCGTTCAATAAATTTCTCGCGTCCGTCTTTCTCGCCGTCGCGTACGCCTCCTCTTCCATCGCTGCACCCCGGCCAGCGCATTCAAAGTTCGCCACCCATCGTGCCCGCGTCGTCGGTCGCGGACTCCAGGTCGAAGCGTTCCATCCACCAAGCACTTTCCAGGTTCGTCGTCGGCTGATCCACATTCATGACCGTGACTCATGATTTACTTCACATAGACATTCGGGGAGGGAATCGACCATCCACTGTCTAAGAGGACGGAATCTACAATGGAAGACTCTGCCGTCGCCTTTGTCGGTTCTCAGCTGAAGGTGGACTTTAATACGATTGCGGTCAGATCAGGTTTCTCTGGCGAAGCAGCGAAACACGTCTTCCTCAGGCAGAGTCATGTAAGACTCATTAGATGTCGAGCACCTAGTGGCAATCAACTGACTCTGTTTCTCATCTAGGACAGCATCCCATTCGCTAACGCGGTTGCCAATGTCGCGTTCAACCACGATGACAAGGCGAGAGTGGTTTTCTTCTCATGTTGATACCCCTCCTAAACAATCTTGTGCCTTGTGCCCAAAGGTTGTCGCGTTCGGTTCCTCCTTTGTGACGCCGAGTTCGTCATTCGATTCCACTCACTTCCATAAATCTGATTCGAAATATGTTCTAGACTCGATCGCCTCTTCGTCTCCTGCTATCCCTCTGGAAGCTGCCATTGCCACAGCAGAGGCGGCACTGGGGGGTAAATTCAATCAGCACCCGGCAACGCTGGAATACTTCGTCAAGCAAGACGGCTCCGTGGCTCTCACCCACGTCATGCAGATTCAAGACGGAGAAGCCGGGATCTGGTTCGAAGCTTTCGTCGATGCTCACTCCGGAGAGCTTCTCTCAGTGACGGACTTCGTCGCGAAAGCGTCCGTAAGTTCCCACCGATCCGATCATGCTTATGTTGAGCGTGGCTGATCTGAATTTTCCTGCTAGTATCAAGTCCTACCCATTCAGAAGGAGATGCTTACACAAGGTTTCGAGGTCCTCACTGACCCCCAGGACATGACTGCATCCCCTGCTGGTTGGCATAATACTGGCACTACTAGCGCGACTAGCACAAGGTCTGTCCTCGCTCGTACTGTGAATCACGACGTACTGTTGAATACTCACACAATCTAACTCTAGCACGACCGCGTGAGTCTACCTGCTTGTAATGCCCAGGGCCCGTCATTGAAGCACATGACAGTGGGAACAACGCCATCGCCTTCAAAGGCACCCAGAGCTCTGTCACGACCCAGTCGTCCAATGGCCTGAATTTCATCTTCACTCAGGACCCCACCCAAGCCCCCACCGTCGCTGCTAATGTTGACGCCGCACGGGTCAACGCATTCTACTTGGTCAACTCCATTCACGACCTGACGTACAAGTGCGCCTGCCCATTCACTCAGGCCTTCTTGGCCGCTGACTTCGTAAAACAGATATGGTTTCACAGAAGTAGGGTACTTCGCGGGCTCTAACCTGTCTTCGCTCTCACCGTTTTTCACAGGCAGCCTTCAATTTCCAACAGAACAACTTCGGCAAGGGCGGTGCGCAGAACGACCGCGTGACGATCTCCGTTCAAAGCTCGGCGGGAATCGACAATGCTGACTTCTCGACCCCACCTGAGTAAGGCCTGTCCCTCATCCGAAGCAAATTGTTGACGTGACGCATGCAGCGGTCAATCTGGTGCCATGAGTATGTGACGGGTCGATCTTCCTCGCTGACCCGATGTGCTGATTGTCAATCATGAAGGGATGTTCCTCTGGGACTTCACGAGTGTAAGATTTCCTGAGCCTGTGTGCCGAAAAATTCACTGATCCGCCAACAGCCCATGCGGGATGGAGCACTGGAAAACGACATCGTTGTCCACGAAAATACGCACGGCGTGACAAACCGTATGACGGGCGGTGGCACGGGACGCTGCCTGCAGACGACAGAGGCAGGAGGCATGGGTGAAGGTCCGTCGTCCCATCCTTCTTGGCGTCCTGTAGCCTCATCCATTGATAGGCTGGTCCGATGCGATGGCCGAGTACGCTGAGTCCCCGCAGATAACGTTCGCCGCTTGATGCTGACATGGGCACAGTTGGACGGAACATAACTCCAGCGCTGTGCCAGACTTTGTGCTTGGGGCATACGTCGAAAACAAAGCGTCCGGCATCCGAACGCATCCCTATTCCACAAATGCGTAAGCTTGGCGTCTTCCACCGAGTCATACTGCGCTCTCTCACCTTGACCGATTTTCAGGACGGTCAATCCTCTGAGGTATTCAAGCATCGCAACCCTTAACGAAGTCCATAGTTGGTGAACAGATCTTTTCGACGTTCAGCCTCTCATTGACATTGCCTGCAGACATCGGCGAAGTCTGGGCGAACATGCTACACAATGTATATGCCGCGTTGGTGGCTGCGCACGGATGGTCGGCGACTGCTCGCACCGACCCTACGGGCCCGGAAGGCAACATCGTCTTCCTTCATCTCTTCATCGACGCCCTGGCTCTGCAACCTTGCAACCCGACCTGTTCGTTATCTTCTTTGTTCATTGGCTTTGTGTGTGCTGACAGCTTGACGCGCCAGTCGTAAACGCTCGAGATGCTTGGATCCAAGCGGACGTCAACCGATACGGCGGTGCCAACAAGTGCATCCTCTGGAATGCGTTCGCAAGTCGGGGGTTAGGAGTGAATGCAGCAAACTTCGTCGACTCGTCGGCAGTTCCTGCTGGGTGTTGAAAGGCCATCGCAGATATGAATCCCTGCGTGTAATTCAGTGTATTATGCATACGATGTGCAGAATTTCAACACATCCTTACGACCATCGCAGGCTATCACCGTGTACTCGCGAGATATCACTGGGACTAATCTGCTGCTACTGTAGTGGCAAGTTTCAAGAACCGAGAACCCCGACCAATGCTGATACGGAAAGGTAAAGATCGGTTAAATAGGAAGTGCTGTTGGGATAGGTTCCGTATAACGTAGTACTTTGCTGAGTCGTACGGTGGGACGCTCAGTACGGCTGGCCGGTTGCGTCCAGTTCTACGAGAACGAGCAGAGGACATACGTCTGATTAGATTAGATCTGCCTTGGCTCAATGATCATCATGATGGCACGCAGTTAACTTCTTGCTTTCATCCTCACTTTTACTGTACCGTGTACAATGATGCTGTCTTGTTTCCTGCTCCCTATTTGGCCTGTATCTTGTACCAAAACTATGCGTTTTGCTTCATCTCGTGCTGGCGCTGTCATCTCGCCTCCGCTGGCTGTCCACTGTGTTCTACCGGCCTCATCCTCTTCCCCGTCCCACAGAATAGCAACTGGAAAAGTTGGACTTGTCGCAAATACACGGGACTTTGTTCTGCGACACTGAATATGGAACCCTGTAGCGGTCAGCCTCTGATTGAACGATTGCGAAATGAACTGCCAAGCCTTGACCTGTGTGTTGAGGTCAACCGCCGGTCAGCCTTCCGCTGGTTATAAAAACGGGACTATTGTACATTCCCCTTTACTTCACTTCTTTCTTTTGACTCCTACCCACTTTCACTTTTATACAACTTTTTATCGACTTTTCTTCTTGCCGTTCTGGAAATGGCCTCTTTTAACTTCAATAAGCTCCTCTCCTTCGTTCTCGTTGCTTTCTACGCATCACCCGCGCACGCAGTACCGTGGCCGCTTCACGCAAGGCACTCCACACACCGCGTCCGGCACGTCGGTCGTGGTCTAGAGGTCAAGGCTTTCTACCCGAGCTCCACATACCAAGTACGTTGCTCGTCGTATCTTATCATGAGTACCAACATAGAGCTGATGTGCGGCTGGCACCAGACCTTTGGACAAGGGATCGACCCGCCTATCCCTCAAGGACTCACTAACACTTCCGCCCCTCTCGCGTTGCAAGACTCTGCTATTGCATTCGTACAATCCCATTTGGGGGTCGACCCTACACAGGTTGGCTACCGCACAGGGTTCACGAGGGAGGATGGAGACTACGCTTATGTTAACCAGTTCCGCGTACGTATCTTGCCTCCGAAGCTGATGTATAGCTGCTGATCTCTGCTGCAGGATGGAGTCCCGTTCGCCAATGCTGTAGCCAACATTGCGTGGAAGGACGGGAAGGTCGTCGCGTTTGGTTCGTCGTTCGTCGACATGAATATCACCAGTAAGTGCAATCCAAGCCTCTATTTCTACCCTCCGTCTCACCATAGCAGGCAACATTGCGGACTCCAAGCCGACTCTCGACGTCAACTCCGTCATTCCTACGGCGGAAGCAGCCCTAAATGGCAAATCCAACAGTCAGCCGCCAACCCTTGAGTACCTCGTGAATGAGGATGGATCTGTCGCTCTCACGCATGTCTTTCAAGTCCAAAATGAGACGGCGGGATCTTGGTACGAGGCCTATGTCTGTGCACACACTGGCAAGCTCCTTTCGGTGACCGACTTCGTTGCACATGCTTCGGTGAGTCAATGTCGAACCGTATAACTTACCATCGTCAGACCTCATACGCAATCCCTAGTATACTGTTCTACCCATTCACAAGGAGACCTTCCCCGAAGGCCAGGAGATTGTTACCAATCCTCAAGATCTCCAGGCTTCTCCCTTTGGCTGGCACAGTACTGACGGCAGGACACAAACCACAACCACGACGTGAGTCGGACGCTTTTCTCCATGACGCTTTTCTCCATGACTCCCTTCTACTCGCATTTGTTCAGTGGCAACAACGTCCAGGCGTTCGTCGGAAACCAAGTCTCCAGGCAGACGTCCGCAGGAGATAACTTCAACGTGAGATACGACGCCACGAAGGATCCCTCGGTTGCGTCTAATAGGGCAGCCGCCACGAATCAAGCGTTCTATGTCATCAACACTGTGCACGACTTCACCTACCGATATGGCTTCACGGAGCAGACTTTCAACTTCCAGAGTTACAATTTCGGGAAAGGCGGGAGAGGCGGTGATCGTGTCCTCATATCCGTGCAGGATGCTTCCGGCGTCGACAATGCCAACTTTGCTACCCCGCCCGAGTACGTCTCTCTTCTTCCTTTGAGTTAGCAGAGTCCTGACCCTGGTTTGATTTAGCGGTCAATCAGGATATTGCCGTATGTACGTCTGGGATTTCACGAAGGTATGTTCCAGATCATTTTCAAGGTTGAACAGAATTGAACGGTTTTCTTGTGATGCTGCAGCCTGGGCGCGATGGCACCCTGGAGAACGACATCCCTGTGCACGAGATGACGCACGGAGTCACCAATCGCATGACCGGTGGCGGGACCGGGCGCTGCCTTCAGACTACCGAGGCTGGCGGACTGGGAGAAGGCTGGAGTGATGCGATGGCCGAGTTTGTGCTCAATCCTTACGCTCGGTGCTCATTGCTGATGAACGAGGCTTTCATCTTCTGACAGTTGGGTTTCGCATACATCGGCGGCGGTTCCGGACTTCGTCGTGGGCTCATGGGTTACGAACAATCCTGCTGGGATCCGCAGTCATCCATACTCGAACAATCCGTACGTTGCATCCCTTAATTTAATTTTGTGGAGTCCTCATTTCCATTCGATATGCAGAAACGTCAATCCGCTACGTTACTCTAGTGCCGCGGGGTCCAGGAGGTACACCGTACGATAACTCTATGTCACGATCACGCTCCCCATGAGACTCATTACGTTCGTTTGCACAGAAATCGGCGAAGTCTGGGCCAATATGCTTCATAACGTCTACGCTGCGCTCGTCGCCGCACGCGGGTTCTCCACGACCGCCCTCACGAACCCCGATACCTCGGAAGGCAATGTCGTATTCATGCACCTGTTCCTCGATGCGCTCCTTTTGCAGCCTTGTAATCCCACATGTGAGTGCCTTGCAGCCCTCGTCATCGTCTTGGCACACCTACTCAAGGTCGTCAAATCAACAGTCGTTTCCGCTCGCGACGCGTGGATTCAGGCGGATCAGAACCGTTACGGTGGCGCCAACAAGTGCACGGTGTATAAGGCGTTTGCGAGCCGTGGTCTAGGATACAACGCCAAGCCCGATTTCGTCGACAACACGGATCTTCCCCCAGGCTGCTCGTAGATACACTATTGTCCATAGATTTGTGCGAGGGCTTTTGTGTTGTGTCCATGTTTTCGAGAGATAGAAAGTGGCACTGTCACGGTCAATATGTACATCCAACAATTTAGTTTGCTTTTTTATCGTTGAAAGAGCAGGATTCAGAGCTTCAAAACCGTTCGAATTGGTGAAGGAGTCTACAGTGTCTTGCAGTAAGGAGATTTTTCACACGGCAGTCATAGGTTCCACCCAATCTCGGGCCGAATTTTCACGGCACCTATCAGGATTGCCAGCCGACGGCCGTTGGTCAGACTCGCTGATTTGATCATCCACAAACGCCGACGATGAACAGCTTCTTGACTCAAGGCGAGTATAAGGAGATACCGTGCGAGGTTCATGAGGCTTTACACGCTCAGCGTTGATCTGCTTTTTCGCGTTATTCTGTATATTACCTAGCTAGGCGGAAGCCATATCAGTCTCTGTACTGAAAGTGCTGTACCGAGGAGCACTCGAATCCATCAAGCGGTGCGCCGCCGTCAAGTGCCTAGGATGTTTCCTAAGCCAGCGCGTCGGTGGACAGCTTATTTTGGACAGCTGATGCGCATGCTGCTTATCAGGAACGACGTGTTTCAACAGTGCTATTACCTCGGGTGCTCAAGCGATCAATTTCCCCTTGCTTCAAATTATCAAGCAAGCAGAGGCGATCCCATTTGCAAAACACGTCCACCATGAATTTGCTGTGAGGGCTCGCGAAATCTCACGAAAGAAATACTTTGGGAATCCGAAGACCATGGGAAGAAACGTGGCTACAGTCAGGGACAAGTCAGGGAGCCGATGATTCGACCATCGACGGACTTGTGACTTTGATCGTTGGCCCACGCATCACGCCAAGTGCCCCATGAGCATACACTATATCCCTACATAAATAAGCGTGCTCCGCCAGGTATGTTCCCTTGACCTTCGACGCCCACTCTTCTCTTGATGTCAGAGGCTCCATCGTCCGTGCCTGCAGACCTCCAAGCAGAGCGTTCTTGCTTCCATGGAACTCTCATAGCGACGCTGGCCTACGGTAAGCCTGGCTCGTTTCCGGCTTCTCGCTTGGTACTCACGGTGTCGCATGTGCGTAGGCGCCCTGTTGATGCTGTACACTCAACTAACGCAGGTTCTTCTCTCGAGGCCAAAACGAGGGAAGATGTACTGGGCCATTGTTGCTTACTCCAGCGTGCTTTTTTGCCTCGCGACGATCGCTATTGCAGGCATGCTGAAGTACACGGAACTTTCTTTCATCGACAATCGTAACTATCCTGGGGGACCGCTGGTGTATTGGCGTGGTCATCTGACGAATAAGATCCATGTCATGGGTCAAACGAGGTCTGCAGGAACTTTTTTTTTTGGCCGCCATGCAAGTTTTCTGAACTCTGCCCCTAGCGTGACCTTGGTGCCATGGATAGGCGATGTCATCATGGTACGCTCCGATTGTCCATCCCGCGAAGACCACTATCGATCGTCTTCCCGCAGTTATATCGGTTGTACGTGATCTGGAACTCCAATCGGTTGATTGTGGTGCTCCCCGCACTTTTGTACGTTGCGAGAGTCGGTGAGTATGCCCGTCGCCTCCCTGTCCAAGTATAAACTCACCCTTCTTTCCAGCGATGTCCATCCCGCTCCTCGTCTCGCAAACAAGGCCTGAAGACTCCTGGTGGGCCACCAAATCGCAACTCTACGCCGTGACCTTCTACTCCCTTTGCGTCTCTCTTAACATTTTCGTCACAGTCGCCATATCGCTCCGGATATACCTCATACGGGAAAAGGTCGGAACGATCATGGGCAAGCTACACGCATCATTCTACACAGGCTTCGTAACGATAGTCGTCGAATCCGGCGCTTTCTTCACGATATGGGCTCTGGTATACGTCATCCTTATGTCTCGCGAAAGCGTGGCTGGGGACACGTTCCTTCTACCATACACCCATGTTCTTGTTCGTATCCAGTTCCTTCATTTTCTGCACCGTGACAGCTTACGTCCCTGCGCTAGGGTATCACACGCATGTTGATCATTCTCCGCATGGCGCAGGACAGAGCGTGGTCAAAAGAGCTGGTAACCGCGACCGCCAGCGGCGTAATGGACTGGCAAGTGTCATCGACACACAGTATACCGCTGCACGACGTCCCAGCGAGCTCTGCTACCTCCCTTGCGCGGAAATATCAGGAGTCGTTCACATAACCCGCATTGTATTGTTGTACATTAGTATGCAGTTGTCCTGTTGTTCGACCCTGCGCCCGCCCCCTCATCATGCAATTCCTTACACCGAATGACGATAATTCATAGACTTTCCACTGTACACGTATATGTCCCTAATGGCAATTTCTTGGCTGAGGTGGAGTTAAAGTGGACGGCCAGTAACAGTGGCTCGGGAGGGCAATGTCGCGATTTTTCCGGAGACCCCAACATCACTTGTCAAATACCGTCGCTGTCCATCTGCCTAGGACGCTGCCCTGCGTTCGAGCGCTCTCGACCCGCATGCTACCTCAGACTTGCGCAGCTTGCAAAGTATGACCTGTTTGACGTGGGATATCAGACGCTATACCCGAGAGTTGTGCGCAAAACGGGGAAAGAAGCAAGCCCGTTCAAGACATTTCGGTCGTGACAAGAACACGAAGCAGCGGACCGCAACCAACTGTTCGGGGTGCTCCGTTGTGTGTTCTAAAAGCCGAGCTGAATTGTCGGCATCATACAATCCAGTACATAACGCGTTGAGATTGATTCCGAACATCCGCCCTAAGTACAACTTGCTAGTCCTCGTCCGAGAGCGTCTCGTTTCTGGCTTGGCTGATCGGCGGATTCCAGTAATTATCTCCATAGCTCAGGAATAGCTCGTGGTTAGCCTGAACGGTCTTCGCTAGTAATGACACCATATCTCAGCTATCAAGGCGCAACAGTGAATGAGATATCAATCTTACTAGTAAGAAGGGCGATGCGATGGTCTCCGTCGATCAGAAGGGCTGGATGAACAACAAGAAGTCAGGACACGGGCCGAATGGCGATTTCACGTTAAGATGTCGGCGGAAAGGAGAACAAACTTTTCGCCATGACATTATTATTTTCTGGCCGATCCCTGGAATCATTCAGGTACCGCGTCTCGTTGCCCATTTTTGCCGCATCCAGTAGTTTCTCGGGGTCCAAGTCGAAGATGTAATTCAATCCGGTATAGGCGTGGATGCCATGGCTACAAGCAAACACGAGTGCAGAACGTGGGCTCATCAACAGAGTCAATAACCATAATGAATGCTGTGACGTACAAATCATGGTGGGCTTGCACGATTTCTCCGACGTACTCTGGTAGAGCGGGAGACAGAGCCAATAGACGCAGGGTCAGTATCTGGGTCATCAGCCAGGTCGTGGAAATAGATGGACGTAGACTCGCCTCCAATTATGGTGTTCTCCGGTAGCTGGCGGATCGCGAAGGCACCCAGACCGTACGACCCAGTTTTCACACATATAGTCTGTTAGGGAGAGACAGACATCAGGTCTTGTCTCTCGAGCACGGAGAAATGAAATGTACCGGGAACTTTCCGCGCTGGAGGCCAACGTTACGACATGGCCTCGTTCTCTTCTTCTTCCCTGCGCACCAGGGGAGGCAGGGGTTTGACAAGCGTCCAGGTACTCAGGGTAAGAGCAGGATATTACCTCTGCGGCGTCAAAGATAATCATCAGCATTGGCGGGCTGAAATGAATGAACGCTTACCGTGCGTCGCACTTGATGCAGACATCGGGTTCACACTCCCTGCCCGCTCTGCGGCATCGACAGGTGTCGGATGTTTGGCACGGGCCTTCGACGCCTTTCTTCTTCTTATCGCTACAATCACAGCCCCTCCAACGTATTGTACCTGATGCATATGCAGACGTCACATTGATGGGCATGACAAGCCAGCCGCGAAGCTCGAAAGGATCACACTCACAGCTGAGTTCGCATCGACAGCTTCGCTGGCAGTGTTGGCGATTCTGATGACATGGGCATGAGAATTGGTCGCATGGGCCTGCATGATGACATGGTGGCTGCCTGAGAAGCGCGTTCGCGGTTAATGCAGTGCAGAAGAAAAAGCTATAGGCTGAAGTTATCACAGCCGACACGCACGCTGTCCAGCTCAGCTCAGCGAATTCGTCGACGTAGTCATCCACTGGATCCAGTTCAGAGCGGTCATTAAAGAGCATGCAGCTACAAGGCTCACCAAACGCAGGCTTGGTGATGCGAGGCGGGACATCCGGAACTCGTGCATCTTCGATGTCCTCATCGTCGAATTGGCTGCACCGAAAAGCGAAGATCTGTATCATCCGGTGCGTCAGTTGTACGTGGAAGCCAGCCAACGAAGGAGCGCTCCTCGAAGCATTTTTTGCGGCAAATAACAGCCAGATTGCACGGGCTCTCGTCTGGGAGCAGCTTTAGTATTCCGTGCACCAGGTCCGCGTCGTTAGGTTCCTCCCATTTTACCGGTCCCTGGGGTGAACTTACTGTTACTCGCTCATCGTGATCATCCGGGCTTGGCACGTACTATGGGTAAGTCCTCGCGATACACCTGTCGAAAGCAGTAGTTGCCGCACTCAGCACGGCCAGCAGATTTAAGCTCGTCGCTCCTCAGTTTCGGTTTGACTGGATCAAGGCCTTTATGAGGCTCATCTGGGTTCAAACCAGTCAGGCAACATTTCTGAGATCATATGAGGCCGACGACTTGCTATGCGTAGCACAGAACGAACGAAGACACTTTAATTTCGGGCAGAAGTTCCGGATCTCCTGGTCGATGTGTGCGTACACGTCCGCAGTTTTTGGAACGAAATCCCGAGCAATTTTTGGGTCTCCTGGCAGTGACGACCACCAGAGTGCATCGCTGTCAGGGAAAGCACTGAATAACGAGATATGCAAGGACGCAAAAAGCTTACCGCTGAGCAGCATCCCACAGGAGCCCGGAACTTCGATGGATGCGTAATTTCCTGAACAGCTTCGTTGCGTCCACCTCGGCGATAGAGAACGCCTCGTCCACAAGCGGAGAGCCCAAAGTTACCAGACGCGTCGTCGCCTCCAGCTGTATCATTTCATCTGCATCGATGTTCAGCCGGCGGGAGGCGATAGTCAATACCCAATCGGTGTAGGCCAACGAGCCGCACCCACAGTCAGGATCCGCAAAGTCGACCTGCCAGCTAAAAAGCTCAAAGCCGCGCAAGTACCTTTCAATCGGAAACTCCTCGTCGTCTGCATACGGGATGAACGACAGGATGGTCTCCCCGTGCTGGAACTGCATGGCGTGGCTATACGACGCTGGCGTGCAGGCCTCATAGCGTGGATACGGACGCACCCACACGTGGGTCTTGTGCTCACATATCAGCGTAGCGTACCGCACGCACTCTTCGTCTTCGTCAAACTCCTCAACGGTGAAGTACTCCTCCGCGGCGCCGGCGGGCGGCGTTAGATGGAATTCGTCCTTATACTCGCCTACCGTGAACGGAAGCAAATCGCCTGTGATCTCAAAGGCCGTGCCAGTGGTGGGCCGTGCGCACTCTCTGATCGTGCGCGTGCACTCGTTGTCCTCCCAGTCGTAAAACTGTCTCCACGTTTCCCTGTAGACGTCGATGGCGTTCTGCAGCTTCTGGGCATCCACCGCAGCCCCTTCGAGTGCGGATTCGGGAAGATCAAACAGGTCCATAGCAATGATCGCGAGTGGTGTTGAAATTTCAAATCGCGTCGATCGCGTTGGTCACCTGATCACTTTAGGGTTGGCTCGGCATCTTGGCACAGGAAAACGTTACACGAATCCTCGATGGTTGGCAGACCACACATGTGCTGTAACTTATGTTGTGGCGATTGACAGTGAAAAAAAAAAGAATATGCCCAGGATTACCGGTACTTCTAGACGTCGAGAAATCTTTGCCTTACCACAGGACCCACGCAACGTGCACAGCACAAAACCCACGATATCGTTAGAATTATAAGTGATATACATCCTTAACCGTACCGACTCATACAACGCCCCATGGACGACGTTCTCAATCCTTGCCCGAAGTCTCGTCGCTAGAGTCAAGCAAGCTAAGACGAGAGAGTGAGCACAGGCATGGGAACGCGCGCGGGATTTACAACGGACCTGTACTGTTTCATTAACGAGCACTCGCCGCCCTTCTCCAGATCGATGCTATACGAGTAGAAGTACCCCTCCGAGGAGATCACCATCACGTGTGGCATCGTCCTGAACACACGCTTGAGCATGGATTCCGATACAGGTAGCGAGCGCGAACTACTGACCCGCTTAGCGCGACGATACACCTCGCTCCGCTAGTCGGGAGGCGGAGGAACGCAAAGTCGCGCGAGGGTTCCCACATCTCTGTAAGCGTGTTCGGGAGGTACCCGCCGACGGAGTGCGTCAGGCTCTTCGTCATCTGCATCGACTTCCTCCTCAGACTCGATCTACCACCGCCACCACCGCACCAACATCAGCACTCGCCCATAGATATAGCAAGCTAGCACGGAAAGCGACTCACGAGACACCCCCGCTCTTCTTCTTCTCAATAAAGGCCTCATACCCCCCGTCCAGACCCTGCACGCCCTCCCTACTATCGATGCTCTCCGGCGGACTCGTCTGCCCGGCCCTCTCGCGTTCTCCGCTCTTCTCCGCCCCACCACCGCCAGCCTTCTGCGGTCCAAGCTTAAATATATGCACCGTATCATGCGCCGAGCTCACCGCCAACAAGCTCGACACCAGATTGAAATTGATCGAATATATCCGTGCCTCTCTCGTCCCGCGGCGGAACTGGTAGAGCTTCTCGGCGCCGGGGATACTCCACACGCGGATGACGGTGCCCTTGTCCGAGGCGGTGGCAAGCAGCGTGCCGGTGGAGTTGATGGAGAGGAAGGAGATGGGCGATTTGTGGGCCTGGATGACGTTGGCGACGGTGAGCGAGCGCGTGGAGAAGAGGAGCACGTCCCCGGATTGTTGTTGGCTTGTGGCCGGGGGTGGAGGGGTGGAGGAGCTTTGTGCTGCGAGAGGGGAGTTCGGGGAGGGCACGGGGGAGGGGTATGCGAGGTAGGAGTTGTCGGCGGAGGGGGAGAGGGCGCAGATGGCTGGAGAGCCCGGCTGGTTGGTGAAGTGGGTGGTGGGAAGGAAAGGGTAGCGTACACACCTTCCGGATTGGGCGTGGTCTCTATGACATGTAATAGGCGCATGTTTGAGATGTCGTAGATGTATATTTCGGTCTCCAGCACGATGACGAGGGTCTTGCGGTTCAGCTTCACAGCTAGTATAGAGGATGGAAAGAGGAGTTCGCATATCATGGATTGACGCTACCAGAGGTTCGCGTCAGCCATGCGGTCAAGGATTAGATGTGTGAAGAGCGCACCTTGGTGTTGACGATCTGCAACTTCCGAGGACTGGATTGTGGTTGATCGGCGGCACCAACGAGCGCGATAAGCGATGTGCAGAACAGCATTTCAACAATCCCTCTCGCTCCATCGTCTTCATATCTCTATTGAGCGCCATACACGCCAATTACACTGAGACGCACTCACTCATAGTATACACCCGGCCAAACGGGTCGCAGTTCGTGATGCTGTAGCCCTTCCTCGTCCCCACTGAGATACATCTGCAGCTGTCTCAGCACTTGAACAACCTGCTCGAGATGAGACTTACGAGAAATCTTGGTTGAAATTGGCGAAGAGCATGTTGGCATTCGTCCGTTCTGCCATCGTGGAAATCCAACACCTTTACTGCTATGCGCTCCTTCGGACTTCCTTTGGCTAATTCACCAGGTCGGCAGAAGATCAGAGTTATTCGTTGAGGTCGTTACGGTACTGAAGAGAAGAAGGAGAGATATAAGGTAGAGGAAATGCTGTGCGTCGTTCACCGAGGAGTGAAGACGCGAGGTTCACATTTATGACTTTGCTTATAATTATTGACCGTGGGAAAACTGAAACCCTAGTTCGCGGCGACGGCCAAGTCGTGACTTCGTCTGTACCACCACCATCATAATCGAGTTGTCCTCGACGCGAAATGCTGCTCGCTGAATATTTACCTCAATTCGGCAGCATCCTCCGGGATCAGTACCAGATGAAAAAGCCCAGCTATGTGCAAATGACCCTAAAGTGTGTACGGTAGACATTGATGCGCCGGTACCTTACCATCTGGCGCCTTAGCAGTGAGAGGACTCGCTTACAACTCGTACAGTATGACTGTCAACAGCGCAGAACAACCCCGCGTGAGGCATTTCAAGCTTAAGAGGCAGCTATCGATATCAGATAAGATAAGAAATATCTCATCCAGAATCATGACTTGGCAGCAGCAATCACTCAAGACTCAAGTTGACTATTTCTGCGTCATACATACCCTAGCAGGATACATTACAAGGTCCCCGCGCAGGTTTTGCTCCCACAAGATTCTGTCTCTCCTGAAGTGGGGCAGACGCCCATATTCACGTCTATTCTCTAACTTTGCTCCTCTAGCCAAAGCACCCAAAAGTTCACATCTGGACCATCACGCGCACGCCTCGATCATGGCACCAGCCGTCTCAGACGACGATTCACGGCTCATCGAACGCCTGTACGAGGTTTCGCAGAAACAGCCGAAGCTCGTGAAATCGTCCACGTACCCTGCCCCGGCAGACCCGAGCATCACAGTTCGCAGCTGGCGCATGAGCGAGTTCAAGTACTACGAAGTACCATCACCCTTCCCGACGTTGGCGCGGGGGATCTTCACGGTCGAGCTTCCTCCAGATGCAGAATCGAAAGGAGCGGGCGCGCCCGGACAGAAGTATCGTATTGTCGCGCGTGGATATGACAAATTCTTCAACATTGGCGAGGTGCCATGGAACACGGTATGTCACAAACTTCATGTCCTTCGCTGCTCAGAGCTTACATCTTTCGTAGTGGCCTGCACTTGAAGCACATACTGCGCCTCCGTATACACTCTCTCAGAAATCAAATGGCTGTATCATCTTCATCGCCGCGTTGACTTCGAGCAAGCTCCTCATCACGTCGAAGCACTCCCTCGGCCCAGTAGAAGGATCGCCTGTCAGCCACGCTCAAGCCGGGGAAGGCTGGCTCCGAAAGCATCTCCAAAAGGTGGGACGCACAGAGGAACAGCTCGCGGCGCGACTATGGGAGAAGAACTGGACCGCCATCGCAGAGGTGCGTAGTGCAGTCACGCAATAACCTCCATCAAACTAACTCAAATCCCCACAGCTCTGCGACGACTCCTTCGAGGAACACGTCCTCGCCTACCCACCCGAAAAAACCGGTCTCCACCTGCACGGCATCAACGAAAGCACCAAAGCCTTCAAAACACTTCCTCAGCCTGACGTCGACGCCTTCGCCGACGAGTGGGGATTCATCAAGACGCCCTCCCTCGTGCTCAACAGCATCGCCGACGTCCGGTCCTTCACGCAGAAGGTCGGCGAAGAGCGGCACTGGAACGGCGAGCCGACGGAGGGCTTCGTCGTGCGCACGCACGTCGTCGAGCCCCCCGCGGGCAAAGACAGCACACAGTCGCCGTACGCGCCAGGCTCGACGTTCTTCTTCAAGGTCAAGTTCGACGAGCCGTACATGATGTACCGCGACTGGCGCGAGGTGACGAAGAAGCTCCTCGGCGCCGCCACGCCTTCCGCCGCGTCCCTGCCGAAGCAGAAGATGCGCCGCCCCGAGACCCGAGTATATGTGAGATGGGTGATTGATGAGATTAAGCGCGATCGGCAACAGTTTGAGGAGTACACGAAGGGGAAGGGGATCATTGCGAGCCGGGAGAGGTTCCTTGAGTACCTCCAGACGGATGAGGGCAAGGGCGAGCTGGCAAGGGCGAGAAAGGCCGGGGAGGATATTGTCGGTGGTGTTGAGAATACGGGCAGTAGTGCGGAGTTCAAGAAGACGATTATTTACCCCGTGGCGATTCCCGGTTGTGGTATGTCCTCTCTATGCTGCGTTTTGACGCCCTTCATGTGCTGATATAATATATCGTGTAGGAAAAACGGCGGTCGCTGTTGCTCTGAAACATATCTTTGGATTCGCGCACACACAGAGCGACGACGTGACGGTCAAAAAGTCCGCTCCCGTGTTCATCAAGAACGTCACAGGGCTCTTAAAGAACCACGACGTCGTTATCGCGGACAAGTACGCCTCCATCCTCTCCTGGCTGTTCACATTCGTACTGACCGACCTTTGCAAGAAACAACCACCTCGCGCAGCACCGAAAACAATTACGCGACGTCGCAAGGACCATCGGCACGCCCACACGGCTGCTCGCACTCAACTGGGGCCTCGGCGGCACGCCGCAGGCGACGGTCCACCGGGTGTGCGGGGACCGCGTGAAGCTGCGCGGGCCGCACCACCAGACGCTGCGCCCAGACGAGAGCGCCGCGCACGAGGACGTGATCTGGATGTTCCTGCGGACGCGGGAGGAGCTCACGGAGAGTGAGGCGAACGCGGTCGTGGAGATGGACGTCGAGGAGAGCCTGGAGGGGATGGTGCGCCGCGCGGTGGACGGCGTTGTGCGTGTGCTTGGGCCGGCGGTGGAGAAGCCGAGTGAGGAGAAGATCAAGGATGCGCTGGAGGCTGTGGGAGCGTATCGCCCGACGGTAGTGAAGAAGTCGGAGGAGGTGAAGAAGCCGAAGGAGGGTGCGGGCGCGAGGTACTTTGGGATGCTGGCGGAGGTGGATTTGGAGGAGGTACTTGGGACGAGGTTGGGGGCTGTGATGAATGCGCCGGGCGATGAGGGCGAGGCGGCGAAGTTCTGGGGAGAAGTGAGGGCCGCGGGGCGCGTGACGAAACGCCCGCATGTGACAATTGTTCATAGGAACTCACTGCCTGATGAACAAGGGTTGTGGGAGATGTGTGCCGGGCTGCAGACGTTGGAGCGGCAGCCGTTGTTCAGTGGGCGCTTGGGACACCTCGTGTGGAACCAGCGGGTGATGGCGGTTACGGTGGATGACCTCGACGTGGTGGACGAGGAGGGCAGTGAGGATGTGAAGGAAGGCGTGAAGAAGGGCAAGGAATTCCTGGCCGCGCTTCCGGAGGACGTCAAGCGCAGGCTGCATATCACCGTCGCAACGAAGGAGACGAGCATTCTCGCGGTGGAAGCAAAGGGACTCGTGGAGGCGTGGCGAAGAGGCGAAGACGCTTCCAAGGAGGTTAAATCCATCAAGCTCGATGGTGCCGTCATAAAGGGCAGGATCAAGGGTCTGAACAGCTGAAACTGTGTATCGTTGGCATTCTTTGGACATTGTGTATTCGCTGCAAAAACACTTTATCTAATGTACGCATTTCGTTTCACTCACCATCCTCATCTCAATCTATCCCACGTAAGAACCATCGTAATGTTTTCGAGCCTCCCTTTGTGTCGTCATGTGTAAATTTTTACCTGGACAAGTTACAAAAGATCGTCGATATGTCCTGAGTGAGGTTAATAATCATAGAGTCGTCTAAGCGTCCTGAGTCCCCGCAACTAACACCCAGCAGGGACAGCAGACGAATCCCCGTAGCCAGCAGCGTTGACTCCCATTCCACGGCTGGCAAACGCTCTCCACAGTATACACTTGTTCGCTCCTCCATAGCGATTAACGTCTGCTTGTAACCACGCGTCTCTGGCATTGAGGACTGGTTCCGTGTATCAATACTGGCAACAGATTAGAGCAAGGGAAGGCGACTGACATGTCGGATTGCAGGGCTGTAATGGGAGCGCGTCGATGAACAGGTGGAGGAAGACAATATTCCCTTCTGTTCCGTCGGGGTTCGTGAGCGCAGTGGACGACCAGCCGTGTGCTGCGACGAGTGCGGCATAGACATTGTGCAGCATATTCGCCCAGATTTCTCCTATGGCTGTCGGAGTTTAGAAAGGTGAAGTAAATCCCTGGATGCGCGAAGAAAACGACGATCTACGTACCGTGTACTTCGCGATACATGTTCAGACTGGAGTATCTGAGAGGGTTTGTTTTACTGCACAGGCAACCATTGTTAAGTGGCGCGCGAGAGCCTGCGAACGACAGCGCACTTGTTGGTAGAGTAAGGATAATTCCTGATACCAGCGGGGTAGTCGATCACGTATTGCCCGAGGACGAAGTCTGGGACTGCGCTTGAGTTTTTCTCCATCCAGCTGTGGAAAGCAAGTCCACGTCAGACACTGGCTGGCGGAAATGCGATTAGCGTACTCTGCCATAGCATCAGACCATCCTATTCCTTCGTTCAGCAAAACCCAACCTAAAAAAAACATATGGGACCTTACCTTCACCGAGGCCACCAGCTTCGAGCGTTTGGAGGCATGCGCCGGTCCCTCCCCCAGTCATTCTGTTAGTAAGTCCATGAGTATTTTCATGTGTGACGATGTCGTTCTCAAGGGCGCCGTCGCGCTGAGGCTATGGCAGCCGTCAATTCAGGCATCCAATCGAGGGAACAAGGGCTACTCGCCGAGGTGTAATCCCACAAGTACATGCCTTACGGACGGAGTGACCATGAGCGACCAAAGCGTTTCAAGAGATCAAGACACATACGCATCATTCCCGACTGACCGCTGCAGGATAATCGACATGGTCAGCGTATTGACCGTGAAATGTGGGCAGAGACTGACTCTGGGGGCGTGGCGAAATCCGCGTTGTCAATCCCGGCTGAACTTTGGACAGAGACGGAAACGGGGTCCTTTCCTAAGCCGCCTTTCCCGAAGTTATCGCTCTGGAAATTGAACGCTGCCTGGACATGCCAAGGAGCAAGAGTCACGACGATTGTACAGCCACGCGTTTACCAAGTTGGGCTCACCTCTGTGAATCCGTAGCTAAGCGGCGGAAAAGGATGAGCGTAACCTGATCATGAGGTTTTATGACGGAAACGAACCGGTAATATACGTCGTGAAGAGTATTGACAATGTAAAATGCATTCGTGCGGGCGGCGTCGGGGTTCGGTGTCATGGTAGGAGCGATGGCTGGGTTCTGATTATAGATGAAGTTCAACCCAGATGAAGACTCCTCCGTGAGGGAGGAGGTGCTCCCTATGAATGCAAACGCATTATTGCCACTGTGAGCGTGGTTAATAAGCTCAAATGTACAGCGTCCAGAACCCAAACTGACGTAGTAGTACTGGACGCAGATCAATCAGCTCCCGATATTGTCCGCAGCACCAATCATGTCTTACGTGTAGTTCGTGTTTCCGACAGTATGCCAGCCCTTGGGAGAGGCGATTGGATCCTGCGGATCGACAACGGTCTCGAAACCTTGGGTAAGCACTTCCTTGTTGATCTTCAGGACTCTGTACTGGTGTTTCGAGCAGAACAATGTCAACGGACGTCCATAACCTCGCTACGAGGGCTTACCGAGGCTTGAGCGACAAAGTCCGTAATATGAAGCAATTCCCCAGAGTGGGCGTCGACGAAGGCGTCATACCACGTCCCCGCTTCCTCGTTGCGGATCTGGACAGCGTGCGTCAACGCAGCCGAGCCATCGCCTTTAACGAGATATTGGATGGAAGTAGGACGGCCATTATAACGACCAGACAGCGCGTCCTCCGCTTTGGCAATTGCGTTATCCACGGAGATGGAGGGGGTAGAGGACGCTACGACAGCTGCGAGACGACCTTAGCGGAGGTGTAAACTATGACCTGATACTAAGCACTGACTCGGCTTCACAAAGGATGATCCGAATGCTACCACCTTTGGTGGCGTTAGACATGAGGTTGACGATCAGCGCAATTTTTTTTACCTTATCATCGTGATTGTAAGCCACATTAGCCATCGCGTTGGCGAAGGGTATCCCGTTCTAACACAGTGCTGCGTGAGAGGGTTGAGTGACGGATCTCGCTTCGGTTCACATACATGGGACTGTCGGATGTATGCATGTTTCGCAACATCGCTTGAAAAGCTTGATTTATAGATGACGGTCGACGCGTCTACTCCTAGGCGAGACTTGACGAAGGCGATGCTGGAGTCTTCAAGGGTCGCGTTGACATTGCGTTTCCAAAGCGGATGTGCAACGCCCTGGCCGAAGGTCTGACGATGACATATGTTAGCAGATTGTTCTCATCAGGAGTTGGAGATAGCGAACCTCGAAAGTCGAAGGAGGATGGTAGGTCTCGAGTTCAACACCACGTCCGATGCTCCTGACGCGATGAGTTGCGTGTTTGACTGTGCCCGCGTATGGTGCGCCACAGACAGGGAGAGAAGAGGAAACGGCGAGTAGGACAGAGATAAACAACCGAGGGAATACAGACATTGCACCGGAGCTCTGAGGAAGTTGGAATGGTAGCCAGCTCAGTGGAGGTGCTCATTTTGACAACGAATTTATACCAAAGAGCAAAAATGGGAATGCCAGCAGTATCGCCGAAGATATCGTAGACAAGCACAAGACGTGGACTACCATGCTGCGATGCCTTGTGGTCGAAGTTCCAGAGGTGAAGATATGATTGTGAGATCGGCCGTCGAAAGTACAAGCGTTGGCGTACGGAGAGGTCGAATCGCCACCTAGCGTGGTCAGAAGACGCGCCAAGAATAAAGGCCTTGGTCGTCTATATATAATCGACTCGAGTCCATAGAGTCGGAAACCTTCAGTTAGACATATTCCGATAAGGCCGTACGGCACGGAAGAAGGTTAACTCACCTCCAAATCAAGAGAACCTCATGAACAGGACCTTCGGCACGGAGGAGAGGGGATGGGTGGGAGCCATGAACCCTTTTATAGTCAGCCCGCGGTTCGTGTTCGGAAAAAGCAGGGAACCCTCGTCTCTGATGCACGAACACGTTTTTGTAATGACGAGGTTGGACATTTTTATGTCCAGCGGAGGGCTGTTCCGGTGTGAACAGGACCTAAATGTCATGTTGAAGCGAACCATGTGCTTCTCGTGAGGGACAAGGTCACCTGGCAGAGCAGGGAAGCTCGACTGAAAGTCTGGTTGCGCAAAGACCGGAGGTGTTTTACGACGATTGCGCTGGAAAGTCTGTTGCGCTCAAATGTTGACAATTGATACCAGAAACGACCACAGGACATTACAGCTCGTTGGATACAGTATTATGACGACGGAAGGCGACGTCATTATCATCGCAAGATCCTATCACCGTCTAGGCTTGAATCCCAACGGTGGCATGCTCTTCGGGCATAGCAGGCAACATTGTCAGTTTTCGAAAACTCCGCATCGTGGGTGATAATGTCATCAACTAGTGTAAGAAGGTCCAAGAGTTCCTACGGTTTGGATATGAGACGCATTGACCATGATAGCGGGCGCGGATGACTTACACTTGTGTCCTCTTTGAGCATTGCGGAACCGCCGAGCATGATCTTGCGATGACACGTTCGCAGGAAGACCAAACCGAGACTTGGCGCAAGGTAAGTAGCCGCGCGGTTCAACAGGACGTGCAGACATCGAACGTCGCTCGCCAGGCAGAGGTTGTCGACGATGTAGAGAGTACACATCTGCATCACATCTGGATGGATCAAACCCATCGAATAAAGATCGCCCAGGAGAATCGATGCTGCACGAAGAGTCTCCTCGGAACCCGCCTTCTCGGCAAGTGGTAGAGTTATTGTGGTTTGCGTTGGCGTGCAGTCCGGTTCAGTCGATCGCACCTGCGCTCTAGCCGTTGGCACCGTACAGGCAGACATAAGACTCGAGTCCTCGCATTCTGCGATATGGAGCTCTTCCAAATATAGATCCTCGAAGGCGGATTCCTCAAGACGTGGGTTGGACCTGTTGAATCTGACGTCGTCTAATTGCGATGCAAGATCATCCAGAGTAGGGCAGAGGCGGCCTTCGTGATTACAGCCACGGCTGAATTCGTTCTGCATATCGAAGAAGTCAGCACGCCGCGCTCACAACCTGGCTTCAGACAGCTCACCATCCAAGTCGTGATGAAATTTGAAGTCGCGAGATCCGCAAGTTCTTCCTGGAACATTGCCGACAGTTGTTCGTCAATCCAAAAGATCTCGGCCGCAATCGAACGCGCAATCAAAGCCGCTGTGCGAGAAAAAGGAAGTTCCGCCAGAGCTGCCGTATATATGGAGCTGGCGACACCCTCGACAGTCCTGCAAGGGACTTTGAGTTTCTGACCGCTCTCAACCAGCAAAGATTCCGCTAGCTTCAGAGATTTTTCGTGAATGTATCGAGGATGGCACGTAAAAAAGACCTGGGGCTGCATTCCGTCAGTAGCTTCAAGCCGGTGGCTGAGACGTAGGAGGGGCTCGAGATTCAAATTCTGAATGGAAGTTCCATCGTTAGAGTGCATTTATGCGGGAAAAATGGATAAAGAGTCTTTGAGCCCATATGACACGCGAGGACGGCCATGGCAACTGAACAACAATGGATTTGGCCAGGTTGAGGAGGCGCAACTTCGTGGTTGCTAAGACATGGAAGAGCTGAGGGACGACGTGGACCCTAAGCAGACCAAGCGCGGGCCTCTTTGCTGGCTTGGTAATCGCCATTCACCTTCGACAATGGAGGAAGGGAGCCTCGACTCGAGGAGGGGAACCAGAGTCGGAGAGGCAAAAAATGCAGTGACTACCACGTGATACTCGAGTACAGTCGCGCTCAGACGCGCGTGACTCCCCACGACCGCGTCGAGGTCAAGGTCGCGTCCTCTTTCAGCACATACGTGCAAAGGCGGCGAATTAGATCTATGTTGCATTTCTTACGACTGGTATACAACCCAGTAAAATATGTACTCAAAAAATCATCAACTTTGGTCACGAGCCTGGGCTTCAATCCTTCGAGTCGAGGACTAAAGGTTAGATCCGCGGAAACTGAGCAGTCGAGCTCTCTCAATTCGAGCGAAATGTCAGGACGCCATTGAGAGTCCCCAATCAAACGACATAATTACGGCAAGCGATCTGTCAGAGTGTCGGTATACTCACATTCGATGTCGCGTCCGTCTCTGACTGAACTTCGCCTTGCATGTGGTTCACTGGCGTACGGCAGATCAAGTTGTGGAACGACTTGCCACAGAACAAGGTATTCGATTCGGCCGAGTAATGCTCATCTCCCTGGATCGAGGATAATGGGATGTCGTAAGTGTGTTCGTCCCATGAGACACACTCAAGTGGTATTATTCTTATGGTTCTGTATAGTGGGACATTCCAAAGACATTTCAGAGAACCATGTTCCGCGAAGAGCCACCGGTCAGGATGCGGAGAGGTGACCGCCGACGAAGTGGGTATGCCAAAGCCAAGTCCATGAGTTGGAAGGAGGAAAAAGGAACATAAACAGAGCATAAAGATGAGCAGCATAGAGCATGCAAGTGACTCGAGAGCCGGAGTAAAATGATCAAACTTTGACCCTTCTGACCTCCCACCTTACCTTCTCCTTCTCGTTAGCCCGCTCAGGACTATCTTTGAGAAGCACGATGACCTTCCCCGCACCCTCCTCCCAATGATCCAGCCTCCTCAATTTCGGGCACTTCCACGCCAACAGCGCCGCCACCTCGTCATTCTTTCGTATCCTGCTCCTATCCGCCATCGATATATGCGTGCTCGTCGGCACCACCCCGGGCAGCGCCGCCGCGCCCGACACCTCGAAGAAGAACCGCACACCGTGGAACGCCACGAGCTCCGGCAACTCCGACATCAGCGTCGCCCACTCCAGGGTGTTCGTCACCGCCGCACCCGCCTTATCCCTATCCCTATCCCTGTCCCTCCCGGACTGCGACGCACCGCCCTTCCTGCCGACGTCGAGCCACGTCAGCCCGGGCGCACACTCGATGAGCCGCCGTATATCGTCCATCTCGTTCCACCCGCTGAGCTCGATCCGCCGCACGTGCGTCCCGCGCTGCTTGAGGTTCGAGAGGAACGCGAAGTCCAGATCCCGCCCGCCGTGTGCGCCCGACAGACGGAAGCCCTTGAGCGTTTCGAGCGGGCGTGGGTGCGCGGTGGGGCATTCGAGGATGGCGGTGGCGAGTTCCCTGTGTGCGTGCAGTTCGCGGAGGCGCGGTAAGGTGTCCGCGGGAGGCACGAGGCACGGGGTGCCTGGGGTGCCGGCGATGGAAATGTCGAGGTGGAGGACCTCGAGATTGGGATGGGCGGAGAGGAAGTTGGCAGTGGAATCGAAGCCGGTCGTGGGCGAACAGCGTAGATTTGTGAGTGTGAGCGAGGTCAGGTGAGTCCATCGGCCGTATAATAGCAGCTCGTCAGCCTGAGGTCGAGCAGCTACCGCGTTGGGAGTAGCTCGAGGTGGGTTGTAGCTTATATCGAGAGACTGGTGTCAGAATTGTTAGCCTAATGGATGGCACGATGACGAACATAACTTGCCTTCAGATTGGGGCAGTAGTTAAGAAAACCACTTATGCGCGTGAGATTGGGCTGCTTTGTGGATCCATAAGCATGAGAGGTTGAGTGTAACGACATGGCCTTCATCTCAGGGAGCTACAGTACGTGGCCCGATCAGGACCAGGGACAGTATTGCGAATTGTACACGGCGAGACTCACAACGATCGATCTGCTGGATTTGCGGTCCTCCGTTCCCAAGGGCACAGAAAAGACGAGATTGTCATTGATCTCAACCTCCTGCAAAGACTGGCATTTGAGCAGCGTAGGCCAAACATTATCGATCGAAATGGGTGAGTGGTTGCACGACCACGCAAACGACACAAGGGCCGTCATCTTCGTCAACGCCGAGACGAAGTACCTCTCCTGCTTATCATGCAGGCCCAGCTCATCGTCCGTCGACTCCAAATCCGTGTCCGAAGCCAGTATGCCAGGGGGCGCGATCTCCAGCTCCGTACTCCTCTCATCGAGGATCTCAAGCCTGCGGACGTTGCGCGCCAACGCGCGGTTGATCATGAGGTGGTTCCACACGCTGATCTTGCTGACTTTGCAGCGGACGACGCGGTAGGCGAGGTGGCGCGGGCACACGACGTCGTGCATGCGCCGACACGAGAGCGCGAGCGCCAGCAGGTCACGCCGCGAATCGACGTGGAAGATGATGGCGTCGAGGACTTCGGTGGGCTGCCGCGTGATCGTACGGCGGGAGGGCGCGAGCCCGACGAAGGGCTCGACGATGTTGAGGAGGTGCAACGAGAGTTTGTGCTCGTCGGGCGTGAGCTTGTATTGGCATCCACCGATACGGGATGGGAGGGAGCCAAGGAGCTTGATGAGGGTGTTGAAGGCGAAGAAGGGGTCGGTGCGGTCGTAGGAACTGGGATTGGTGTCGAGCACTTGCACGGCTTTCTTCGCCCTACTAGGCTTGGCGGGCAGGATGCTGGATGCCTTTTTGGTAGGCAGCTTTGGGCGCGAGGACGGCGCCCATGTCACCGGGGACGTCGAGTGTGCTGTCGAGGTCATCGATGGTGGTGATCAGGCTCCAAGAGATCCCAGCTTCCCATTGCGCCATTTCGGATTATTTCCCATGTACAGCATTATGGCAGGGTCGACAGCGCCCATGGGGAAGACGTTGACATCACCGCCATCACAGTCGTGATCAAAGTCCATGCGGAACGTGCTTGGGATGACGCAAACATACTAGAGGACGGCTGGACGCGCGAAGCAGCTGGCGGGCATGTCTCTGCATTGCGGCACGATATTTTGCAGCTGTGTATTCGTTTGTATTGTCTCGATAGACTCCGTCCGAAAGCACGGCAAACGAGCCATCAGATTCTAAGGGAGTGGGTATCATGTCATCAAGCTTTTCCCCCCTATTGCACGACGGCGGTTCATATCTACCATACAGAGTGCGATGACATTGCTGTCGACCGAATGGCTGCGAGATTCGTGCAAGGGACAGCGAGATAGCGTAGGCAGCATCCCGAGTTGGCATAGGCGGCGAGCGTCTCGCTCGGGCTTCTTGGGTGAATGAATCGTCGGCGCGTGGCTCGCGCGCAGCGTGAATTGCATATGGTATATCCACGACACTAGCATCATCCGGACACCATAGCGTCTGAGCCGACCTGGTCTTTTGAAGCGCCCGCATGTTTCGCAGCGCGTTCTCGTTTCTTCATTCGCAGTTTAGCTGACTTTGACAGCTTGCGTATTATCGGCAGCTGATAGCTGCCGCGCCCTTTGACGTCAGCATGGAAAAGACTCAAGGACAAGAAAAACGTACGTTGCGCCCTTCTCCACTAGTTCAGGTAAAGCACATGTCGATAGCGTCACCTTCATATACGGCGTCTGTTTCTGCCTCACACTGCCCGTTGCAATGAGGTCAAGAACAGGCTGGCATACAATGCAAGCAGTCACGTACTGGTGGACCCCACTCAATGCCCTCGCGATCTCGGTGGCCCTATCCTCCTCCCGTGGCTCTTCTGCAAACATTTCAAGATCCTCAAGGCATCCAATCTCATTGTATTGGTGCAGCCCCGCAAGCCGAGGTGAGTGTTTCGCTTGGAGCGACTTGATGAATTCACGCTTGACTATCTCGACAACAGAAAGTAGACGAGAGACATTCAAGGTCGCGTTGGCTTTGGAACTCGTCCGAGTTGGCTGGGTGGCAGAAGTCGACTTTCGGGCAGGGGCACCCTCTCCGTCTTCCGCAATCGAAGGAGTCTTCGGCGCGGGTGGAAGGGTGTGGAATACAATCGATCTATCTTCATTTTCCTTCCAAATCCTCATGTCAGCTCGTAATGGACGAATGGTAGCGTTCCTCGGTGCGTACCTCGAGAAAAGAAAGAGCGAATGAGACCCAAGTTCTTATTTTCCCGTGATCAGTTATCCGAATGAGATGAGGACCTGTTTCTGCGGCTCCGTCGACACGAGGAGCATCAGAAGCGCCGACTTGTTGCGCCTCTGCCATAATCAAGGATTCGCAAGCTGGTTACTACAGAAAAGCTCGTCTCCGTGTCATGGACTCAGCGAATGTCGTTCTCCTTGTTTGTCTCCCAAGGTGAAGGCAAATGTCACGTCGCGTGCCCGTGACATGACCGTGACCTCCGTTTCTCCATTCAACCAACTCAGAACGCGTCCTTGAAGACGCGTCAGGGCGTTCTCTGAACGATGGCCTCCAACGGAGCCAACCCAGGTCAGCAGACAAAGCCAGTCCCTCCCTTTTTGCTCCCAGAAATCCTCGGATTCGCACCTCAGCTGCTCCTCGACGACATCATCAACATCGCGAACAACGCCGTTCAAGACGGGGTGAACGGCATGGAAGAGTTCCTCGAAAAATGGGCGGATGCGCGTGCGGAACGGCAAGGCGGGGACTGGGACAGCACGCAGGAGGTCGAGCAAGGGCTGGTCGCGTTCCAGACGCTGCTCGAGTACCACACCGACATCGCGTTCGACTTCTTCGAGGCGTGGTCGTTGCGAAATATCTTTGCGATTCCGCCGGATCTCCCAATTGTTGTGCCGCATCAGCTGGGGTTGGATTTGACGACGACGCCGGAGAGGGAGCAGGAGCTTATGGATGAGATGGAGGAGCTGAGGAAACAGCTTGATAATGTGCGTTTCTATGCCACTACTCACTAGCCTGAATCCCCGTTGCTAATATCAACTAGCAACGACGACTACGGCGGATGTTGACACGCGCGATCCAAGCGTCAAAACGCCAACGGCAGCACGCAGACTCACAGCTAGAACGACTCTCATTTCTACAATCGCCCTCCTTCGACGTCTTCGCCTCCCTCCCTCCTAAAATCACCTCAATGTTCAACGCCGTCTCCTCCCTCCCTCCCCTCGACCCCTCCATCCTCGCCTCACTCAGCCATGCCGAGCCCGGGAAGCGCCCCTGGGAAACCAGCACGACTGGGTACAAGAACTGGGCCGTCGCGCAGCTTCTGGACCGGGAGGAGTCAGCAGGTGCTGGTGGGCGGTCCGTCGTGGATACTTTGGGGGAGAGAGTAGGGGAGGTAGGGAGCGCTGAGCAGCTACGGAAGGCGGTGGAAGCGGTTGACGGGGTGAGGACGGATTTGGATGCGGTGGATGAGTCGAGGATGCAGGAATGATCTCAGCGTGGTCGGTATCTCATTCATTATGGTTTAGTGTATCATTAGGTGCGCAATTTCCTTCGACTCTATTTCCGTCCGTTGCTCACAGAACTCCCTCATAGATAAAGTGATTTCGAAGGATAATGTTGTACGATATCAAGGAGGAATGCGCCCATATTGACTCATACCTTCTGAAACTCATTTTTGGACTTTTGAATTACCCCGGAGCGAAAAGGGTTTCGAGATGTCACAGGTCAGCTATGACCTGACCCCGATCCGAACGATGCACTTCACCTGACCCGCAGAACCGAAGTCTTCAAGTCTGAAGTCAGGTATGTCACCGATACACCATTGAGTCGTGCTGGTATGTACCCCGCAAGCTCGCGTTTGCGGCTAAAGGTCGAGAGTGAGATGATTTCCTCCGAATCAGAAGCCGAGCACCCGCCGCCCGCGCTGCCTGGATCCATGTGGCCCGATGCCTACCTCTGTCATACTCGCCGTCCTGCACACCGTTGTCTTCGTCAAGTATTACCCCACCCACGTCGCTCCGTACCTTTCACGCCTTCTCGCGCGTAAAGAGCCCACGCTGCACGTCCTCCAACGGCTCCATGCAGTTGTCGAGATATGGGGGAAGCAGCTCGTCAACCGCTTCCGTGCCCGCATACACCCCGTCGTGGCTGACCTCCAAAGGCGGGCGGGTTGTCTCGCTAATGAGGCACGGACGCTGCGGCTGCGGCTCGTCGAACGACTCTATACACACTTTTTTTTTGAACATCACTTCAATGTTTGCCCGAAGTGGCGTGTCCTTCGCCGGGATAAGCGGCGCTCAGAATTTCGCGACGTCCAAGGCGTGGTCGGGCAGCTCAGCGTAAGAAATTTAACCCGGTCTCATGTATGTAGAAACTCTGCCACAACTTCTAACTTTCAGCACACCGATTAACACCGACGCTAACCCTCGCCATCACTCCTGATCCAGCGCGCTCACTTTCAAGCAGTCTGAGGAGCAGCACAGTAGTAGGCCTGGCCGTCCTGTGGAGCACACGCGGTGCATGAGCGTCTTGCTTCTCAGGCAGGAAGCTGCCGAGGTACTCACGGAGTTCATTTGCTCACAGCACATAACGGAGGCGCCGCCGCGGCAGGTGTCGTTGACGGTCTGCATGCCGGTGCATTGATCTGCGTTAGTGAAATAATTTGGTCAACGGGGCAACCTCAGTGAACAGTAAAGGTGGGCGACGTACCACCGACGTAGCCCTTGGGCGTCATGGAGTTGCTCCTGCAGCAGTAGGGCTGGGTACCCTCGCCGCACGGTTGAGCCGCCGTGGCGAGCAGAGGCAGGGCAAGAGCGAAGAGTGCGACGGCACGAGAGAACATGGTGAGTGAAGGAGGGAGTGTGATTGACTTGGGAAGGGAAAACCTGCTGAGCCTTCATTGAAACCACGCAGCTTTTATACCTTTCGTCCAGCCTAGTGGCGGAGCGAACCTGAGATATGTATCACTTGTTCTCTCCAGAACCCGACGCGTGGCGGCCCATGGTTCCCCGAAATGTTCGACGAAATTAGAGGGCGCGCCCCTTGGGTGGGTAAAATACGGACCCATCAAAACGCCGGACGGACAGCAGCTCTGTTCTGGCATGCGGACTTGGGACGCTGACACGGAGGCGCGAGCAAGACAGTGCTGGACTGAAGTCTGAAAACCAGAAAAGAAACGCAGGTAGTACAGAGCGAGTGCAGAGATGTTAGCATTGCGACTCGAAATCATGTGGCGCCGCGATAATACGGTTCGGCGCCAGTCCCTGAACTCTTCGTGACGTGGTGCGTGTTCGATCGAGTCTCAGGGTCCCAGATGGACATCCGAAACGGCGAATGCAAATCCCGAAGTTGTTCATCAGGTTGACGCGAGCTTGTGGGCATTGGGATCGACTCGCAACATCACGGTATTTGAGATTGTCTCGATAGCAACAAGACAGTTTATCAGCAACCGAGATCTTCAGGTTAAATCCCAACTTGGTCTTTTTATCATGAAGTCGAGAACTTTGGCTGTCGTAGTTTCCCGTTCCACCCTCCATCTCAAAAACCCACCAATCACGCTTTCGCCAATGTGAAACTCGACACCGTAACCGATCCACCGAGCGCGATCGTCGCATAGTTGAAAATCGCAAACCGATACCCAAGGAAATACGTCCAGTTCGTGATGAACGAAAGCTGCCCGCCTAATGGTGTGAAATTCTGCCCGTCCAAGCTATACGCAAACGACCCCTTTCCGTTCGCGCCTGGCATGACGTTCGCCGTGGCACGGAGCCAAATCCTCCCCGTGGTCGGGATGCTGGCGCTCGCCTGGATTGAGCCCGTGCTAGACGTCGTCCACTGCGAGTCAACCATCGTGATACCACTCGCGTACGCGACGCGTATGGCGCCATTATCCTTTGCTACACCGATCCACGCCGACGAGTCCCTGAACAGCGCGAGCCCCGCCCGATCGCCATTGGCGAGGCTGGTGTAGTCCAGCACGATAGTCGCTATCGACGTGGGCCCGAGGATGCGGTGCGTGAGCGTGTTGCGCGCAGCGTACAGGTCGGAAGTGACCGTGGCCGTCGAGAGCCTTAGCCCAGCGCTCCCCGTCGAAAACTTGGTCGTGTCCGGGTTATGGTTCCATTCCCACTCTGGGCTGATCGTGCTGAACGTGTCCGTGCCAACGGGAGACTTGACGCTGCCGGCGGGCGAGATGTTGGGCGTGGTGTAGGAGCTGCCCCAGCGCCCGCTGACGAGCTGCACGCTCGGCCAGCCGTCTGCGGACCATGTCACAGGTGCGAGGGCGGGGATGCGTCCGCCTGGGTAGGCGTCGATGAACGCCATGTAGTACCAATCCCCTGCGGCGGTCTCGATGAGCCCGCCCTGATGCGGCACACCGCCATTTACGGTCGTCGGACTCGGCGTCTTGTCGATCACGGTGTTGATCGTGTACGGGCCCCAGGGGCTGCTGGACTTGAGGATGAACTGCCCGTCCGCGGGGCGCGTGACGAAGATGTAGTATTGCCCGTTGCGCTTGTAGAACCGCGAGCCCTCGATGGTGAACGAGGACGAGTAAACCTGCTGGGACTTGACGACGGAGAGCCCGTCGGCGGAGAGCTGGGCGACGCTGATTTGGGTGTTGCCGTACGCGACGTACATGGTGTCGTTATCGTCGATGAGCAGGCCCGCGTCGTACCAGCACGTGTTGATCGTCGAGCGCTTCGTCCACGGACCCGTCACGGCAGGGGCGGTATAGATATACGACTGGCTAAACTCGATGCACCCGCCCCAATAGAACAGCCCGTTGCTCTTGCGGTAGTCGAAGAAGGACGCCCAGATGCCCTTCACGTACGCCCGTTCGCCGTTTGCGAGGTTGTACTTGCTCGACCAGTCGAGGACGGGCACGGAGTGGCCGAGGAATTCCCAGTTGATGAGGTCGTATGAACGCAGGATGGGCGCACCGGGGGAGAGGTGGAAGCTGGAGGCGGTGTAGTAGTAGGTGTTGTTGACGCGGATGATGCCGATATCGGGGGTGTCTTCCCACAGGACGGGGTTGGCGAACGTCGCGCGAGGAAGGAGCTCGTTCGGTCCTGTGGTGAGGCTGGTTCCCACGAGGACGAGTGGCAAGAGGGAGAGGAGCGAGGCGAAACGCATGGCGACGATATCTGAGAAGTGCTCGGTTTCCCCACTCCCGTCATATTTATACTCGACTCTCGACCCACCATTCGTTCCAATGGGAGGGACAGGCTACGACCCGGTGATCACTCGAGAGAATCCTCCTCGGACCGCCCGTTCCAAACGGAAAAATAAATGGAAGACCCTCCTTCCGTCGTGAAGTCTTGTTCGTGAAGCTTAAACGAACACCTCGACGTCTGAAGACAGCACAAAACCGATGACATGCCGATTGATCGTCGTTGGTCCAAGGGAGGATTTCCTGCATCGTTGGCTGTATTGATGATGTATCAACTGGATAGATTGCTATGCAGCGACGCTAAGGCAGGATCATCCGGGGAAATGCCATTCCACGATCCGAGGCGTGGAAGAAAAAAGAGAGATCGAATTTCACCGAGTCAGCTCCGATGAGGGCCGTGCGAGGTGCATGCGAAGCACTATCAAAGATTGAGAGATCGGATGGAGACCGTCGATCCGTATGTCAATCAGGAAAACTTTCGTGGAGTGGCTTTCGTGACTATTAGCCGGTTCGCATTCACCGTAAAAGCTTTGAAAATGTAACGTTCCTGATGACCTGTGAGTGAGCTCAGTGTCTCTTCGTTTCATTCATGTCTGTCGCCTGGTTTTGGCATAGCGTTTGCCAATGGTTTCGCAATGACGACGGAGTGATGGCCAGGGCCGAGCCCTGGACCCGTCGCTCGAGCATCCATCGTACTACAGTACTTCGGTGAGATTGGTGTTCAGTATCTCCGTGACCCGTGCCATGCTGCAGACAACGTGTGCCACGATTACGAGGTGGTACAGCTACTTAGGGGAGACTATGATTTTGATCTTGAAATTCGTCAACATTCGAGTTCTCGCGCGGTTTTTTGCCAGTGTGGACGGCGTGGCGCAGTCGGAACACGCTTTGAAAGGATACGTTCAGGATCTCCCGCTCAGCATCAAAAAATTCAACGGGATTAACGATTGACGGAGGTCCGCTTCTAAGACCCAAAACACTGATTAAAACCAACACTGTCCGCCCAGTGGTCAAGACGCTCCGCCCCATCTCCGTGAACCATCGACCTCAAGCAGTGCGCGGCGCGGCGCAGTAGTAGGCGGTACCGCTCTATTAGAACACATGGGAGTGTGAGTTTGGATCATTCGCGGGTAGGTGAGATACTCACGGCGGCCAAGAAGTTCTCGCAGCACATAACAGAGGCGCCGCCCGTGCAGGAAGCGTGTTCACATGTCATAGCGGTGCACCCCTCTGCGCAAACGAATATCGTTCTCTCAACGACAAAACCTTAGAGTTACAATGCAAGGTACGTGACGCACCACCAACATAGCCTTTGGGAGTCAAGGAGTTCGTCTTGCAGCAGTACGGCTTGGTACCTTCGCCGCAGGGTTCGACGGCGACTGCAAGCAGAGGGAGAGCGAGAGCGAAGAGAGCGACGGCACGAGAGAACATCGTAAGCTAAGTAGACAGTACGGTTTGAAGTGGATGTAGAAGCGAACCACCCTTTATACCTTTCGTCCGTACCAGGCGCGACGCGATCCTGAGATGCTTATCACCAGTTTCCCCAACGCGCGTCCTGTCGTGCCCTCCAACCGATGTCAAGCACTACTACAGGTCTGCGCGTTTGATGATCATAATTGGATTCATGAACCCTGCAAGCCAGACTGAGGTGGTGCGTCGTTCAAGTGTTGGACTTGCGCCACTTCACGACAGTGCGTTGCGTGAAAGGATATGCTGTACCAGGAAGTGAGACAGGAGGACGTAGACGTAGACAGTAGAGATGAGCATAGTATACGGACTCATAACGTACTGGTGGGCACATGCGCAGTATGTTTTCTTGTCGTCCCTGGACCTCCTATGACATACAGAATCTTGAGTGAACCTCAGAGTCCGCCATCCAGGGATGTGAATGCATATCCCAACAGCTTCATTACATTGACACCGGAGCTTTTGGATCGCCGTTCGAGAGTGGCGTGTTGACTGCGAGAGAGTGCACTTTACAAGTCGCAGTAACGCAGCCAGCGTCGTGGTGCCACGTAAGAGCGATACCCGGAGGTCAAGCTAATTGCCCGATTCTATCTGATTGCCCACCCCAGCGCCAGGGTTTCGACGCTGCGATGAACATGACACGAGGTAAGTCGTACGTCTGAGGACTGGCAAAAAAGTGTCGATTTTGATCTTGCAGGGCATTCAACTGTGCCTCAGCGCTGGCCAGAAGAAATGCGAGTCTCCTCCACCGCGATATTCATATTTGTAAGCCTTTGCGATTCAATGGTCTCGGGTGATGGATCTGTGGATGCATATTTCTTCCTCGTCAGAGGCGGCGCCGTCGTGAATTCTCGTGCGACAAAAAGTCTACAAGTGGTGGACATCGACGAGCAAGTGGAAGGAGAACAGGCGGGAGGAAAGGGGACGAGGTACAGTTCGGCCCTGGTCGGTGCGATGGCGAGCTATGGAAACGCAGAAGTGGAAGGTTGCGGGGGAGACGGAAAATAAGGCGGCAAAACAGGAAAGTTTCCTGAAGTCAATTTTCAAATGACGGGACCCTCATTCGAACAAGGCTCTTCTGCATAGTATCACTTCGCCCTTGAGTATGGTATAGCAGGGCAGACGTGTCACCGATACACATCCGGTCGTGCTGAGCTGAACTCGATGCACGCTTGTGTCGACGCTGATACTATCAAGCAGCTGATAGACGCGCCACGACTCGTATTCATCAACATCGAAGGTGGCCGATCAGTCGATGCCATGGCTCGAACAGATATGACATACTCAACAACATACAATCCAGGAGTCTTTCGCAACTTATGAAAGCATGAGTCAGACACTCCACCAGCGACGAAGCGAATCATGCCGACCTGAGGAAAAAAACTCTGTTGGTGACCCGGGCGGCTAGGATGGCTAGGCGATGCCTCGAACACAGTAGTCGGCGGATACGAGCCGGTCCTGTGTGAATGTACTTGGAGCACGATAACATGCTGCGAAGGTTGAGCCGCGACAGTCAACCTCTACAGCGTCGGCGTACAGCGGGCGTGCTTCATGATCTACGAGCAGGTATGCATATGCCATGAAGTACGTTCATATTGACACGCACAAGTGAAAGACTTACTAACCCTGACCATTCCGCCGCGGTGAGCAGCTCTCGTCGCGTAGGAAACACGTCGGGCGGCACTAGCATCCCCGATGGAAGAAAGCGACTGTCTTTGCAACACGCCGACTTATATATGAAGTACAAGGACGGCGGGACCTAGCGTCGGCATCGCGTAGACTGTGAAATGCGTGAAAAAAGCGAAGACGCGACGTGCATGCTGCCGTGGCTGTCAACAAGAAAGAGTCATCGTATTGACCTCACATGACCGGACCCTGAGTCGAACCGGGCTCCTCTGCATGTAGCATTGCTCATCAACACATTTATTGAGCGCAGAGGCGTATCCGGTATACGATCCGGTCGTTGTGGGCTTGACCATGACTAGGGTGATACCAGCGGCGGCACGCCTTTTGCGGGCTGGTTTCGTAGCGGGACGTGAGGAATGGTGGCGAGCCCTGGACGTCTTCAGGAGAGGTAGTCAAATCGTAGGTGCGCAAGGCAATAAAATGTCTCCGACTGAGATGCGAAGTGTGGAAGGTTACCCATGACGAAATTCGGAGCAGGTCAGCGAAGACGAGACAGGACTGTCGAGAAGCAGGGTAATCTGAAAGAGTCATGTCAACGAGGAAACAAGGACTAACCCCGTCCAGTCACGGTCGTATGACATCCGAATCAGACGCTGTCGAAGAAGCAACATGAACAATGCCGACAAGCAAGACAAGAGAAAAGGCAGCAACCGGGCTTATTCTATTGAGAAACCCTCCTTCGCCAGATTAACCCCCCTTAGTCAAATCTTCTTCTCCAGAAACCCTGCTTGTCCAGAATTGATGGTCGGCGCCGTCGCCGGGATACATCAATTGTGACCGTCACTTAAACGTCCTATCACCGTCTTCATACCTCGAACATCGTCGGCCTCAACGTTCAATACAGTACACGATTGCCGCCCTACCCGCTCGCACTGTGTGAATTTGCCCTTTTGTGTGAGCCTCAGCCACAGGCTGTGTCCGCTGTGCCTCCCAGTGGTTCTGAGCTGGGATACCGTCTGTCCGAACATCTATCAAATCTTTACCTAGGCTTCAACGACGAAGGCACCTTAGAGCTCGTGGACGATCCCTTCTTCCGTACGCGTGGAAGGAAAACTCTCAAGCCGGACAGAGGATGAGGGAAGGAGGAAGACAGTTGACAGGATACCCTTCCAGGTATGTTGTGAACTCGTTGTACTCCGTCGACCGCTCACCTCGTCATATCAGAATTAGGAAACGGCGCCCTTACACACCTGCTGGCCCAACCATGTCAGTGTGCATTGGCCACCATATACCCTGCCCCGCTATCGTATCACGTCGGTGCAGCCACGTCTGCCAGGCTGCACCTCCACCACCTTAGCCGTCGTTTGCCGCTGTGCTTCCGCGCGCTATCCAGGATGTTCCAACGTTAAGGAACATCCACTGACATGTATATGCTGCCTGCAGTTGTTGGAGATGGCTGTGATGGCCATCACCGGTGTGGGTAGGACTACGGCCTCGTTGCATCAAGACTATCTTCACTGGAGGCACTATGCCTGGTGTTGGCACCTTGCACAGCCCACGGGCCACCAGTCCCTTACCTCACTTCTGCTGATAATCTGGACTTGTGCTTTCCTTTATGATAGTCAAGTTCAAGCATAGTCTTTCTCTCCAGTTTTACTACAGATCGAATGAAAAAAAAATATTATTTACTTTCGTCACACTGATAACAGATAACAGATAACAGATCCCGAAGGTTACCATATCAGGAGCCCTTCGCCGGCCGTGGCTAACCCCCTTCCTTGATGACTTTAAGGCGGGGTTCGTTGACTAACCCTGGGTTAGTCTGGCAAAGGGGGGTTTCTCAATAGAATAAGCCCAGCAACCGGACCCAGCACCTCGCGAACAGACCCTAATTCAAACAGGGTGTTTCTACTTGACAGATATGTTTTCGACACGATAACGTTACGGTCTAACCATTCCGGTCGCCCGACGTATGTAAACGAGGGGCAGAAGATCCATTGCGAGTGGTCTAGCACTGCAGAGGTCACGATGATCGTGCGCATCAAGTCTGCCAGAATAGCTGCGTAATGGCGAGTAGAACGTTATCCCAAACGTTCTAAAAAGCCGTGAAACTGCAAAGAAGATGAGTTTGGTCGGATCTTTCTGCTGCCTCGCTCCCATGAGCAAGAGCCAAACTCGGGCAATGGCTCTTGGAAGCCTTTCCATGATGCGCATCTCCCGCTGCTGAAGTTCTTACCAAATTTGCGGCCGCTGTGCAGCCTGGTCGAGTATTTCTGAATCGCCCAGTTATTCGTGCGCTGAGGGAGGGGAGGAAAAAAGGCGGTTCGGCTATTTTTGGAACAATGGCGTGACGACAACGTGACATGTCGCGTTCTCGAAACGCCTTTGACGAACTTTCGTCCAAATTGACACCGGCTTCAGCCAGCAGAGTCTCTGCTTGTCACCGCTAGGAAGCACACGGACGGGGAGCTTTCCTTGCTTTGATTGGGAAGTAACCTTTGTGGACTCTTTGTCGCTTTGTTCACTCGTCTACTAGAGTAGCGTTCGCTCGAGTCTTGGGTACTTGAGGCTGACGTATCATAGTTCTCGAACCTCAAGCCTCTGTTCTTCATGCTCCTGTGACTAAGAAGCGCTCGGATATACAGTATCGTCCCTGCCTAACGCCTCACTGTAAGCTTTACCGTACGCTGGCGCAAATAGCATCGAAGGCAAGCCCGTGGCATATCCAAGCGGCCGAGGTGACATTATCCAGGTTACGAGAACGTATTGTATATTCCGGCACAGGCGTCAACTTCCTCGCGTCCCTGACAAGGAATCTCGCCCCGAAAACAGCCTCAATCTGAACAGCCTCTCTACTGCAAGCTCAGGCCTTGGTGGGCTGACCGCAATAGTACGCAATGCCGGCCTGTGCGTGTACAGTGTCACAGCACGATGTACTCAAGAGAGACGGGTCCTTACCTCGATTTTCTGGCAGCAGAGCACGTTGGTACGGCAGACAGGGCCAAAGCTTCTTATGGCGGTGCACTTCGCTGAAGGTATAGGAACGGAATTCAGTAAGGGTCAAGGATCGTGGCATGGAATGAGCAGAGTGCAGACGCACAGCCGACGTATCCGCGGGGGGTCAGCGAGTATGTCTCGCAGCAGTATGGTGACAAGTTCCCGGAACAGCTTGCCTCAGGGGCAGCCAGCGAAAGCAGCGGGAGGGCGAGGAGGAGGTATGCTGCGACGGAGGAGGTGCGAGTGAACATTGTCTGCGGAGTTAGCTAGCGAGGCGGTGGTTAATGAGACGTGGGTGTAGAAGCTCTCGGTATAACAGCCCGTCTTATACCTTGTACTCCTATATGCACCTGGACCGTCCGGTGATGTTGCGTACTTCTCGCCGGTGCGTTACGTATATTAAGCTGCTATATGTCAACGCTTGGCTGCTTTCGGGGAGATGAAAAGCGAGGAGAAGGGCAAGGCAAATTCGTTCACGGGGCCTCGCGACCCGAGGTTCACGTATCTTCCCGTTCGACGGGGAGGCTACTTAGTACTTGCATTGGGAGGGTGAGCTACTTTGCATGCCACGCTAAGATCGGCGTCGAAGTGCTCTAAGAGCTCGAAGTAAAACGGATACACTGTGTATTTGAGTTCGAGAGTCCGCGAGGTTGTGTAACCAATGTCCAAAGTGCTCATGTTAATTTCCGACTGTTCCACAAGCATCAGGACGCCACGGCTAGACCGCTCGAGCTGCAAGCCCATTCCTAGCGTCAGATGCGTATCGCACAGGTAATGAAACGGCTCACTGTCCGCCTCAGCAGGCGACAACTGGTGTTCAAATGTGAGTGTTAGTCTCATCCGCGTGATACGCACAGCGGGATGACTCACGCGCGGCGCTGCTACTGGAAACATCCCTGGGAGGCTTGCAACATTGGATCTCGGGATTGCACCTAGGCTGGATTGCGATAAACGCGGCGTAAGCCTGCCCCCAGAGAATGATTGAGAGGACGGCGCTGAGCAGGGATTTCTGAAGTTGCATGTTGTGATGCGTGAATACAGACAGAGCAAGGAGGTGGCCGAGCAGCTGCTTCAAGTGGGGCGACCAGCTTTCGGTCTTATAGGCAGCAGTATTGATGGCATCATGCTGCGGTGTGTCGTTCAATGTCAAAGTATGCACAAGTTGAGAACTTCAGCGCTCAGCAAACGATCATCCAAGGGTAGTCTGTTTTTCCCTGACATTCTGCTAGGAGCGCGGACCGGTTTGGGACCTGTCAATGTCAACCTTGACGTCGGTCATACTGCTGTCGTACTCCACGGAGAAAAAGGAAAGGATCTTGTATTCCTAGCGGTGTGAATATCACCTCGACCGCACGCGCAAGCGGGCTGTCGAGAGAACTCACGGAAGGACCTACGGACCACGAGCAGCCTCATCCGTACGTACATGAGGAAGTAGGAAAGGACTCGTCGCGAGCTGAACGCTGCTACACGTGGACAGACTGAGCTGTGTCAGGTCTAGAGCAAGGTACGGATGTCAGTCAGCGACTTCGAGTGACACACTGCTTCGCACCGAACTACACCGAGCATGTGGTGGCTCGCCGGTAAGCACAAGGGAGGCAGCTAAACATCCGACTTGCCCACTTGCCGAATGAAGCCGAATCGGAGAACACGGAGATGATTTTTGTGCGACCTGCGGGAAAGCCATTGACAGCTTCATCCAAACGGACAACGCGTTCATACGTCCGTCAGCGGAAAAAGGGGGTTCCGCGGGCACGCCTGTCTTCGTACAATTGGAAAAAGTCAGTCAGAGTCTCACAACATGGAAGTAATACACGCCTTGGGAATGGGAAGTGGATGACACAGCCAAGCTCGATCTCATTCTGCTCAGTTTCTGCAGCCACAACGAAAACGGGGAAGCTACTGTACGAAGTCCATTTCATCAGGTAAGCCTTTCCATACCGTTGATGACATACCCAAAAGATCGGTGAAGACGAAATCGTTCGAGCATTTCGTTCTGTCCAGGCGCCAAGTTGGATACGACAGGGTTTGTTAGCAAGAGACCATCTACATGTTGTTCCACGTCCCGCGTGGTGGCACAGCTGCATGAGATACCATTGTTATAACTGCGAGGCCCGTTGCCGAGGGTGACGCCGCGAAAGCTACAGGAAGCCGCTTGACCACTCGCCGTGGAAATCAACAGCTGAACAACGTTATGTAGATCTAGATAGAATCGAACCGCGTGGCCTCCACGTGGCCCTAGCCGAACGCCGACGTAATCAGTGGGCCGCATCTCTCTTGAGGTCATCGCCGTCGACAGCGCCATGGACTGCAGCAACTGCGAGCTCAAGCAGCGCCAGTTTTTCTGCGAAAATTGTTTGCGGACACAGTGAGAGAGCTCTGATCGTAACCACGCGTGCTTCACTCACTCAAAGATTTCCAGCATACGTGATTTCCGGCACCAGACCCAACATTTTGCGTCTGATCGCCAAGAACAGGTGTCTAAGGCGTCAAAGGCCCTTGAGACGATAGAGCCGTCACGGGTACGCCGGGCAACACTGGCAGAGTACCAGACTCGGGTAGACGAGATCTTGAATGGCCTCGCGCGGTTGAGAAAGGACAATGACAAGAGTGAGTGGATTTTTAGTCCTGAATGGATCGACCACGACTTTCAACTGTCCAACTAGAGAGAGACAGACTCCGGGCACTGAGAGAGAACCTTGCAACGCGCCGGCGCAACCTTTCCGCAGCTAGTCTTTTATCCCACCCAACATCGACGAATTACGCAGCGCAGCGCGAGGCGCAGGAGCTCAATGCATTATCCGTCACTCTCGCGCGGGCGCGTTCTGGGTTGGTGCAAGAGCTCGTAGAAGTGTTCAATGTCGTGGAGGTCGGGGGCCGCCCGCCCATAGGCGGAAAGGCGGGAACCAAGGGGGAGTGGACAATAGGAGATTTGATACTCCCTGTCCCAGGCGATATACGGAGTGCGTGTTTTTGGTGCTTACTTCGTTCAACACAAGGCTGACACTTCTTCAGGATACCCACCAGATCATATCAACGCGGTTATAACACACGCGATCCATTTCCTTTCACTCTTGACCTTCTACCTCGGCATCAGGCTTCCTTTCGAGATCTCCTGGTCTGGTGGCAAGCTCGGTGTTGGGCAGCCCTCAATCGGGGCGGGGAAAGGCTCAGAACACGGCGGATGGGCGAAGTGTGCTTCCTCCTCTCCTCCCGTCGTCCTCGCCTAACAAACATCTTCGCAGATGGCAAGCCAGGCACCCACTGCACCTCTCTTCTGCCAATCCCGCGCCTAGTTCCCCGCCGCCCACCTCCCCGTCTCAGCCCAAGTCCTCTGACGCTAATCCCAGCCCCCGGCCGCGCGCCGTCTCCATCTCAGATTCTTACATGGAACCAGACCCAGCGCCACAGAGCTCATTCACAACTGCGCTTGCGATGCTTCTATACAACGTGTGCTACCTGGCGTACACGCAGAATGTGGACGTGCCCCTCGCGCAGGCAGGCGACGTCCTGAGCAACCTCTGGAGTGTCTGCTGCAGCGCCGATCTCGGGCGGTGCGCTATCCTCCCCTCTTCTCATTTCGTCTGTCTAGGCTTATGACGCTCACCTGGCAGGAAATCGCACGAAACGAACCCGACGCTACCTCCACCGACGCCTCCTGCGTTCCCGCTCGATTTTGCGCAGCTGTTGCAGGCGACGACGGCGCACCCTGCGTCGCGCATCCGCCCACGGTCTGCGAAGACACCTCTGCAGACGAGGCGCGGTGCGAGAAAGGAGGAGGTGAAGATCGTGGAGGAGGAGGATGGCTGGGATCTCGTGGAGGGTGGTCACGATGGGGATGGGTTCCCTTGAGTTTGGGGGTGATATGGGTTGGATATGGGTTCCCAGCGACAGGGTTTGCGACTGGAGACACTCGGAAGTCCAACGAGGTACGCAACCTATGCTCGTTTGGCTTGGCCGCTCATCCATTCCAGGCCGGAATAGTGCCGTTCTAAGCTGTCATGCGAGGGACGAAGGGCGTTATACCGTGGTCCGTCGTTCGCACCGAGGCCGTGATTGCCCAATCAACGACGGTTATCCCTTTATAGTAATACCCTGATGGTAGACATGGCTAGCAGGGTACGCAGAAGAGGTCCCAGTTACGTCGCGGATACGTGCACGGACTGCGTTGACATTAGGGGAATTGAGAAAGTAAACGCAGCGGCCGCTTCAAAACGGTCGGTACAATTCTGTCGTCTGATTCCATTCTACTTTGATCGCTCGACTACGCCTTTCGATTTGAATCAATTCAGAACCTCCGGAGCCTGAATTGGAGCAATAACCGATAATGGCGACTTGGTGGAGGCAGTGAGTTAGCCAGCGATCAACTGATAAGTCTTCGAAGAGTCTGGACTTCTCGAAGGGCAGTTGAGCCTTAAAGACGATGCAGGATGTGGAAGACGCGTTCCTCGCATGTCGAAGGAACGGATATTGCTGTGAAGATATCTCTTGCACATCAACCATCGCTGATGGACGCGTCGGCGACGGCGTTCTCCGACGATATTTGAACTGCGCTGCAGAGGCACGAAGACTCACACGCGCTGCTTCAACTCGCTGCAGGTGAACTTGTAGCGAGGGAACGATTTGGGTTTCGTAGCGATCGTTTTGAATCGACCGCTGCGTTTACCTCGAATTCCCCTATTCGCCTCATGCCATCCCCAACCCCTACTGGACTCCTAAAACCCCTGATGTGCGTGAAAGAGTAGACGTACCCACAGCACGAACTGACGGGGCGAAGATGTTCGGCAGTCGCTCAGTCCCAGTTTTGTCCTAGCTCAGTGCAACGCTATGTGTGGGCGCGGATAGTGCGCGGATGATGTTCACGACCTCCGTTTTCTGTTCCGGCGGTTAAATCTCTCCCCTGATTGATTTGTACGGGCGAACTTTTAATGCGGACACCGGAGCGCCAGTCTCCTGGGGTGGGAGGGCATTCTGAGTTGCTTCTTTAGATAAATGGATGGAGATCAGTCCGACATCACATCATGATCAACGAATCATCAGAAGGATTCTGGGGCCAAATGCTGCTGCGAAATTTGCTGTGCCACCACCGACCCGTCGGAATACATCATCGCGATCCCCAAATCTGACATGGGTGACACTAGTGCTCAACAGATATCATGCCAAGATGGTCAGTGCAATTTCTTCTCCCGTTGCGAAATTCATCCTCGTTCCTCGATATAAGGTGAGCGGCACCAACGAGGTACAAGAGACCGAGACACGTTCCAACTCATACTTCGAAAGCACTAGAGCGCCATGGCCAGCGAAATCCAACAGCTTTCCGATCTTATCTCGTCCTCCGTAGCGGCTCTTCTCCAGGCGTGCAAGAGCAACAACACTCCCTTTCCAAACACCAATGAACCGTTCACCCCGCAATCGGAGGCGTTCCGCGCCAACCAAGTAGCAGTGGATGCGACCAATGTCATCGCTGCTGCCGCGATTCAGCTCGCGCAGCGGGTACTTCCGCCTCATATGTCGTTGATGAGCATCGTATCTGGAGTAAGTTCCGGAGTTGGTCGCTTCGTTCGTTTCGACGGAAGGCTCATCGTGCGCGTTGAAATAGCACTTCAAGAATGCGGCGCTTCGTACCGCCTTGGAGCTCAACGTGACGGAGATTCTGCGTGAAGCTGGGCCACAGGTGTGTGCTCACGCTGAGTTCCCAGCGGCCAAGACGGCCTCATCGAAACGCTCGAATTAGGGATTGCATGTCAACGACATTGCGAAGATATGTGATGTGGACCCGCCCAAACTCAGTAAGTGTCTCTTTGTAGAATAAGGCATCATCAGTGGAAAATGCGTTCCGCGGTCCCGTGAGCTCACAAGATCGCCAGGCAGATTGCTGCGCATGCTGGCTCTCGACCAGTGCTACAGAGAGGTTTCTCCCGATGTTTACGCCAACACAAGAATATCGTCTGTCCTGGACAGCGGAAAGTCGGTCGCAGAATTGCTTGAAAAGTACGTTCAAGCCGCCATTCATGCGATTGGGAGGCTCCCGCTGATGCACGTACAGACCCGAGGATAAACATGAAGGAACACCAGGCTTCGTAGCTCTGGTCGAACACTTGTGCGCATTGTCAACAAATACACCTATTGATTGAAATTACTAACGTCCTCCTCAGATGCGGCGATGGCGCGAAGTTCTCTTCACAGCTGCTTGAGAACCTCAAGGACACCAAGACCGCCCGCTCAGACGAACCTATCCACGCACCATTCAATCGCGCCTTCAACGTCGACAAGCCCCTCTGGGAGTGGTATGAAACCCCCGAGCAATCGTACCGTCGTCGGCGCTTCGCCGTCGCCATGCAAGGCATAGCGCACTTGCAGCCGCCCGACATCTTGGACCATGGTGTGTGCTCATTTTACAAGAACAAGTACGGCTCTGATAACGTATTTTTGCCTAGCCCTGGACTGGAACGTACTTCCTGAGGGATCCATTGTGGTTGACGTCGGTGGTGGGCTCGGGACCTCCTCGGTAGCGGTTGCACGGAACAACAAACACTTGAAGTTTGTTGTTCAAGATCTCGCGGCGGTGTGCGAGGAAGCTGAGACTGTATGGCTTCGTTCTCTCCACTTACCTCAGGCTGCTCATACGGCATCCCGCAGCACTGGAGCAAGGAGGACCCGGAAATGATCGAGTCCGGCAGACTTACCTTTACGCGTACGCACCTTTAATTCCTTCTTACCGATGCCATCCTGACATTTACTAATCCCTGCAGCCCACGATTTCTTCACCCCGCAACCCGTCACCAACGCTTCTGTCTTCATCTTGAAGCAGATTCTGCACGATTGGGCCGACCCCTACTCTGCGAAGATCCTCAAGGCTCTCCGTGCAGCCGCAATGCCCGACACGAAGCTCATCCTCATCGACAACATCGTTGCATACGCCTGCCACGACCCCAGTACCGACTCCGGCTCGGATGACGAGTACCACGAGGCGCCGGCGCCCCTGCTGCCGAACTTCGGTGCGGCCAACGTCATGCCATATGTCGTTGATCTCGGGGTATGTTTTTAGCCGTTGCTAGTTCCTTCAAGACGGGACTAAGCGGAACATCGTAGATGATGATATGGCTCAACTCGACTGAGCGGACGATCGGGCAGCTGGACGCATTACTGAAGAGCACCGGGTGGAAGATCATTGGAACAAAGAGGCACGATCCTCCTAGCAACTTCTATGAGCCCGTCATCGCAGCGCCTATCTAAGTATACGTGATGTCCACCGCGTGCTTGAACGATATTTTCATGGTTGCATAGAAATATTTTTATACAAGCTAGTTTTTATGACCGCCTTTGGACCGCCTAGTCGGGCATCAAGTGCAAGACGACTCTCGTGTCCTCCCTGCGGGCAAAGCATCAACACGGCGCTGATGATGAGGTGATCTTCGATGAGAAGACCTCCACGAATCCCAAACTCTGACAGTGGACATACCATATGGTCTCAAACCTCAATTTGTTGCGTGAAATGCGATGGGTCTTCACGAGTGCTACGTCGTGACTTCAGGCATACACTCAATGCCTCGGTATTTCAATGACGAGTTGTACTATCAGGCCCTCACGAGAAGAAATCACCCAACACCGCACACATGATCGTTCTCTGGAACTGGGATGGTGGTGGAAGAAGAGTCGCGAAGATGTGTGCCCGGTCAATAGGAGTAGCAACCACTTACGATATTCTTCATATGAATACGCCGCCGGTAAGTCGCATATATGTACAGACACGATAAGTACGAATAAGGGCGATCGCGAGCGAAACGAATGATTGAGGAATAGGTTGGATAAAATTTACATTCAGGTAGGGTACTCAGGTCATCGAGTTGTCCCTGTCTTGTACTTAGAGGGACTACATAGTCCTGCGTGTCAACCTGCCTGTCGTCGTCGAATGAGGGCGATACGAGAGAACACTTACGAAGGAATACTTAAGAAAACCGCCCAGGAACCGCGGCGAATAGGGTGGACCAAGTACTACTTCCTTCGCACGGCTGAGCTCAAGGCATGAGTTGTCAACAGCGAGGCTGAAAGTGCGGACTGCATTTCGTGGAGGAACTGAGTGAACTCCAACCTTTTTCCCGAGTTTCCGGCTTAGACTTCAAATGAGGATACGACGTGGGGATTTGATCAAGAAGGACCTGGCCGCGCAAAGGATCACCGTGATACGTCCTCAGGACCCAACCTTCCTGGACTTGTTGACCTCTTCCGTCCTTCAAAATCGTCGTCGTCGAGTACCTGAAGCACTTGCATTACGTAGGGGCACGGATGTATGAGTTAACAGAGTAATCGGTCTGCGTGTCGATTTTCCAGACAGTGGGGGAAACTTATCACAGATCTCTCCCTCAAACGCGTACAAAATCTCAGCGTGTCCTATATGCCGAGGAATGCCGTGTGGAAAACGAAGGACCTCAGCTGACGGTACCGTAAACCCTGTACACCGTCAATGATGCCGCTCACGAAACCTCGTCCCTACAAGCAATTGCCACAGTAAAAGAACCTCGGACATATGTCCTGATGTGACAAGGCAGGAAACCGCTGCGTCAGGTCTGATTCACCCTCTGACATTGAAGCTGACCTTGAAGCACACAGGAGTTTGCGAACTGCGTTTCCTCGCACCTTCAACGAGAGCGGGCCGGGGAAGAAGGGAAACGGTGTCCTGGAAAGTGTGCCGGCAGGCACACTTTGCGGCGTTGCGCTAAATTCAGTATCATACACAGAAGTCTCGAATTCGCGAGACCTGAAGCCCTGAGCGCTGACGCACGTGCGTGCACGGATGGAGTCCCTATCGTAGCGGTTCGTGCATGAAAGGATGAGACACACCTGCACTAAGGATACCTGGGTTATTGTACTCCTCAAACAGCAGGACACAACTGTACCTCAACGTTGTGTCTGCCTAGAATTTTCGAGGCCTGAAAATCATGAGCTAACGTGGGAATGATTGATTGATATCTTGCACGATGGCACTCCAGGCTGGTGGGTATCGAGCAGTCACCGTAGGTCACCGTCCAAGCTCAGAGGGCGCACTAGTAGATTCTGAGCAAGCATTTGGATGCTTCTTTGATTTATTGAGAGTTTGTCAACTCCATTTGGACAAGCAGAAGCATCCTTGTTTGACCTCAGAAAACTGGGAAAACTTTTGTCCTCATTGCTGCCCAGCGGTTCGCGATCGGAACCTTCGGATCGCATCAACCTTTCTCTATGCCGCAAGTGGGCCGCCGACACTACTGTGTCCTCCATGACGTCCCATTCCATTCAATCCAGATACTCGAATTCCTTGGCATATGCATCTGATGTTCGCAATTCTTCTTGGTCGCCAGCCCTCCCGAACCTTCCGTCGCGGTGCATCAAATCATGTCTTCGATCAGGAGCCTCGAACGCTGTGTTACGCAGCGTGAAGCTGCCCAAGGTTCCAACTAATCAAGCGCTAAGTATATTGATCTGATATCAAATCTCGACCTGGTTTCCTAAGCCTTAAGGGACTATGTGTTACAGTGACAGAATGGGAGGCACCTCCAGAAGTCGGGGGCTGACACGCCTCCGAGGCTCCGACGCATTTTTATAGCATGATGCAGAATCTAAATGGGACTGTCTGCCTTCCCCGGTCTTTCGTTGACTCAGTGCCAGCCATTCATTACCGACTCCTCTGCAGCTACAGCAAAGCTTCACGTTCTACACGATGGCCTCGGCATCGCAGACCCCATTACCGCCGATTCCGCCCAATATCGCAGCCATGTGAGTTCTTCGCGCCCTTGAAGCTCAGGTTCGCAATTTAATGATAGGATATTTGCATCTTTGTAGAGCAGGTCCACCAGTGAGTCTCTTAATACAAGGATCAGAAGCCGCTTGCGCTGTGTCGATTGATGACGCATTTTCTCCAGCTGGTGGGGATCTTGCTCAACTGGTTCCTGTACGGAATTCTTATCATGCAGACATGTGCGTCCATTCTGGTGCTGGTAGGCTCTCAGTGACTGATCACTTCCTCCCTCTCGATTTTACGCAGATGTGTATTATCAATGCTTCCCAGACGATCAGAGGAAAATCCGATTTCTCGGTCCGTCTTGTTGCCTCCGCAGCTCTTTTACCATGAACGCAAGACTCACGCTGGCCGCTCAGTGTACACCATGTTAGCACTGGACACCATACAGTCAGTACTTGCGACCGCCGATGCGTTCCATTGGTTTGCTAGAGGCTTTGGAAACATGATCATGCTTTCCGACCCGTTTATCTCTGCTTTTGACGCACCGATTCTTGACGGCGTCATCGCGTTCATCGCGCAGGCTTTCTTTAGCTGGCGTATACGGGTTCTCCAAAAATCGTGGTGGCTGCCCGGAGTTGTCTTCTTGGTACGTACGCCTCCCCGAGTTGATACGCCGATTAACGGGAGAGCGCCTTGCAGGTTGCATTGGGCAGTTTTGTGGGAGCGATAGCGACAGGGATCGGGGTAAGCTATACCTCTCGATCTCAGCCGGAACTTCTTGTTCGACTCACCGCGTCCGCTAGGCGTTCCAAGTCGCAAATCTAGCGCGCCTGCACGAGCTCACTTGGCAGCTTTCGGTGAGCTCCAACCATCACAAACCCCTGTTCGATGACTTATGACAATCCGCGCCTTCTAGCTATGGCTCGGCGGAAGCGCCCTCGCAGACACGTTAATCGCTGTGATCATGACCTTCCTTGTGAGTCCTTTCGCCTCGTTATAACCAAGTCTAATCACTTTCACATTGTGACAGCTCTTGCGCCAGCGCTCTCGGGCTGACACGCTGCAGCACACAGACAATGTCCTTGTTCGGATCGTCCGCTTGACGGTCGAGACTAACACTGTCACAGGTGTGTTCCATGACAGCTGCCAGTCGCCTTCTCCTTCCTTACTGCTATACCTCTAGCTTCGGTTGCAATCGTTGTGCTCATATGCCTTTTAGCTATTCCAGTAAGCCAAAATCGCCTTCAAACCATCAAACAGTACTCATGATTTACTGTGCAGAAAAATCCGAGTATCTCCATGGCTCCGTAAGTGCTGCTCTAGGTTGTACCTGCCGGAGTGTTCTGATAAACTTTCCCGCCAGTGCCTACGCCCTTGGCAAACTGTAAGCCCACTTCCTAAGGCATCTCAGGTCCCCGCATGAACTCACTCGTTCACAACAGATACTCCAACACCCTGCTCGCTGTCTTCAACAACCGGGTATACATGTCGTCCAAGGGCCTGACCCCTCGTTCCGCCTTTGCGACAAGCGGTATTGACGTCCGGTTCCGCAACTCACCTGCGCAAAGCGGCCAAGCCACGTCACACACCCGGGTGGAGCATCAGAAGGAGCCCTACCGCATCGAGGTGTTCCAGGAGACGCAGGTTACGGACGATCTTCAAATGAAAGATTTCAAGGTGCGCCGCCCGTTAACACCGGATGCACATTCTTCCTGAATAATATTCTCGCGGCGCCACAGAGGGTTTCGACCGCGAGCCAGCCGCACGACCGTCCTGGAGAGGCGGTCTGATCGTGTACCGATGCTATACTGTAGATTGTCAATGTTGTAACCGCTTGTCCCACTATCTTTATTTGAATCAGCTTGTATCGCTCGGACTCGGCACATTGGTCCTATCCTGCTCCATCGCTTCGGGGCCATATTGGTGTCAAGTCAAGTAGCAAGATCTGAGCTCCATGTAATTTCTGGGATGGGATGCTCGGGAATGTCATCAGATCCTACCAATATCCGGCCAAGCTGACGCCGCGAGCATTAACGAAGATGGCGTCAAAACACGCTGATATCTGTGGATGGGACGAATACGTTCGATGAAGTGGAGGACATGGCGAGCCGAGCTGGAGCCGTGCCTGGATTCAATCTCCGCGTGCTTTGAGCGCTTGTGTTTCAAGTGTGGATCTCTTCCTCATTCTTCAAGGAAATGGAAGTTGAACACTCTCTGGCACCTTGGCATGCATGACAGGAATGTTCAGGCAGTATTTCCTGGACCGCTCCTCGCTAAGTTACCTCTCGTTGACCCTCACCGACAGGAGGCGAGGTGGAAGCTGACGACGGAGTTCGAGTCGCATCCATCGATGGCGTCAGATCTGAAAGAAGGCGCGAGCTATCTTCCGTATCGCGTATTACCCATCCGAAGTCATGATATATTGATTGGGCACAAATTCAGCCGACTCGTTCTGTAAGAAATATTCTTGCAGATAAGTACTCCACAAGAATCTATTTTTCTAGTCGATACAAGTCGATACACCTAATTATCGATGTGATCGGAGAACAAGTATGGTTCGCGGAAAGATGATCAAGACGTGGAAGCCCGCCGCGATAATTGTACAGAGGCATTGAGTTTGCACTGACCGGATAGGTATCATCTACTCTATCATGATCTCGTCGTGACTTCCTTGATATTTGGTGCTACACATGCAGCGTCGAAGACATGAACATGTGCATCTTCCGAGCGATGGCCATCTCCACACCAGCGCTCCTCGGCCTGATGATTACTGCGCTGCATCCTGGCTGATCGACTACCGCGCTCTGGCACCCCGAGTCCGCAGCGTGGACGGGGATATCGGAGTGCGTTGGGCCTAAGGCGAGGAGGCGAGTGACCGCGGTCCTCCTTGTTTCGTGGAGATCAAAGTGCTAGTGCTTGTCTTCGTGCGATGAATATGTGGAGAGTGAGGAGCCACTGAAGTTTGCCATCACAGCACGGCAATTGGGTATGACCACCGGGGAGTCCGACTTGAGGTCGTTCTTAGCATCTGTGTCAGAGCCAGGTGTTCGACGCAGCTGACCTCGATTCCACCTTCGCTGTTCATTGTTGTTCCCTTCGCACCCGTTCTGATCGCTGATCCAGGAGGTTGCCTTCATCCTATCTCCACGAAGCTTGCCATAGGACTTGACGGATTCGATGTCGACGGCCGAAGAAGCGCCATCCACGCCTGTCAAGCACGAGCTGTCCTTCCCATAAATAGGCCGCTCCACAAATCCACTTGCAAGCCGATCTGTTCGCGGGACTCCTCGTCACGGTCTGTCAGTCAATTTCTGGTGAGGCTTCGAGTTTTCACTGTCGCAGACCTAGCTTTGATGCCACTGAGCCTCCCTGGACAATGCGGGAGTAGTTTATCCGTAGCCACGTCTAGCGTCCATTCGAGAGGTAAAAGCGTGGCGTACTGGTAATAGATGAACATTTGCTTACTGGTACGTCCTGGTAGCGGATCTGCTCGATGCAGGTAAGTACTGGGTCATCAGTGGCGCAACGAGCATTTCGTTCCGCAAAAACTCATCGTCCAGTCCGAGTTGCTCCCCTGCACTGTCATTTCGGGATGTTTCGTGGCTCTGCGTAGTAAATTTGTTGCGAATGGTCGCCGGCGGCGCAAAGATCAAGCCAGAGGCGAAGAATAAGGATCGACGTCGATGCAGCGAAGGTAGACACTCAAATTACAACTCCATTGTAGGAACGTCCTCGGGGTGTGACATACGTGCACCTTTGTCGCGACATGCAAGCCCTGCACGCAGAGGCGCCTCGTTCGAACAAGGCCCCGCCGGAAATCAAGAGAATCGTTTTGCTCTTGAAGAGGTCAGCCGAGACTTCCGTTGCACCGCGGTTTACCCAGCGCGCGTGCAACATAGACGACTGTTCAGTGCGAGTTAGAATGCACGGGTGATTGCTGCCGCAGAGTCTTGTTGAACACTACCCGCGACGCGGTACGATGCTTCTTCGCCGTTTATCGCTCAGAAAAGCAATTCGACTCGAGATCACATCAACCAGGGGATCGACTCCAGGATCAGAATGTTGAAAAGTTGAACGCCGCAGACATGACGCTTCGAGATGAGCTGTACAGTCAAATGGCATTGGAAGGCTGAGCGTCCGGATTTCCAGTCGATAGTTCGGGAATCGGCAACTTTGAACTTGTCGAACCGTCGATTCCCGTGCGTTCACGTGGAAGTCACGTATCCTTCTGCATCCTGCCAGCCAACCTGCATTAGAGCATCGTCTCTGCTCCCGCTTCCTTCACCCTTCTCGTCCGGCTGGACAACTTCGTTGCGTCTCTCGCCGTCCACAAGACTTCCAGAGACCTGAATATGCCTATCAATTTTTATCAGTGCCAGTGGGCGTTGACATTTGGTTGACATTGTCGAAAATGCCACAAAACCTCGAAGCCGGGTGAATATGTTAAGCATACAATGTGAGCAAGCAGCATTCTTACAGATACTCACTCAGGCTGACGGGGACGAATGACAGTATGCAGGTCGGAAGTGGAGCATTAAGACACGAGGATGATGAGCTAGGGGCCCTCGAATCCAGCATCGAAGCTTAAATCGCGGGTTTTGAATCCTGCGGCGGTCTGGCGACTTGGCATATAGAAAACAGCTTCATTGCAGGCGCCATTAGGAATTTCTCTCGAGCCATTGCTGTCGGTTCCACCTGCAGCATCGCACAGAGCCTCCACGTACAGGCGTCACCAACGCATGGGTAAGTAGGATGTTTTCTTCTAGATGGATGTGACTAGTTTACCCAAGATTCACAGAACGAGAAGAAGAGCAAATCAACAAGAAACCAATCCCGCGTCTCGCCCTCGCAACCGGATCAAGTGGTGAGCAAGGCCAAAATCAGACTCCACGCAAGTGCAAGAACATCCAAACCCGCTGGACCTCGAGTACAAGTTTGGCACGGCCAGCCGCCCCCTCGACTCAACTTCGTCATGTCCCATCCAACCCTTGACCGTGGTGAAAACACAAAGCCGTAATCATCCCCTCCACGTATGCTCGCTAACCCACAACTCTGTCATCACCCTCGACCGCCAGTCGGCTCTCAAAAGCCCCGCATTTCCACCGACACTCTCCTCCTCATCCATACCGGTGTATCGGGCGAACCGCGCCGCTCGCCCGAGGAACCGATCGGCGCGAAGCGGCGGTGTGTCTTCCGCGTCGTATTCGACCAATGTATCAGCCAGATATGGCGTGCTGGACCCAGACTCGGACGCCTGGTACTCATCGTCAGACCTATCGCTGACGGCGGATTCGCTCCCAGCAACCCATGTGCCGAACATCGAGGCGGCATCCTCGTCTTCGCCTCCCGGCAGCGTATCAACGAAGGCTGGATCGGCGTGTTCTACCTCACTCGCCGTGCCGCCCTCCATCTCAGTCTCAGTCCCATAGCCCCAGGCCCGCCTGGTATACTTACGGTTCCTTGCTTGCCTCCGCCTGCGTTGCCGCGTCCTTTTGTTCTCCTGCAACGCTGCGGCCTGCGCATGTTCCAGTGTTCGGTGCCTGCGCCGTTTCCGCCGAGGTCCGCTCGAGGGAGGCGCGGGACGCTTTGCTGGCGCGCTAGGCGCCGAGGTGAGTTCGAAGGGGACAAAGGAAGGGACATGGTGCCTAGACGCGCGTTGGAGAGGTCCAAGCGGCTGTGTCACCGCGAAATGGGTTAGCGACGTAGCAGGAACTTTTCCTCGCGACAACCTACCCGACCAGCGTTTACCCCATCCCTGTCGCCCTGCACGCGGCATCCAGACCCCGGACCATTCTGCGCTGGCGCGCCATCGGTCCTTCCAGGTTGCAGATACGCGCCGTTCGAGGCATTGCTCACTACAGGCGTGCTCGCAGCAAGCGGGGTCCCCTATGTTAATCAGAAGCAGCGAAGAATGGACGAAGCTCGATCAGTAATCGAATGCGGAGACTGCGAATAGGAACAACCCACTAAAGCAGTATATCTCCCGTCCCAATCGCTTGATACTGGATATCCGCGCTCACACCCCGCATCACCTCCGAAACCACTGCCTTCGTAGTAGCCTGGCACATCGTACTCGAAAACAGGAGTACCCTCATCCGAGGGATTCGTGATGAACGAAGTGCTCGCAGCGACGTGCTCCTGCACCGCCCTACAGCAGGCTCCAAGACGGCGCTCGGAGCTCGCGCCAAGCAGGTGCTGCCGGACCTCCAGGATTGATGCATCCTCCGTATCCTCGCGGGCCTGCACCTCCCCGCCCATGACTTGGTGCCCCTTCTCGTCTTCACGTTCCAATCTCGCTTCCACAGCCCTCACCCCTACATCCTTAGCCTTTCCCTTCCCCTTAGCCTCGCTCTTCACCACCACACCCGAAGTCCCAAACAGCCACCCAATCTCACGAGCCTTCCTCTTCCTCTCCTGCCGCTTCAAATTGCGCCGCGTCCGCTTCTTCTCCTTTCTCGCTGCCGCCGCCGCGTGGTCCGGGTTTGGGTGACGGCGCCGTCTAGGTCGACGTGGGGAAACTATCGGGATGGGCCCGCTGGATTGAGCTGGAGCCCATACGCCCACGAGGGAGGGAGGGATAGGCAGCGGGGCTGCTGCTTGTGCTCGGGCGTTCGGTTGCACTTCGACTGGCGCTCTGCTGGCCGCTGAGGGCCCGATTGGAAGGGAGGTAGAGAAAGAAGCAGGAATGTCCGGGGCACATAACTGAACTGGTGCAGACGGCTACACGTTAAAGGACAGGACGAAGGGAGTCAGGGAATAGAAGAAGGAAGCCGAGAAATCGGGAAGGCTTACCGTATCAGCGTCTTTAGCGAGAGGCCCGCCAGAATCGGCTGGGCCCCATGCAGCTTCCGGGGAGGATTGGCTCGAGGGCTGTGCTGGTGCTTGTTGATGAGCTTGTGCCTGCACTTGGTTTGGCGTGCTACTACCCGTCCAAAGGGCTTCGACCGAAACTGGGGTCCAAGTGGAGACTCGGTCGTCCGCCTCTTGGCGTGGGGACTCTTCAGACTGCTACTCCGCAGGAACAGTAAACGAAAGCTGGAATTCGCGAAGAGGACAGGACTTACCCAATTTACCTCCTCCCCCGTCTCATACACGTCTTCCACTCTCACCGCTGTCTGCTCCGCCCGCCGGGCCCTCTCCCCCAAAGCCCGCTCTATCGTCCGCAACATCTCCCTCCTCCACGTCCCCAGCTCCCTTGCCGCTTCCGCCCTCCGCTGCGTTGTGCGCTCGCGCTCCGCCTGCGGCCTCACCTGTGACGTGTCAGCGAAACTTCGCGCCTCTTTGGGGAGTGTATGGTCGGGAACTTCACGCCCATCGCTGCTTTCACGGTTGCTGAGAGCTGCGCCGCCGCTGGCTGTTCCAGACCCCTCTGTCGGTTCCGCGCAGGGACTCGGCTGGAGAAGCGAGAGCGCGTTTTCGACCGGCGTGCGAGTTTCACGCTCCCCGACCTCAGACGGTACGACTATGTTGTGGTCGCCGGATACTGAGGACCTGGAGCCCTCCGCGTCATGACCGTTTTCATTGTTGAACACTGGGCAGAGAGCCCGAGAAACAACGTCAGCATCCGACATTGGGCTGCCTGTCGGCCCAGTCACATCGCTATAGCTTCCGGTGTTGGACATGTGCAACGACTGAGCTAGGAGGACCGCTTCGTCAACCGCCTCGGCAAGTTCATACAATGGATCGATATCGCTGTCGTCGTCTGCGTAATCGAAAGTGGAGGGTGGCGAAGGCGGCGGAGGAATTGAAACCATCTCCTGGATTAGCACGAGCAGCTCGGACATCGGGTCTTCCTCTGACTCATCCACGTCTGCTCCCTCGTCGTCCCGCATCGAGAGTGATGATGGCCGCGAGGCCAAAATCGCGCCTTGGTCCGGCACTTGCACTGGTACGAACGACCCAGGCAGCATCGGGCTGCTTAGCACTGCGGCGACGTCAAAATCTTCGAGCTCCGAACGTTCACCTGCGGGCGTGTCACCTCCGGCTCCTGAAATCGGCACCGCGCCTGGGAAGGGCGGCTGAGTGGGCAAGTCCGCTTCCTCGAGACCCACAGCAGGCCCTAGCATGGGACTAGCCGGGAGTCCGGGCAGGTCGTCGTCGTCTTCTGGTTTCGCGTTGAGAGGTCGCCCTACCTCGGGCCGTCCGGCCCTACCTTCATTATCAGCAAGCTGGAGCGATGAACTCGCAGAAGACGAGGATCGAGGAGACAGAGTTGCGCCTTCCACCAGCACTGGACCTGGGGATCCGATCCGCCTCCCATTATCACCAGACCGCGTCAACAACCGCGTAAAATCGACGACAGATGCCACGCTGCGCAACTGGAACGGCTTCCCTTCCTCTCCGTCGTCTTCCGCACCTGAGCTCCCATGATCGTCTTGCATGAGCGTGAGACTGTCCTCGCTCCTCGCGCCGTCCCCGTCTCCCATTGCACGGACGATCGCAGGCGCAGACCGTGACTTTAGGTGTTCGTATGCACGCCCGAGTACAGCCCCAGCGACGAAGATCAGCGAGTCGCGTACTGCTTGTGAAGTCATCGCACGTTGTCGATGGCTCGGTGTTGCCAAACCCAGCACGAAGGTCGCCAGGACCGAAGCACGCGACGCAACAGCGTCGACCGCCCTCACGACAAGGCTCACGATCCAGCGCCATGAATTTAAAACGCTGGCCGCGATGTCGTAAGCCGCGCAGACGACGCGTTTTGCAGCGTGCTGGGGGAGAGCTATGAGGGTGCCGACGCCTGCTTTGAACGCCAGCGACAGCCTGACGAGATGCCCCGCGAACGCGGCAGCGACGCCAACGAGGGTCCTGAAGAAAGCGGCCGTGACGCCAAAGGAAGCTTTGATCGCCAACGACAGCCTGATGAGATGTCTCGTGGACGCGACTACGACGCTAGCGAGGAGCTTGAACGCGAACAACAGGCTGACGACATGCGACGCCAGCGCTTGATACAACCGAGCAGTGGTGCCCTCGTATATCTGCTCGTAGACGAAGGCAGCGGTGAAGGAGTAGAGAACGACGAGGAAGAGGACGAAGGCGGAAGGGAAGTCGGACGGGGTCGCGGCGTTGATGACGTTAGGTGGGTGGGAGCCCAGCCGTACATCGCGGATGTTGCCTTCCTCGCCCGAACCAGAGTCGCCCTCGCTTGAATCGTCCTGGGCGGGGTCGCCTAGGGTCGTGGAGTAAAGGCGGGATGAGCAAGGCGCGTGTCCGTGATCAAGCTGCAAGGCGGGAGACATACCAGCGTCGGCGAGCTCGGCGACTGCGCCTCGTCCTATCCCCTCAAAGACTCCAGCTTCGAATACCTGCCCGCCTTGAGCGGATCCACCGGGGATCGACTCGGAGACGAACGACGAGGACTGGCTTTCCGAACCGCGGGGAGCGGAGGTGGAAGTCAAAGCGGGCTGCTGATAGACGGCTGGGTCGGCAAAGTTGACAAGGATATTCTTCCTTTGTCGGTCTGATAGGAATGGGAGCATTCTGTCGAGCACAATGAAGGATGAGGGATAGTAAGTGGTTGGAGTCCTGGTTGGGGAGAGTCGGGTGGACGCTTTTATACGCCGGCGGTTGAATTCTGCGATCGTATCGCAGGCTTGGGCGGGGTCTCCAGCACAAGACGATCGGCCTCAGCAATAATATTACGATTAAGGTTTCGACTGGGTTCCATCTATCATACGAAATATTTTCGGGTTGTAAACGTGACGCGTGTAGCTGTAGACTATATAACCTGTGCTCACTCTTTGACCTCCCGATTTTGGTTTCATTACAGTACTACATATTTTCGAAGGGGCCGGATTGACAGAAACTCCTACACGAGGAAAGTCCTAGTTGTGGATCTCACACGCTGACATGTGCTGAACTCATGAGGGAGTGCTGAGTCAATCGTTGCATTCATAGGCAGTGTAAATCGGAGGCGGGTTCCGACACGTTCGTCGTGAGTTCGTGCACGCTGGACGTCGTCTCTATCTGCAGCCTTTGCATATTGAGAACGAGACGACAGGTCTAGTCCTATCTGAGTGAGAACACTTTCGTTTGGACAAAGGGAACGCTCACGAAGATCGATACGAGCGATGTGAACCACCTGTGATGGAATAAAAGCCTGAGGGTCATCGACGCGTATGCTGAGTGCTCTCTGCGCACGTACGGAAACATAGCCTGGCCATTTGCGGGTCTCAAGAACGAAGAAGGAACGAGCGCCGCAAGGAGCACTGGAGACGCAAATATCAGCATCGACACCAGACATGGGAACTTGCTCTGCTTACCAGTGATACCAGCAAAGATCCAAGCTCCGTCTCGCAACATGAGATGGACAATCGGTGCTCGGTGCAAATGCCCGAGTCTACCGACGTTCCTTTTATGCATCGTCAGCGTCCAGAGCAAAGCATGTCTCATAAAGCAAAATGTGCTTGGAACAGAATGCACTTAGCGAAGCGTTTACTCGAAAGTACGAAGAAGTGATTACCTACCTGAAGTACACATACTCGTACGGCGTCTTTCGCAATAGACACGCTTCGTCGAACTGAACGCGACGCGTCGTGCGGACATAGCATGTGACCGTTACGGCGAGTCCAGTGCCTAGCAGGACGGCGAGGAATATACCGATACTCCGGTCTTTACAGTACAGTGCATACACTGTTCAGCTAGGTCATGACGAGAGAGAACTTCCGAAGGACGCAGAAAACGCACGTCTAATTGCCAGCACGACTTCCAGGGCCACGAGCAACCAAAGGCCGGTGAACAGCTTCGATCCATGCCATATCGCACAGATTAGCGGTCGGGTGCCGATGCTGGCGAGTGGACCTAGCATCGCAGCACAGTCGATGCTGACACAGTCTAGATGAGCCAAAAGAACGTATTCAACATCGGTATGGTACGCACATATGCCAGCAGATGCCATAGTACCGCGAAAAAATATATATCCGCTTCGCAAGTCCCGTGTGGAGCCTCGGGAGAAATGAACGGGCGAGATTGTGGTTCTGGGAGACAGCTCACTGCCAAATATGCTCATACTCGTCCTCGAAATTGATCAGACTGTCCCATATGAGCACGGTCAATGCCGCAACTATACAAACATTGACAGAGGTCGGTGTTATCGAGCTGTGCATCGTCGGTGGCGAGAACACTCACTTGACGAACAGGTTCGCACAAAGCACGGTGATTGCATACCGACGTTCCCCTCCCTGCGATGGTCGGAGACGAGCGAAATGGGTCAACACGCCCGTCGCAGATGATTATGACGAAGAGAAGCGAGGTCCTCCCCAGTCATGGATTCCTGTATTCAAATAGGCATGGCTTCGAAGGGTAATCAGGCGTAGTAAGCGCGAATCTCAACCAGACGCCACACATATATGTGCTCTTAACCCATCCTGAGCTGTCGCCCATGATGGCCGTCGGCGGGCGCCCGTACAATTTCGCTTTTGATTGGAGCAGTCTATTTGTTCCGGGCTGCAGGCACGTTTAGACGCATGTGGAGCGGCAGAATGCCTGCGCCGGGTGGCCGGCTATTCAAGAAATAGCCGCGGCCTGCCTCCATCTCCACGACGCCTGTGACGAGATGGCTGCGAGTGCTGTATGACAACATGCATGAATTGCCCTCCAGATGCCGATACACGGTATCACCTGGGACGATATCTACGGCTGAGCGCAATGGCAAAGCCGTACGCGTCGACAGTGGACGAGAGTTGATTCCCGTCACATGGTCCTCTCGGAGTCTGGGCATTCCACAAATTCACAACAAATACCTCGGAGATCTACATTCCATTAACGTACCAGCGACCTGAGACTTCAGCTACCGCCGGTTCCTGCTCTGCCCATTGGCCGCAGGATTTATCGGTCCAGCAGCCGCACCGCGTCTCATCTCCTCTTCATTTAAACCTGCCTCTGCCAAAATCTTCTCGACCTCTTCCAAGATCGGCTTATACGCAGCTGAAGAGCGGCACACCAACGATCAGCACCACGAATCTGACAATGAGAAGCAGAAGGGCACGAACCATATCGCTCCTCCGCGAGAGCAAACCCGTCCCGCCGGAGCTGCTTGCCACGGTTGTCACTCGTGCCATGCGCTTTCTGCGACCAGTGTGCTCCTGCCATACGTGCAGTACCTTCAGCAACCTGTGATCTGATGACGTCCAAGAAACATACTTGAGCGCGCGTAAAACATCGCCAGCGTCTCACCGGGCAGTGGCGTGCTGATGATATCCTCCGCCGATCGGGTGGCATCTTTGGCAACTCCCATGAACGCCGTCGCTCTATTCCTGAGGTCATCCTGCACACGGCAAGGCGTCAGTGCTCTGAGGAGGTGCAAAGTATGTACCTGGCGACACACCTTCTCATCCTGCGACTGCACCAACTCCTTCTCAGCCTTCTCCTCCACATCGATCAGCGTCTCCTCCTCTGCACTTTCCCCGCAATCCTCACCTTCCCCATCGTCCTCCTCCTCATCGTCATCGTCATCGTCATCGTCGTCGCCATCGTCGTCATCATCGCTACTGCTCTCGTCGCCCTCCGCAATGACCACGTCACTTTTCTTCAAGCACACATATCGATCCAACTTATCCAGCTGCAGCGAATAGAAGTCGTCCAGGGTATATTCCCGAGAGCCCTTCTCAAATATCCCTCCATATCTGCGTAATTACATGTAATGAATCAGTTTCCCTGAACCTGAAATTCACTTGAAGGGTGTTCGCACATGTAGAGGGTATTACGCAGCACCGCCAGCATGGTATTATACCGCGGCAGCGGCACAGTCAAGTTCGGATCGTCAGGATCGACTTCAGGCTCCATGGGCACGGGCTTCGTCTCCTCATGTGAAGTATTCTTAACTTTCGGAGCCGGTTCCATCTGTCCGCTCGTCAACACGGGGGTTGCTGCACCCGACCTTCGACACTTACCTCCTCGTCATCCTCCCCGCCATCCTCAACTTCACTGTTCTCCTCCTCCTCTGTGCGGTACTTCTCCTGCACCACCACTGGCGCAGGTTTTTTCTTCCTCCCTCCACCACCCTTCTTCTTCGGCCGCCTGAGCGACATCGACACCCACCGGCCCTTGCCTGGGATCTGGTATCCGTACCTGCGTACACGGTACCCTCGTTAGCCCGGGAGACGTACCCAACTGGAAAAACAAGAGAGCCCACTTACAAGTCGTTCCAAAACACACTCTCCAACGTCTCCTCATGCCTATCTTCGTCCGTCACGCCGCCAAACATGATACCTGTGCTCTTGGCAGCCCAGAGCGCCATAGTGCAGCCAGAGCGCAGCGGGGGCGCGTAGGAGGGGCGTTTGCGCCGCTCCCATTTTACTTTGAGCGTCGTGTCGCCGGATGAGGCCGAGGACTTGCCCGTCTTGGATGCGGAGGCGGAGGTTGGAGCAGGCGTCTGCTGAAGAAGAGAAGTGCCACGGGTGAACAGTACGCCCCCGTTGGCAAGTTCAAATCGGTTTGTATGTCTTTCCATAGAGTCTGCGGAATCATCTTCTATTGCTGCCCTCTCTACATGTGAACCTGATTCGGACCAAGACGTACCCCCCTCCGCCGCCGTCACCAAATCCGACTGCGGACCTCCCACTTCCGATGTGCCGGAAATCACCATCACTGTCCGCTGCTGCCGCAGTCTGCCACGCTGGGAGAAGCGCCTACCACGCAGCTTCACCCTCGCCGCCACCCCCAGTCGAAACTCCCTGATCCTTGGGGTGGAAGTCGTGACCACCGACACTCAGGAGATCCTAGGCCTGAAGGCTCTCCTGGACAGCGGCACTTCTGGACTCTTCCTGCACATCCGCTTCGTGCGCGAGCACGGCATCACTACCCGCACCCTCTCTCGGCCCATCCCCGTCAAGAACGTAGACGGTACCGCAAACGCCGCCGGCGCCATCACCGAGGTCGTCGACCTAGTACTCCGGTACAACGGTCACTCGGAACGTGTGGTGTTTGCGGTCACCGACCTTGGCGAGCAGGACATGATCCTCGGGTACACCTGGCTCAAGGAGCACAACCCGGAGATCGATTGGGCCGCTGAGGAAGAGCTAACGCTCAGCCGGGAGAGCTGGTGCCCGGTCGCCTGTCCTCAGTCAAGCAAAGTATCAAAAGAATCAATCAATTCAAGAGACCACGGAGCGTAAAGCTTCCGTGTTGATCGATCAAGGGTCTGCGCGGACAGGGACTATCAGAGTGGCAGTGCCCTCAATCACTTGATCTCGGAATGAGTTCGAAGGATCAAAGAGACTTAGCGTAAAGTACGTCGTGAAAGGTGGCCTCGTCGTTTGAGATCGTGATGATCAGGAGCGGAGAGGTTGAGTAGAAGTAGGCTCGGTGGCCTCTGAATACGAGTACGTGGGGGAAAGTGGAAGAGAGGAAGTTATCTACATTCACGCTCGGAGAGCGACTCTTATACTGCGTCCAAAATGTACAAATATAGCTCATGACGCGCGTGCTCGTACGCTCATGGCCCAGGATTGGAGATGGTGGGAAGGGATCGTGGATAAAGTTTCGATTGCGAGCGAAAAGCGTGGAGGAATGTCACAGAACGATTAAAATTAGCCGGTTGGTACATGCCGCCGGCACTCAGGGACCTCTCAGAACGGGAATGACTCGGGGCGCTCGATCAGAGTGGGTGCAGCTGTCCCCCGGCAGCGCAATTGGCATGACCACTCTCGATCGGCTTCAACCCTACCGTCCGCTCGTCAAGGTACCGTTGATACCGATGTCGTGCCAACCGACGTTGAAGTAGTAGCGAAGTGGTCAAAGGAACGATGGAATAAAAGAGAAAATTGGGAGGGGGTAAAAGAGGAATACAACTACGTACATTCCGTACCAGTCCCACCGTCTTCGTTCGTTGGACTTGTTAGAACGCGTGTCTCTTGTAGACTAGCAGAGGACCTAACAGAACGCCTACGGGTGTGTGGGATTAGCCGGTCAGTGAAAGTAGGTGTCAATTTGAATTTTCTGTGGAGGCTCAGCGACACTACTACAATAGGGATAAAGTTTTGACGATGACCCCATCGTCCAAGGGTTGAAGAGGCTGAAAGACAAAAAGTTGGGTACTCAGCGTAAGGGGATATCTTCTCGGGCCTTCGTGACGAAATATTGCAGGTTGAGGTATCGCAGGGATCTTCGCCCGTAACCGGGCCCGTACTCTTTGATCGCATCGAAAACGGACGGGTACGTGAGGTCGGCTCCCAGCGCGTACGGTCGCTCATAGACCAGGTCAGGGTTCTCGATCGCGACAGCAGTGCCGACTCGGCAGTCGAAGCGGAATGGGGGGGTGGTCGCTTCGTCGTCGTCTACGCCGACAGTTTCTTGAGCGGAGGCGCCAGACGAAGTGTCGCGTCCTGCGGAGTAGACTTGGTACTGTGCGGGCTCGACAGTCCGGACGGTCTGGTTCTCTTCCCTGTAGTAAAATATCTTCATGCGGTTAGCTGCAACTGCCTCGCGGCGTATGGTGCCGTCAAGTTCGCGGAGACGGTAAGTGGTAGCCTTCAGCTTCTCATGAACAATGTACGGGCCCGCCCAGCGCAACGCGCCTTTGTTCCCGTATTGCGTATCCAACCACGTCTCGTGTACAAGGACCCACGTGCCAAGAGCGAATTCACCAGTGGAAAGGTACTTAGCGTGTTTCCGGTTAACGTCATCTACGGCGCGTTGGCGTTCTGCCTTTTGACGTTTGTGGGCGGAGACGAGGTCGCCGTCGCGTCGCACGAGTTGTTGGATTCGGATCGCGAGTAATTCTTCAGTCGATCGGATGTTGACCCAGTCGAGGGTGTCCCACGTTCGGTCGGACATGTCGAAAGCCAGAAAAGCGTGGCGGCCGTAGAGCAGAAAATACGGCGAGAAACCTGTCATACGTGAAGCAGTAATGCGCATAGCCAAAAGACCAGCATGAACGTAAAGTGGCCACTTATTAGAATCCTTTCCGCAGGCGCGCATGATCGAGTTCGTGAGCGTCAGGTGTCCGCGTTCCGCTACGCCATTGCCTTCGGGGTGGTAAGGCGATGAGACGATGACCGTGATGCCGTATTGTTCGTAGATGATCTTCGCGGCGCCGAGGAACTCTGCGCCGCCGTCGACAACGAGCTCGGGGATGCAGCCGAATCGGCAGATGATTTCTTCGTAAATGAATCGTGCCCAAGTGCTGGAGTCGTTCTTCCGCGCCGCGCGAGCCTCAGGCCAGCCTATGCTTGGTTCAATAGCCTGCAGTAAATAGTTCATACCCCCGTATCCGTTTTCCATGTGAACCGTGTCGAGGCAGAACTTGCGAAGAATTGCAGTACTCCAGGTCGGTGAGAATGCGACTTTGGGCCTCGTTCGTAGTGTCTAAAGGTCCGGTCGGGTCCAGTCTTCAGCCTTAGATTCAGGCAACCGGGACCGCGACTGGTCCATGCCCACTCAAAAAGCGTCCAGAACCGGACCGAGACCAGGGAGGACCGTAGAACCGTGGTTGCGGGCGGTTCATCAACCGGTTCAGACCGGTCGCCGGCCCAACCGGTCGTAGACCAGTTGCAACCGGTTTTGTGCCAGTTGCAACCAGTCTTGTGCCGTCCACCTTACGAACTATACTCGAAACTACTACAATTGTATGTGTTACTAAGAATGCAACTGGTATTATCCTACAGTGACCTGTTGGAGGAGTTAGCACAGGCAGACCTGCGCAGACCACGAGCACTTACAGAAAATAGAGGGTTTTAGCAGACTACAACAATCTGACACCTGCTGAGGAAGTTAGCACAGGCGTCGTTGAGAGGACCAGGTCTTACAGATCCGCACGGAGTACAAGGTCACCTTCCTGACCTCTACAACTCCCTGCCCTGCTCCGTTCACATCTCGCCCCTATCACTCCCCGAAAAACGTTTACATTCATCTGGACAATCCGGACCTACCAGCATTCTACTTCGACCCACTCATCAACCCTATCTCCTCGCGCAGTATGACGCCCAAGAATCTGCCCCTTGTTTCACGCGGTCCTAACGACGATGACGATTTCAAGATCTCGCTGCCAGTATCGCGCTGTGGTGGGCGCCGGATCCCTATAACCGTCGTGTGGGGCGGATTGGCTTGTTAATAGCATCAACAGCCTAGATAAAAGGAGATGAGAAACATCAGTTGAGGTTGTGGATGGAAATACGTACCGCGGACGACAAGGGGGGAAGTTTCTCTCTATTCAACTGGAGCACTTCTAAGTGACGTGTCGAGGTGAGATGGATTCGTACAGCTTACCTTCCACCACGCGTCGACACCATGGAGTCCTTCTTCCAGAGACATGGCCACAGTGAAAACAGCAGGGCAGTGGTTGGGCAGTGGACAACGAGACGGGGGTGGATGATGGATGCGTGGCAAGTGCCAATGGTTCACGACGTGGGATCGAAACTCCGAAGCCACGTGAACGAGCAGCAGAGACGCGCGGCGAGGGATGCGTCAAGCGCGATGTAAGGAACGCCGCGCCACGATAGACAAGTGAAGTATTGAGACAGGCTGTAGGGATTAATTAAGTTCAATATATTAAGAGCGCCAGATGATACCGCGATCAAGTCTAAAGTGCACGCAAAGTAAAAACTACTAGAAGTCTATACGGCGACCTCCTCATCAACGTCGCATTCCCACTCGACAGTCTGCTTCTCCGCCTCAAGCATATCCGTGTACTCATGAATGTCAATCTCCTCGATGTAGCGCGAATTCATGGCAGCAAAATCGGAGACATCGCGACGCCAGGCATATTTCATAATCTGAAGCTCCTCGAAAACCTTCGCGCCCAGTTTTGTACGTCGTGCATCTGCGGTCTGCTTGCTCCCAGAGAATAGCCTCTCGCAGGGAATGGACGAAGCCTGCGCCGGTAGGATATCCAGAGCCATCCGTCCAAGCGTCGGGTATTTCTGATGATTGTCCTATCCATGGATCAGACAACGAAGGGAAGGAAAGGAAATGGGAAAAATACGTACCTGCCACCATACAACAACATCAGTGTCCTTCGTTACCTCCGCCGGCACGTCGTTCAGATATCGCCGAAGTTCCGCTTGATAGCCCTCTTGATCCTCGCGAGCGAGAAGGGTCTTACGATGTAGATCGAAATCCGATACCTTCTTCGACTTGGCGGTTGTTGACGACGTTGATGGCTGGGGTTCTGGTTGCGGCGCCCTTGGGCGAGTTGACCAGTACCGTCGCATCTTCGATTCAGATGATGATCGGGCGCTACTGTCCTGAGTAAGAATAAACATACCGTGTTCTCGACGATCTGTTGGGCTTCGTCTTGCCAATTCTTCGCGTCAAGGTCCCCCTTGGCAATCGCATCCTGCTGTTCATTCTCTCCACCCCATGCATGCTCAATGTACGCGAGCTTGTAATAAGGGTGAAGGGCTAGGAAAGTTAGACCACGAATACGGAAGACCAATGATCACGTACCGAGGGCAAGGACAAATACAGGCTTCGTATCAAGCAGTAAATAATACTTCTTCAGCTTTTGGAGGCCGGCATCGAGAGCACTTGCATAGAGCGCATAGTGCGGGTCGTCCTTCTTCTCCTCCCAGTGAGTTTGAAGCTCTTCAAGAGCAGGGAGAACGCGCCAGAGCGTCGGTTCGCTTTCGGAGGAGAAATATTGTTGTATCCGATTCGAGTCCTAGTGACGCTCATCAGACAGATATCTGATGCGCAAGACAATAGATCAAACTTACCGCGAGGATCTCCTTTGCGTCAATGACTCGTGTCCAATCAGATTCCTGGAGTTTAAACGCGGACCAAGGGATGTGTTTTGAAACGCGGCCGTCAACACGAATGGTGGTAATCGGACCAAAGAGTTCGTCCGCCGCCGAAAGAAACAAGGCGATGGCCTACAACGTTTAGCCAAAAGGACGAAGTGAAGGAAAAAGAATCAACGAACCTGACGAAGTTGATATGCCCTTTCGAGCATCTTATGTGCCGTGCCCCATCGAATATTGCTGTGAAGCGGAATCTTGAATGTTTGTGTCTGCCCACATTGAGTCTGGCACTGCTCAAAGTATTCGATCCGCTGCCCGGATGCCTGGATCTAAGGAATGACTGAGTGAACAACAAGGGAACGTCAGTAATCAGGACTCACCTTGATCGCGAGGGTCCTTATCGCGGCAATGACATCTAGTGAACCGCCGAGGACACGGTTGTCAGGAAGCGTCGGGTCATATTCCCATATAGCGGTGGCAGTTTCGACGGCAGCAATTTTGGTGACACACCGCATGATATCAACGTTCCCGAGGTTGACCACATGTGCACAACATCTGTGGGAGAGTTGTGAAGAGCGCAAGATCTATTGAACAACAAAGCGCGTACGGGAGTTGGTTTTCCTCAGCACTCCATTCTTGTCCACGAGACTTGTGTATATTCTCAACTGTCTCACACAGCGTAGTGTTACTTGACGTGTTATCCAATGTCGCGCACTGAAGCTGTCGTTGTCTGAGATCAGCTTGATAAGGTAACAATCAGATGCGTGCTCACCTTTGATCCATTCTTTCCCATGATCCCCACGCGGTCGCAACAGCCCACGAAGTAACGCCCAAGGTTTAACCCCGAGTGGTCACCAGAAACCGCCTGGAATGCGATCACCTCCGTCCTCATCCTCCACTTTCCATTCACCACCTCGATCCAGTGAGCCGACATGCCCTTGAACGAGCTTTTCGTGTAGTCCTCCGACCACAAATCATCGGTCACTGACACCTTCCCTGGTGCCTTCAAAATGCTCTCTCGCACTTCGGCCATGTGCACAGTGAATTTATTGTGGAGGTTTACGAGGACTTCATGGGTGCTTGGTAAGTCAGTGTTCGTGGTTTTGGGCCTCATGGTGACTAGACAGTTTCGGAAGATAGGTTTGCTGGCAACTGCGAGCGACTAGTGCGCAAGTCAGCAATCCGCATCGACACCTCACTTCGACGGGACATACCTGGTCATCAACAGTAATGAACTTCGTGACTGATTGCAGGATACCATCGCGCGTAAACTCCTTGGGTCCCGACACCACACCGAATTCGATTTTCTTCTGAACTAACTTCGCCTTCGCCTCTTTCTCTGCCTGCATTTCTCTCCAGATGTCTCGTGGGATGGCCCAATGGTTGACAGGTATGTCTGCCTCCTTGCATTTGGCCTTGTAGAGTTCGTAATGCTGACGAATATGTTGTCGACACGATGAATTGGCCCCCGTCAGGAACGCCGCGCGCAATCCTTTAGCTTTCGCGCCCTCCCTATGTTTCGGAGTAAGTGAACACATTAACAACGTTATAGAGCAGGTACTTACTTGCAAACTGAACACCAGCGACCCCGCACTGTCTCGCTCGTCTTGTCGGCATTCATAAAACGCACAGTGACCTTATCCGACATGATTAGTAGCAAGTCTTTCGTTGATTCTTTCTTGACTGGCTGCGCCGAGGGCATGGGCAGGGTGTGTTTCTCTTGGAGGCCGTCGTTCTGAGAGGTATGTCAGACATGTTCGTGCTCCGTGTATACTGTACTCACCCCTTCGTCATCCTCAGCATTACTGGCCTCACCACCCACCACCTCTACGTCGGGTTCATCATCGTCATCCCCAGCCATGACATCTTCCACCTCGTCATCAACACGTGGCCGCTTCCTCGAGCGACGATGCGGCACTTCCTCCGTGGATTCTGAGTCATCTTCCTCGGAATCACTGACTTCAGCACGTCGCTTGGAAGTCGAGGCCTTTGTCGAGGGCTTTATCGTAGCCGAAGCATTGGCCTTATTCCGAGAAGTAGACCTGGTCGCCGGAGGCTTGGTTTTTTTGGCAGGTCTTTTAGTCCCCTTGGTCATGAGTAGTGCCTAGTTCCTCGTATACTTATAGAAACTTGTAAGGGAGTCGGTGTGCTGGCAGGTGCCACTGCGGCCTGCAATTTATAGCATCACTATCATATGTAGGTTTGTTTGTTGCCCGACGCTGCGTAAATCCGGGACGTCTTCGATTGCGAGTCCTCAGGAAGACGCCCCGCGTCGGTGTCTACTAATAATTTTTTTTCCCCTCGTCGATCCTGCCCGACCGTTGGTCCTTCAAAAGACCAGTTGCGACCGGTCTGTGCACGGTCCTGATGAGCCTTCCAAATGCAGGGACCGGCAATCAGCGGCACCATCACACATCGAAGACCGCAACCGCTGGTCCGGTTGCGCTCGGTTGCCGCCGGTTCGGTCCCAGTTGGGTTGCCGGTCCACCCAACTGGACTTTCAAACACTACTCGTTCGGGACCGCAGCTGGCAGATGTTGCATGACCGGACGAAGTATGCGACGTCGTCGTACATGTTCGGCCAATAGAATCGGTCGGCGAGTAGCTTGTAGGTCGAGTCGCGCCCTCGGTGTCCGGCGTCGTTGTGGGCTTGGGCCAGGAGTGTCGACCTACGTGCGACATCAGTGATTACAAGGCGTGGTGAACGACGCGCCTGATCATGTTTCCAAAGTCGTCCGTCGTGTAAGAAGAATGGCTTCGTCCGGCGGATGAACGAACGACGCTGCGGATCTTCAGTGCACCAGTCGGGTATCACGCCGTGTTTGAGGTACTTGGTGATATCTTCCCAAAGCTCCGGAGACTCGAAGTCCTTAACGCCGAACGCATGCGTCGCGCAGGTGATTGAAATCGTGGTTGGCACACTTTCGTAGTTTCTTCAGTTGTCTGTTCGGATGCCTGCATCTGCAATCGTACGGAAACGCGTCAGTGGAAAAGAAGTTGTCGGTTGAGGCTCGCCGGGACGTAAGTCGGTTATGTAGCCGCGTTGGTACGTGCAGATCTCGACAGAAAATTCTTCGCCGTCCCCAAAGCTACACTGGTCGACGATAGGCACAGCGATCTTGCGATGTTCGAACTCTCGTCCTATGTAGGAGAACTGGTCGGTACTCTTGAGGAGGGAGTGGCGTAATAACGATCCGGGGTCGTTCTGTCCAATGACGTCCGATGGGTCGTAATCAGTTCCGTCGAATCCAGCAAGCATGGTGCTAGGCGAAGAACCGAAGATGGCTAAGTCCTCGACCACGGTTCGCGTCGACCACGTCGCGTAGGGGCTGGGAGGCATGAGCAGCTGCATGCATCCGAACATCACGGCGCTATAGCCAAGTGGTTACGGCGACAGATTCGAATGGGGCTTACCCGTCGAAGCATCGTTATCTGTTCCTCTTTGAGGGCGCAGGTTCAAATCCTGCTGGCGTCGATCGGGCAAATCGGTACCCTTTTGCGTCCGAAAGTTTCGTGCAAGTACTTGTCTTGCGCTTTTTCGTCTTTCAGAGCTGGGTTAATGCAGGCGGACCTGTATGCTCATAGTAGATGGAGTTTTGTCTCTTGTTGCAATTTGCCATTCCTCGCCTTCGGTGACATGCATATGTATCCGGTCCCTGACCTTTTGCGTACCCATTCCCATCTCTTTCGTGGAACAAATGAAACAGGAATGAAACTCGTCGACCTACTCACCATCGACGTGGTGTGGAAGCACCTGCGAAGTCCAGGATGATGACGTCACGTGTCACCACGCATCGAGTCGAACAACTGCCACTAACCTTGCACAGCTCTACGCCACGAGGTGTCACAATCCGGCCATGACAAGGAACAAGCAATACGTCTACGGATATTCCCTACAGGAAGGCAGTACGGGAGCTCGAAGTTGAAGCTGACGGCCGCTGCGCTGACGATTTGTCAGCTAGTCACATCAAATAACGCTTGTGACTTTGAGTGACCACGTCGTAACAGTATTCTACGGTACATATCAACTACGCGACGCACACCTTCCTTCATACTCATTAACTCACACTTGTTTTATACCCATGCCGAATAAGAAAGAGCCAGAGAAGGAGGCCTTCCCCCCTGTTGCCTGGAGTGCCAACAGCCATGATCCTTGATCATGTCATGGAGGACCTTGAGAACGACAGGAGAGACACAAAGCATTTGTATGAAGAGATCGTGATGGATTTCTTGCATGTTCCAATGCAAGGTGCAGGCTGCCAGACTTGGGATGGATGTACGGAGATTCAGGTATCGAGTGTCTTTGATCTTCTCTAACATCTCCATATCAGTGGCCTGGCAAGCTGCTCGTCCAAAGAAAGCCTCATCGGGAGGGCTGATAGAGTCACGTAAGGGAGGGTGAAGCAAGGAGGTTCGAAGGACCTGGTCGTGGAGGTTCTTCGATGGCATTTTGAGAAGGAATAGCCCGTCAAACGTGTTATCTCGACGACATCAGACCGATAAGATTTGACAGCGTGATATCACTCAAGGATTACTTACTCGAGTACGGTCACGCTTCCTTCAGTGCAGCGGCGTTCAGTGGCCGTCAGCCCAACTTTGAGCTCGCCGACTGCTCCCACCACCGACTTCGACGTGGTATTCGAACAAGTTGCCAGACTTCCAGGCACTGCCCCGCTGATGCTCTCAGGGTCCAACATGTGTCATACATACAGGATAAAAGCCCCACCTTCACCTCGCTCCCGATCCGCAGTCATAATACAGCATGACCGCCCCATCTACTACGGACGAAGTGCCCCCGCCCTTCGAGCCGACGAACACCATCAACCTCGTCTCGGTTGACGACAGCAAGATCGTCCATGTCAGCCTGTACTCCGGCCGCGCAGAGATAACGCGGCTGTACAAGTTCCCCGTGAAGACGGGCCAGAACCAAGTCAACATCAACGGGCTCCCGAACGTGCTCGATCGCGACTCCATCAGGTGAGTTTCCAGTCTCGCGTCATGAGCGCTGAACGCTCATGCTCCCGTGCCTCCAAAAAGAGTGGAAGGACGCGGAGCCGCCACGATCCACGACGTGACGCTGTCCGACATGCCCCAGCCGCCAACCCCTTCTTCCTCAGCGCGTCTCGAGGAGCTTTCCCTGGAGAAAGAGTTAGCAGAGAAGGCACTCGCGCGGGCCAGGAAAGGCCTCGCGTCCCTCGAAGCGTACCTCTCCACCCTCAACGTCCAGCACACAGACCTCGCCACGCTCGACAAGGTGATCGAGCACTACGACACGAGCGGCGGGGCTCTGGACAAGAAGATCCTCGATCTGGAGAAGCGAATCAAGAAGCTCGAAGGGGAGATTCAGGACGAGCAGGAGAAGATTGATATCGCCGGCGCGGGCGCGCCGAGGAACCAGAAGCTGGGTGTGCGGGCTGCAATTGGCATTTTCGCTGCGGCGGAGGGCGAGGTTGCTATTGTGCTCATCTACGGTATGAGCTTGTTCAATTCTGGCTTTGCGTGGCTGATGTGAACGGGTCAAACAGCTGTGCGGGAGGCAACGTGGGGCGCAGCGTATGATGTTCGGGTGGACATGCAGGCGAAGGAGAAGCCTGTAACGTTGATTTACAAAGCCGGGATCACGCAGGACACAGGAGAGGTCGGTCTGTCCCTCTTTCGTCGTCCTGGCCTTGGAGATGATAGCTCAACGCGACGCATGTTGATGTAGTCATGGGACGATGTACCACTTACACTCGAAACGGCATCCCCGACTTTCGGTTTGGACATCCCGGCCCTCTACCCCTGGCGTCTTTACGTCAGCCACTCAGCCCCGACCATCAAGTCCAAATCCATGACTTCTTACTCTATCGCCCAGACGCGTGCGCGACTTCCGTCGATCACGCGCGGTACCATGGGTGGTGGTGAGAACGGAACTCATCTAACTGCTGCGCTACTCGGAGGAGGAGACGAGAATACGGAGACGATGGGGCACCGCGGCTTGGCTGTCACCTCGAAAGGCGGGATCAGCGCGACGTTCCAGGTGCCCGGCTCCATCACCGTCCCGAGCGACGGAGCCTCCCATAACGTCACTGTCGTGCAGCTGAAACTCGATGCGTCGATGTCGTGGGTCACGGTGCCCAAGATCGATGTGAAGACGCGTCTGAAGGTAGGTACCGGTACCGGTACCGCGTCACGCGCCTGTGCCTGCCGTCGCCAGGCATTGCTCATCCAAGTCTTTTCCGCTAGGCAAAGATCAAGAATGCATCGGATTATACCTTGCTTCCGGGCGTTGCCAGCGTCTACGTGGACGGAAGCTTTATCTCCCGGTCAAATGTACCGCTAATCAGCCCGCTCGAAAGCTTCGACTGTCCCCTCGGGTACGTCCCCGTCCCCGTTCCTCTCTCCCTCCGCACGTATCCCTTGCTTACCCTGCGTCCGCACGCCAGGCTGGACCCCTCCATCCGCATCACCTACCACCCGCGCTCCAAAACCGTCTCCCGCTCGGGCTTCTACTCCAAAGCCTCCACCTACGCCTTCTCGCAGCGCATCACGGTGCACAACACCAAGTCCGTGCCCATCACGGACCTCAAAGTCATCGAGCAGCTGCCCGTCTCCCAGGTGTCGCAGGTCACCGTCAAGCTGGCCAGCCCTGCGCTCGTGCTGCCCGACCCTAATACCAATACTACCAGCGCGAGTACGAGTGCTAGTGCGGGCAAGGATGGCCCGCCGGCGCCGGCGCCCGTGCGTGTCGCGGAGGGCGTGCTGGCGCAGTGGGAGGGCGCGGACGAGGAGGGCGTGGATGTGGACGCGCTGGGCCGGGACGGGAAGTTTTACTGGGTGTGTGCGGTGCCGGCGCAGGGGAAGGTTAATCTGCTGCTGTCGTGGGAGGTTACTGCGCCGTCGAGGACGCACATCGTGGGCCTGTAGGGACTTGGACGGTGGGCGTGTTGCATGGTGCAGGAACAGATTTTGGGGGACTGGATAATCCCGTCCCTGTCCAGGAGACGTTTGGCCGGACCCGTGATACTGTCTACCAAATGATGTCGGCGGAGTGGAGGCAGGCAGTTTTCCGGAAAGAGCGGATCCTAGTGGATTTTGGCCACAAGCCCGCATGTACACCTGTGATGGTTCGACATGGCCGTTGCAAGTTCAGGTAGAGGACCTCGCGCCAGTGGCGGCGACATCGCGGTTAGGTGCCCGCTGGGGTTGGTGGTAACTGATCGCGTGGCGTCCCGTCTGTATCACGCGACTTGCCAGGTCTTCCTCCACAACTCAGACGCAAACTCTTTAGCGCGACTATTGCGACGCTCTCGGTGGAACTTTACCGTCTATCTCGTCCCGTACAGCACGCAAAAAAGGTGCTTTCACGACTCTGTCCATAATGCACATTGCATGGTTATGCACGGAGTTCAGCGCGGTGGCGACCGTTTCCCGGGGAAGCCTGAGTTTTTGATGAGCGTTCCCTAGGACCATTCGCGCGCCTGTCAGTCTACCAAACGACCAACTATCATGATACTCCACCTTCTCATGAGCGCTTGCACGCGGCGTCGTTAAATACGCTCGACTCTGGAAGAGTCGGCTATCTCGTTTCGTTCCTTCGTTCCTTTCAGACTCTTCGTTTTCCGGAGCTTGACGTTCCCTTCGCTGCTGTTCCTTGGATCGGCCAGTACCAGCTCTCACCTCGGCAGAATCTCACTCCTTGCTTCGTTTGTGCACCCACACCCACACCCGGCTCCCCACCTCACTATGCAGTTCTCTTTCGCCCTCTGCCTCTTCGCGCTGATCAGCGCCGTCCTCGCGCTCCCGTCCGGACATACGTTCATGCGTGTCTCGTGTGACATCGCAGGTACGTCCAGCATTCATTATCGTTCCTGACGGCCGCTAATATGACACGGCTCCACAGGATGCGTCGCCGCACTCGCACCGACAGGTGAGTGATTGGAAATGCACGTTCATTGACTTGACCTTGACCATGGATTCCATTGCTAGTCGTCGGCTGTGCAGGAGCTGCTGCTGCCGCTGGAGCCAGTGAGCAGTCTTATTGCTTTGCGTTTGCGTACACGAAGTTGCGATCTAACGTTGCGCTGAAACCCAGATGTCATCGCCGACGCCGGATGCCTGGCTGGCGCTGTGAACGCTGCTGTCAACATTGTACGTCCCTGTCCACACTTTTCCCTCAAGACGCGTTACCTCACACAGCACTGCCAGCCCGCGGATTGTGACCAATGCTTGACAGAGTTCGGCATCCCAGATAAGCTGGATCAAGCTGGTGAGAAGATCAAGGACGCCGCGGGGCAAGTTGCGGATGATGCAAAGAATGTCGTGAGCAAGGTCGAGGGCGAACTTGGCTCGATCTTTTAAGCGACATACGTACTTCGGATGGTTGCCTAGCGCGCTAGACGAGTTAGGCATCGAAGAAACCCGGCACCCTTACGCAGGGTGTTTGGAACGTTCTTTTGAGGCTCGTAAGCTCTTACTGCGCGAAGATACTGTAGCATTTCAATAAATTGGACAGTCACGGGTCACAGGGCCTCTGTTTTGTCGAAATTTGACCCATGTCACGGGTCACCAATGAGCTCGTCAAATCCGCAAGGTGATCTGACCCACCGAAATTGCCTTTTCAAGACCAAGATTGTTGAAAAATCGCCCCCAGTCACAGGTCCCACGGCAGGGTGTCGAATTCAAAAATTCGAACAGGCAGGTCACAGGTCACAGTGCCTGTCGAATTGAATGAAATGCTACAGTATTCCTTGCATTCGGAACGCCAACGCTGTGATTGTAACGCGGGTGAGAGCTACGGGGTTTCTGATCACTCCACGTTGCAAGGCGAACCGCGCCAAAGGCGGTCGGGCTTGAATGGAGCTTCACACTGTCGAGGTTAAGAATGAATAGATGGCACCAAACAACGGGGGCCAAAAAAGAAAAAACATTCGCATACGGGGAATCGAACCCCGAGCTGCCGCGCCCGTGTTTTCTACTGGAATGAGAGGCGGCAATGTTAGCCGTTACACCATATCCGAGATAACTCGAGATATGCGTGGGGCTACAAGCCCGCACTCAGGTCCAGGCCAACACCACACCTGAAGGGTTTCTATGATAATACAAGAGCAGGTCATAATTCACATCCAATGCATCGCATTTTCGTCACATGAAATCCGTGATCCAAAACTGCGCTCAAACAGTCTCCTTCTCCGACGTGCTCCCCTGCTCCTTATTCAAGCTCCCATCCTTCTCCACCGACCCTCCATCATCCGCACGCATGGTTAGGCCCAAGTCGGACTCACCCACCTTATCGGCGGGGTCGCGGTAGCTCGGGACGAAGTTGACCATGACGGCGTACGTCCAGGCAATGACGAAGAATATGACGGGGATGATCATCGCAAAGGCGGTGCTGTTGCGTGCGTCGGCGACGCGTGCGAGGATCGGAGGGACCTGCGTTCGTATAGCATCATCATTAGCGAATTCGCTCTGCGGGCAGGGGCTGTTGGGGAAATGGAACGTACGCAGGCGCCGCCGACGACTCCTCCCACAATCAACCCCGCACCACGCTGTCACGGGAATGGCAGTGACATGAGCTCACAACGCACGTAAACTTCGAGTAGGCAAAAAAGACCACGTACCTTCGTGTGCCTTCCAATGCCACGAATGCCCAGCGCTACGATGGTCGGGAAGCACACGCTCTCGAAGAAGAGTGTCATGTTCAACATCGCAAGGCCGACGTTGCCGCGTTGCGTGATGCTGGCGCTGCTGAACGCAATCACCGCCGACAGGTAGACCAGGAAGACGATCCGGGGCTTGACGAAGCGCATCAGGACTGCGGTGTGGCGGAATGATCAGCTCTTCGATCCGTATGGTTGAAGGAAAGACTCACTCGAGCCGCTGAATCGTCCGACGGCGAAGCATCCCTGTGCAATGGCGAGGAATTTGGCACCAAGGGCGGAGGAGGTGTCGCCTCTGGTTTCTGTGACGTAGTTGATGAAGTAGCCTGCGATCGCGACTAGTTCGAAGACGGAACAGTTCTCAGTCCAATGCCTAAATGAGGACGTTCGACGAAGGACGAACCTTGAGCTCCCACATAGCAGAATTGCGCAAATGCGGCATGGAAGACGCGGTATTGCGCCCAGAACGAGCGCTCCCCTTCTTGCTCTCCAACGTGCGTGATCTCAGCTTGCTGGGCCATATCCGCGTCTACGTAAAAACGCCATACCATAAGATTCAGAACGAATCGAAGAACATTCTGTCGAAGACGTACCAGTCACTTCGGGGATGGCTGCAAAGTAGAACACGACGGCGAGCGAGAAAACGAAGATCGCGATCGCGAGATAGACCCATTGGACAGTCTTCAGCGAGTTGACGCTGTCACCGGTCTCCTTGAAGAACACATATGACCCCAACACCGGTCCGACGACCGTTCCAACGGCTTGGATCGCTTGTGCTAAGTTGATGCGCAGCTCTGCGTAGCGCGGGGGACCGGTCACTGACAAAGAAACCAAAAGACGTGCTCAGACACGGTGCCATGGACTCGAACACAAGGGCGACGCACCAGCCATATATGGATTCGCTGCAGTCTCGAGCGTGCCCAGCCCACTGCCGATGATAAACGTCGCACCACAGAAACCACCAAAGCTGCGCTTGAGGCCAGCCGGCCACATGATAAGGGCACCAATGCCATAGAGAGTGAGGCCAAGGATGAAAGTTGCGCGGTAGCCGTAGTTCCGCAGTACCCAGTTTGCATAGCCGAGCGACGCGAGCGGGTAGGCGCCGAAGTAGGCCGCCTGTAGGCCTGAAGAACGCGTACGGGTGATTCCAAGTGTATTTTGGAAGTGTTTGTTTAGGGTGTCGAGGAGCCCATATGCGAAACCCTAACGATCAAGTGAGCGAGATATCCACACTTCAGCTGGCACTGTACCCACCCAGAGAAAGTAGAGGATCGTCACAAGAAACAGGGGGAAGAGCGTCTCGCGCAACGTGAGCCCCGCGGCATCCGTTATTCGGTCACCGACTTTGAGGGAGTGCTTCTTGAAGAATTTGTTCTTCTGTCCTTGGGGCATCACGACGAGCTAGAACGACTGGACGCCTGCCCACCGCGAGAATACGCATTCCCTTCTTATTCAACGAAAAATCGCCGGGCCGCCGTGGGGAAATAACGTGGGGTAGAAGGCGACGGCTCCGGGGATATCACGTCACCAGGTGGTGAGGACCGCACGGGACGGTGTCACCAGACTTGCCAGACTTGCCACGGAGCCCCACTCCGATCTACACTATCTTTACAAAAATACGCGACGTCGGCATCAAGTCCATGTCAGGTATTCTATTTAACGACGCACCGCTGAGACGTTGAGGTTTCGGCAGCCGTCTAGTTGCAGTCGCTATTGAAGAATGGCCGAAGATCGGAAGATGAGTCGATGGCCGACTAAGCTAGGCGAATCAACCGACGAATCGGCCTCTGGCCAAATAAGCATAAGCTGGAACACTGCCACCAGCCTAAATTTCACCCAAGTGATTTGAATTCCACTTAGCATCCCTTGACTCTCGCAACTATCCATCTCGTATTTTCGTCCTCGCTTTTCTGAGCTGTTCAGAGCATTCTGATTTGGACCTCTGCTGTATATCGTATGCAAAACTTCGCCTCACGATTCCAGATCACTGGGTCCTATGTGGATACAGCGGCTAGTTCTGCCAATGCTTGCGCAACTGCGCTTCTGATATGTTGGGTGGTCGGTGAACTCCTGCGTGAAGAAGTCGTGGATTCTTTGTCGCATGAAGTTCTCTTCCTTCGCAGTTGTTTATTGCTCGATGCTTGATAGATACAGTGGCGATCAATTATATTGCACAGCCACATTACATCACACCCAACAGCATCGTGTCGTCGAAATATTAGCCTGATGGTCCGTACAACACATGTACAGGGTGTCTTTAGACGTAAGAAAGATAGAATGAATGAAATAACCGCAGAAAATGAGGATGTGAAACCCCCGTTATCGGATTACTAGAAAGGTTGCGTGCAGTTAATATGAACATGAGGCTGCCCACCGCTTTTCAGATAAATACTGGGCTGTAGAATCATCGAGAGGCCACCACCAACTATCTACATTCTTTTTTAATATGGTCTACACCTCTCCAAGCAAAGTCGCTCGCATTGTTGAGCTCAAGAACCTTGGCCAGTCTGATCACGAGATTGCCACCCAGTTCAACCTCCATCGCACCACCATCGGTCGCATCATGAGCCGTTACGAAGAGTCCAATGATCCCTACTATCGGAGGCCGAAGTCTGGACGTCGCCGCCTCGTTTCTGAGCGCGATGCCCGCCATGCAGCCCTTCTGCTTGCTCGGACTGAGGCAGCCAATGTCACGGAGCTCGTGAAAATGGCCTTTCCCGAGATCTCGCGCCTCACCATGTCCAGGGCGCTGCACGAGTACGGACTCATTTCAAGGGTTCGCCGGACCAAGCCCTACATCTCCAAGGCCAACCAGATCAGGCGCAAGGACTGGGCGGATGATCACGAGGCCTGGACTGCTGATGATTGGAAACTCGTCATTTTCTCCGACGAGTCCAAGTTCAACCTCTTCAAGTCCGATGGGCGTCAGTATGCCTGGTTTAGGCCAGGACAGGCACTAGACCCTCGATTCACAAAGAAGACAGTCAAACACGGTGGTGGGAGTATCATGGTATGGGGCTGTGTTACTGGGGAGGGAATGGGAAGGCTTCATCGCATCGAGGGGATCATGGATGGGCCGGGGTACGTCGATATACTGAACAAAAACCTTCTAGGCACTATCAAGGACTACAAATTCAAGAAGACGGGCAAGGGCAAGATCATTTTCCAACAGGATAACGATCCGAAGCACACTTCGCGTGTCGCTAAGGACTGGTTCCAGAAGAAGAAGATCACCGTACTCCCCTGGGCCCCTTCCTCTCCCGACATGAACATCATCGAACATGTCTGGGACCAGATCGACCGCCTCATTCGTGCGAGGGATCCTCTTCCTCGCAACAAGGATGAGATGTGGGCTGCTCTTCAGGAGGAATGGTACAATTTCCCCAAGGCCTCACTTGACAAGTTGTATGAAAGCATGCCTCGTCGTGTCGCCGCGCTGAAGGCTGCTAGGGGTAGCCATACCAAATATTGATACCCAGTAAGTCTCCCGATCTCCTAGTCTTTGATACTTCGCTAATGTTTCGTGGTCATTCTTGTTTCAGGCCCCTGTTCAAATGAATCGCACAGACTCTTTTGCGTAGATGACTTCCCATTCATCTTACACTCATTTTAATACCTGATACTTAGTTTCTACGTATTCTACATCATCATAGCTACATCGTGGACCCAAATACATGGTCATTTCGTGGTGGTTTACAAGAACGACGAGTGAATCAATTCATTTGTACATGTTGTGCGATATGATTGATCACCACTGTATCCTCCAGCACTGGGGGCTCAAGGCGCTATAGCCAAGCAGTTACGGCGACAGATTAGAACCAGCCCTTCTTCAGAGAGGGTTCACCAGCAATCTGTTCCTCTTTGAGGGCGCAGGTTCGAATCCTGCTGGCGTCGCTGCACCTGCGAAATTCGACTGTTTTATTGCAACAAGACACACTGAAGGTTTTTCGCCCAACTTGAGAGACTGTAAGGGGACGTCCCTCTCCCTTCACTTATTTTCCATTTCTCATTCTCTCCGCCTCCATTTACGATACTTTACTTACTTCTAGACGTACTCGACCCCAGCGGACCTCCAGGACTCCGGCGGACTTCCAGACTCCGCCGGACCCGCGCCTCGCTCCGCCGCCCCCGTCGGACCCCGGATCGCGGCTCATCGTTGCGCCACAGCTGGCCGCACCTTACTACACAGTTTTTACAGGTACTGTATAGTTTATCAAGCCACTGGATCGATCGTATGTAGCGCGCGCGCACCAGGCAAGGGCTCCTTAGACTTGTTCTCTTTGGATCTCCCCTTGCCAGGTGCGCCACTTAGATTATCTACTCCGTACATACTTTAATATACTTTGGATCTCCCCTTGCCAGCTTCGTGTGAGTCCGCGAGCGTTCAAGGGTCGCCCTTACAGCAGAACAAGTCTCCAAGAAGGTCTGGAAAGTCCGAGATCTCTGCCTCTCGACTGCCGCGCATCGATATTCCGCAGCCATCTCCCACTTCCCCCACCTTCTCCTCTCAGTATGCAGTCTGGATCGGACATAGCACCCCAGGACCCTGCGACGAACCCGGAGCAGGAAGCCTGGCGCAGGCTAACGACGGTTCAGGCGCGTCTGGAGCATCAGGCCGGTCAATTGACTGAAATCCTCAACACCTTTCACGAGCTTCAGCTCTACGTAGAACAGCACGCCACCCACACCGTGCCCCCCGATCCCGGACCCACCGCGGTCCAACCCGCCGATACTGTGCAAACCCCTGCGCACTCTGACCCCCTCTCCGCGCAGTCCTTCACGTGCGGCGGAGATCGCTTGCATCCGGCGCCCCCTGACTCCTTCGACGGCGAGAGGGAGAAAGGGCGCGCTTTCATCAACTCCTGCGATCTCTACATGTCCCTCACCCCCGATGCGTTCCCCGACGAGCAAACGTGCATCAACTGGGTCCTCTCCTACATGAAAGGGGGCCGCGCCGCTCGTTTAGCCACCCGCACACTCCGCTACCCCAATTCCCATGGCGGAGTCCCCCGTTTCAGCGCCTATGCAGAGTTCCGCGCGCAGTTCATTGCGGAGTTCTGGCCCCGAGACGTAAAACGGAAGGCCGCCACCACCTTCGAGACGTCCACCTACCACCAGGGCTCCCGCTCCGTCGACGAGTACATTGACGAGTTCCAGGACCTCGCGGAGGAAGCCCAGTTCCCGGACGGCGCGCAGTTGGTGTTCCGCTTCCGCCACGGTCTCGATCCCCGGATTGAGGCCAAGGTCGCCAACATGGTGGACGGACGCCCCTCGGACGAGCGTGTTCAAGAGTGGATCGACGCGGCGCGCCTGGTGGACTATAACACCCGTGCCAACCAAGACTTCCGCTCCGCGGTGACCAAAGCGCGCACGGCCCCTGCTCCCGCCGTCCGGAACCCCGCAACTCCGGCCTTCCGCGCGCTCCCCGCTCCCGCACCTCGTCCGGTCGCAGCAGCCCCTTCCGCTCCCACTGCTCCAGCCAGTCGCTCCCTTCCTCCTGGTGTTCCGATGGACATTGACCTGTCCCGCCAGCGTTCCGGAACCCCCATCATCTGTCGTCGATGCAAGAAGCCCGGGCACATCGCTCGCAACTGCCTGGACCAATTCGACATCCGCTCCATGACGACGGAGGAACGCGACGACTGGGTCATGGGTCTGCTGGCCGACCTTGACGCCGTCCGCGCTGCCGCGTCCGCTGAGGCGCAGGCTGTGGATCCTATTTCGGCGCGAAGGTTGACGAAGTATCGAGTGTTGAAAATCGCAGAGGCCTGACGCTCGAGAGCACTAGCAGAGACCGCGTTAATGTGTGACGAAAGGGAGGGATACACGTAGGCTTTCGCGTCCACCGTGCGGTTGAGGTACTGTTCAGCGTCTTCATCTTCAGAGTCGTCAATGGCCCGTGGACGACGGGAGAGTCTGTCGGCAGCCTGATGGGAAATAGCAGGGACGTGGTTAATGCAAAAATCAAACAGAGTCAGGTACGACACCCAGCGAGTCATGGGGGCGTTTGGAAGGTCGGGGTTCTTGATCATTTCTGTAAGGAACTTCGCGTCGGCGTCGATTCGGAAGTGGATGCCCCAAATTCGGTGTCGAAGGTCTTCGATAGCTCGGAAGACGCCATAGAGCTCGCACTTCGGCTGCGAGTAGCGGGACTCGGTGTCGTTGAAGGTTACGCCTCCGTATAGAGCCGGACGTTTGTCGTTTTCCTTGTACTGCATGAGTACCCAGCCGGCGCCGTTGGTACACGAGTCCACCGCGACGACCACTAGACCGTGATTCGAGGCGTGGGGTAACGGATCCATCTGTGAATGAAGTTTGGCGAGATCGTAGTCTATTTTTACCAGAACCGGTGCCTCGGCGACCACACTGGGTGCGAAGGACAATATTCTAGTAAAAGAAATTCTAATAAAATTGTGAAGGTCCTCCTTATACATCAAGGCCATTTTCAGCAGAAATATTGTGTGATAAATTCTAAATTTCAACAAATGAGATACTGTTGAAAAATCAATCATTTTATCAAGTCAAATTTTCTAATAAAATTTTGAAAACTTTTACAATATCTTTCTATGATTTATTTGAAATCTATTTACAGTATTTTACATCATTCAAAATATATTTACCATAATCTCAGATTTACTGTAGATATATTTTAAATGTGCCAATGAAAGATATTGTGAACATCTTTCAAATTTCTTTGAGACATTTTACTTGATAACATAATCAATTTTTCAATCATATCTTATTTGATGGAATTCGAAATTTATCACACATAATGCACATTAGAAATGGTCAAGATATATAAAGAGGACCTTATCAGTTTTATCAAGATATCTTTTATCTCAATATTGTCCTTTGCACCCAGTGCCAGCTTCTTCAGGGTCTTCATTGCGTCATGAGCGCCGTCGTCGAAGTAGAAGTCGCAGTCCGAAGCTCGAGTGAGGAGGGTGAGGGGTTTCGAGATCAAGGAGAATCCTTTAATCCATTTGCGTCCGACTCCTGCCGTTCCAAGGAAACCTCGGACCTCGGTCACGCTCCGCGGCTCCGGCCATTTGAGTACCTTGTTGACGATCCCGTGTTCAAGGTGCCATCCTTCGTGCGAGACAACCGTGCCGACGATGTTGAGCTGAGGTGTCGCCAGTACGAGCTTCTTCCCGGATGCGGTGATGAATCGAACTAGGAATCTGTCCAGAGTCGTCGCATACTGGTACAAGGCTTTTCGGATTCCAGGTGCGACCTCTTGCATGCCGTACCAGTCGTCCGGGCCCATGATTCCGATGTCGTCGATGAATACGTTCCCTCTCTTCGGGATTTCTTCTCGGAGGGTGTGTGTAGTGCAGCGCTGAAATTCCGGTACAGAGTTCGTCGCGCCCTGAGGTAGTCCACACGATCGTAAGGCCCCGGCAAGGCACGAAAACGTCGTAGCTGGTCGCGATTTTATTGCCAGTCGCCGACCGTCGTAACCTGCAAATAAGTCCGCGAAGCCGTAGATTACGCAGCCTACGAAACCTTCTGCAAAGTCATCAAGTCGTGGAGAGAGTCCAGCGTCACGCACCGTCACTTTGTTGAGTTCTTGCACGTCTTGTATAAGTCGGATTTTATCTGTCCCTTTCTTGGCTACAGCGAATAGACGTGAGCGATAAGATGCGGAGGAGGGCTCGTACTTCTTTGCCGCGATCTGCGTGTTGAGCATGTCACGTACGGTCGATTCAATTGCCTTGGGGATTCGGATCGGTTCTTGGACCCAAGGGGTATGTTCGATGAGCGGGATTTCGTAGTCCGGGAAGTACTTGTCAGAAAACGTGCCGCGTTCGGCGTCCTCGAAAGCCAGTGCCTGGTCTCTGTTCCAGAGGACTTCTACGAGAAGGTCGAGCTCGCGGTCGGAAAGGAAGCCGGGCGGGACAGTCTTGAGGATCATGTCTAGTCGTTCGCGAGTCAGACGTGCCGTAGGGATAAAGTTTGCTAAAAGCGGCGGGTTCAGCGACAGAGGAGGGAGTGGAGGAATGATCACTGGTTTGAATTCCTGTCCGGCAGGATCGGGCATGTACGATGGAACTGGGCGAACTTTTCGGTCTACAGTCTTGTACTTGGTTCGTGTTTGCAGGCGAAGAGCAGCGGAGGTCGTTCGCGTGTCAGAGCAGAGCACCCGTTTTGTCCAAGGCGTGTCGAGCGGAACGGAAGAAGCGGGTGCGGCGTTCGGAGATGGACATACTGCATAGGCAAAATATTGGAGGAACAGGGGGAATGGAGAGCGAGCGAAGATGCGCACTAGAGGAACCAGGTGTCGTCCAGCATGACGCCGACGGGTCGTTTTCCTTTTGCATATTCCTTACAGTAGCCGCCTGACCAGGTCTCCGTTCAGTCGCGAGGGTTAAAACAGGGATGGGACAAGCGTACCGTGCAGGATGATCCCATCTGGAGTGGGGAGGAAGGAAAACCCGCTGCGTGGCCTATGACACATAATCTGCGTTAGCATCTGACAGCAACGGGCTGCATCTATCGATAATAAATACGCACGATGGTCGCGAGTCTGTCTCCCTAAATTCTATATGCCGCCATTTGTACTCGTGCGTGTCGAACACCCAGAGGTCGTTCAAATAGCGTGCTGTGAAGGCTCCTCAGCTCTGTCCGGACTCGGCGAACGAAAACAAGGGGAGTATACGTACTGGTGATACCTGGATCGTAGAATCCACCGAACAGTACGACATAGTGCTTGAACATCGCCATTCTATGAGCGAGGACGAAAGGTGGTCAGACATTCCACGAAGTTGTCATATTACATGAGTAAGCGGGACGCACCGATGCCCAGACCTTGCGCTCGGACGTACTTTGGTATCGATACGGTCCCAAGAGTGGGTAGTGATGTCGAATACCCAGAAGTCGGCGTAGTGGTGGAATGTGTTCTGGTAGAGGGAGGAGAACTCGCCGCCTGGGGTATGAACTAGACTTAGCCTCGTGCGGGACAAGATTTTTGGAATGAGACATACCAAACAGGAAAATCTTTCCACCGCCTGCGGGGGTGGCAGCGACAGCGTGGGCGGAACGTGGGCCAGGGCATGTCGGAGAGATGAACTTGCGCCATTCGTCCTACGCAAGACCTGTTTGCTTTAGAGTCCCTTATTCAATGGAATATGACGACTTACCTTCTCCGGAGAATACCTGAAAACATCGTTATAGAAGTACTAACGACATATAACAGATAACAGATAACAGATGAGCCGTCAGACTTCGCCATCAGGATCGACCGAAACCGGTTTGACGTACCGCCTTCTTGTCGTCGCTGAAAAACTCTCCTCCGATGCACCAGAGATGATTTCCAATGGGACACGCTGTCAGCGTAGCGTTAGCACGCCTGCTCGGGGGCCCTTCAACCACTTCTTCTGTAACTGTATGGGCTTCTTCCCATTCTCTCCGCATCTACTAACCATACTCCATATCAGCAACACCACTACACTTCCTCCTCTTGGGAAGGAGATGAAAGAAGAATTACCTTCTCGAGAATTCCCTCGAGCTCCTCGTCGTCTTCAACTTGAGCATCCTTGCCCTTGCCTTTCGATTTTTTCACGTTCTTCTCTGCCTTGCGCTCGACTTTCTGCGCGGCTTTGGCCTTTTTAACGGCTTTCGCCGCTGATTTGGAGGTCGCTGATTTCTTTTTCACCATACGTCTGGCTGAATTCAACCCGCCAGACTTCAATATGGATCAGGAGCAAAAAGCATTGATTTAGGGTATCCGATCGAGGCAGGGCAAATTCAGGGGTCGATCATCTGGATCAAAGATGGAACCCTAACATGGGGGCAATCACGGACTGATGGTCAACGATTGAATCGTGATCACACGCAATGATGCAACCGTTCACTGCATGACCACCTCGAACCTGAAGTTCTCAGCCACATAAACTCCTGCGAGAGTGGCAGCGCCTTGCACCCCAGGCCAGCCTTAAATCTCTATGGAAATCGCTCAGAGATCGTAAGTCCAGCTGATCTTTTTCATTCTTGCCTTGACCGCACGAGATCTAGGCTAGAATGGGGCCCAGTGACGTTGCGCAGAAGTCGTGAGCTTCGATTCAACCTCCAAAATCTCCCTCGCGAGATCTGGATCAGCGTATTCGAGGCTATGGAGGCTCCTTCGGATCTCCTCAAGGTCATACGGACCTGCAAGTTTTTCTATTCGCTGGCTGTCCGTGTTCTCTATCGGGACCTGCACTGGATGGGGCCATTTCTTTACACGAAGAACGTGCCGTTCTGGAACAGACATCCATCCTCTATGGCATTAGTCCCTACTTCACTCACGGTTTCGATCTCTCTAGTGGGCGATAGCACTTTTTTGCGGTACAATCCCAAGGCCGGTGTCGTTGAGGAAGACGGTACCTGGAAAGCCTGGCCACAATTTTCAGTGGCACAACGCATTCCGCCATCCAAATCCACTTATAAATCGGTATCTTTTTATGCTTCAGATGCGATGTACAATGCTGTAACGACGCGAATATCAACCTTCAAAGTGCTCCGGGAGCTTATCTTCCATTGGTCTGACCTTCCAGACACCCTGTTTCCCACGCTCAAACTCCTACCACGTCTCCGCCGCCTCTCTATTCAATACTGCACACTCCCGGCCATGCAACTCGAGCCGGATCCGAGTTTTTCCGAGCTCCCTCTCACCGAACTCACCCTCTGGTACAACCGAGGCGACCCTGAAACGGTGTTCAACTCGAACTATGTCTACACCCTCTACCTTTGCACCGCTAAGAACCTACACACGCTCCGCATCGATTGGACGCCGGTCACCGGACGCTTTCTCTCGTGCCAGAATCCCAATGCGCCCATCGCGCCCCTCGCCGCTCTCAAAGACGTGATGATCCGTTTTCCAACGACCAAAATCTGGCCCTCCGATTCCGCCGAGGACAGCGAACACGATGCCTTTGTAGCGTTCCTCCAGGGCTCGCCGGGCATCGAGCGCTTTGCATGCGTGAACAGGAAGATGGGCCTCAGGCTCCCGGAGACGGTGATGCCGAAGTTGACGTCGTACAGCGGCACGATGGCAGCGGTATCGGAGTTGCTTGGTTCAAGGCCCGTGGAGCATGTGGAGCTCACGGACAGAGACAAGAGGGTGTCGGACGTGCTCTTTGCGCTCCAGCGGATCGCGGGGATGAAGCCGCGGCTCCAGACGCTCTGCTTCGCGGTGCACACCTGGGACGACGAGATCCTGTATGCCCTGGCGAGCTTGTTCGTTGATCTGAGGAAGATCCAGGTCAAGTTCAGTGCAGGCTTCGTTCCGGAGGTACGAGACCATCTGCCGCTCATTACTTTTCTTGCTGCTGATTCGCAGTTGCGTCATAGCAAACATTGCTCAGCCTCGGCTCGGTGTTCCTCAACAAGTTCCCTCTGCTCGGGACACTTCTGATATTCCGCACCGCGCCTTATCTCCAGCCCCCAGCCATGACCGACCAGTATTCGGAATATGGGACAGATCGCATCTCGCGACCCGCTGCTGCTCAAGACGCATCACCCGTCCCTGTCCCCGTCGACGACGACGAGGAGGTGAAAAGTTCTCTGAACGCGTGGAGGAAGCCCTGTCCCTTGCTTAGGCAAGTACAACTCACAGATGGTTTCATCTGGCGACGGGCCTTTAGCGGAGATGAATGGTGCAAGAGAGCCTTGCCGCCTGCTAACAAGATCGCTGAATTATATTGATCGCCCCCTGGAAGGGTTGTTGCAATCTTACTCGAGAAGATGAAGGGCCATTTATATCGTCCTAATGTTCTTGCAACTACTGACTATGTATTGTGACAGCTGTGTACTGACGTGTAGAATAGACTCACCCTGCAGTCTTGGATTCAGTCTCCTTCGCAAAACCGGTAATCATTCTTGAGGAAGGTTTGCTTCCGTCGGATCGCCAAGGTCTCGACATCGCAATTTCAATTTCCGGCTAAATATTGCTCCCTTCAACTCCCATGCCCAATCATCTGCCGCCTCCGTCAACGTTATTCGAGCGCCCCCAACATTGGCAGCTGACTCTTGTCTGAGTCGCACCACCCGCTCGCATGTCATGCGCATCACTAAATTGCCACCTATTTCCAAACTGAATCTGGTCCCATGGCCTGGTAGAGTTCAGATTTCTCACAGGAATTGGAATGCTACGGCACTCCGTGGAGAGGATATGTCATGCGCAGAAGAGCCTATATATTCGAGCCCCAGCTCCCAATGACCACTCCTTGCATTTTCCAGTGCTTGGCGTTTGACTTACGAGAACGATGGCGACCATGCGAGCGGTCGTATACGAAGGACCTTTCAAGGTCTCCATCCAGAAGGTTCCTAAACCTACGATCCTGCATTCCGACGATATCATCGTCAAAGGTCCATACCCTTCTCATTTCTTTCCCAAGCCCTCATGAACTCAAAGAAACGACAGTGACGACGACTTGTATCTGCGGAAGGTGAGCGGCAGAGTGTGATACTCTTGCTGAATAATCACTTACAATGATTTGGTTTAGCGATTTGCATATGTATGAAGGCCGAACAGCTGCTGAAGCTGGGATTGTTTTCGGACATGAGAAGTACGCACGTTCCCCCCGGGGTTAGCTTGTGTTTGTAGTCTGACGGTACCGTGTAGCATGGGGATGGTTGATGTACATGTTCCCTGCTTCCATCGCGGTGGTATGACAGTTCGCTTACGATTCGGTATTGCAGGAAGTCGGCGCCGGCGTGACCGTAAGCTCCTGTCCACCCCATTGTAGTCCCCTTCAATCACTGAGGCTGTTGGATTTATCAGCTCCTGAAGAAGGGCGATCGCGTGGTCATGCCTTTCAACGTTGCTTGCGGCCGTTGCTTGAATTGCGAAGAGGGAAAGTCGGCTTTCTGTACCCATGTTAACCCTGGATTCGTAAGTCTATATTACCTTATCAAGATTCACAGCTATCGCTAATCGTTCAACAGGCTGGAGGGTATGTGTGTGCCTGTTGCCCATGCTCGAGTTCTACTGACGCACGCCGCTATGCAGTGCCTATGGGTAAGCGTCGGCTTTCTAGCCCGCCTACGCATGCTCACCAGATCCATCAGCTACGTCGCGATGGGCCCATACCCTGGCGGACAAGCGGTGCGACTCAAACGTTCACCGAGCCAAGTCATTTTTCTTCTGAATGACCGTACCCCAGGAATACGTGAGAGTCCCGTTCGCCGACTTCAACGCTCTGAAGCTTCCTCCGGGCACCGAGCATGAAGAGGACTTCGCCTTGTTGGCGGACATATTCCCGACTGTAAGGTCCTTCGCTTTCAAATGGAGCATGCAATTGAACGATATCCAGGGGTGGCACGGTGTGCAGCTGTCTGTACGTCCCTCTTCGAATAGCCTCCGACATTGAGTAAGTCGACTTAGCTTGTATCCCATCATCCAGGGTTTCCGCCCTGGAGAATCCATCGCCGTCTTCGGTGCTGGACCAGTCGGACTCATGGCTGCATATTCTGCGGTCCTCCGCGGCGCATCAGAGGTCTACGTTGTTGACAGGGTGCCCGAGAGGCTTGCGAAAGCGAAGGAGATTGGGTGCATACCGATTGACTTCTCGGCTAGTGATCCGGTGGCTCAGATTCTCAAGCTGAGGGGAGGGTGAGCACCATTTCAACGCTTCTGTTGACGTGATTTTTTGATCATATATTTACAGGAAGGAAGTGGATCGCGGCGTCGATGGCAAGTCTCCATGCATCGGAATTGCCCGGTTTTAGGCTGACATCTTATCTTCAGCGGTCGGTTACCAGGCCACGACTGGTGACGGGAAGACAGAACGACCAAACTCTGTCTTGGAAGCCCTCATTCGCGTGGTACGCCCGACAGGTGGCCTAGGCATTCCGGGCCTCTATGTTCCAAGCGATCCCGGAGCCCCAGACTCTGCTTCAGCGAAGTAGGTGGCTTGTCCTCGGAAAGTGCCATCTAGCTTGACGACCCAACGCAGGGGATACATCTCCTTCCCATTTGGCAAGCTGTTTGAGAAGGGCCTCACCATTGGAACAGGCCAATGCAATGTCAAGGTCAAGTCTTACCGCACTGCTACTTCAAACTAGCGTCTGACGCATGCTCTCAGGCGTACAATCGCTACCTCCGAGATCTTATCATCGCCGGCAAAGCCAAGCCTTCCTTCGTCATCTCGCACAATCTGACGCTCGACGAAGCTGCCAGTGCATATGAGAAGTTCGACAAGAGAATCGACGGGTACACAAAGGTGTTGTTGCACCCCTGAACGGGTCGTCGTATAGCTCGCAATTGTATAACATTCTGCACCCGAAATCGGCACACTATGTTTCTGCCATTTTTCAGAGAGATAGAACCCGAACGCTGGCTGGATCAGGAGCGGTGGTCAAGAAAGAGACCACGCTCGTAGCGTTCGCCACGCCTTCCAGCCCACACGTTTGGACGAAATCTCCTGACGCGATACCGCGCTGCTCGACATGCTTCAAGAACTGCTGTAACGGGCACGTCGCTCCCGGGCCGGACGAACATCCTGGGATTGGAACAGGCGCTCTATTAATCTGTACGGAGATTTTAGTTCACCATCGTCCATGATCGCCAGGCTAGAGGGAACACACCCGGACGCGAACAAAGGCGTCCCTCTCACCAGCGATCGGCGACTGATTGCTGATGTGCTTCACGGTATCGATTTCTGTACCACGAGAGCAGCTAAGTCGTTCGAGGGCAACGTAGCCCCGGAACGCAACCAGGTACGAAGAGCGGAAGGTGCGTGCTGGGTTCGGTTTCGTGAGAGAGAGCGGGTAAACGCCATGAGAAGAGGTGTTCCACAAGCCCAGGGCTGCGACGACGGGCGCCAGATTGTTGTCGTGCTGTCGAAAGCAACAAGCAGGCCTCAGAAATCGACTCTTCCGAGTCTTCGTTTTGGTGGCTTACCGTGAACCCCATGATAAGCGGAGGGGGTGTCAAGGTCCCGTTGCTGGTAGTATGACTGGGGCCAACAGCGAACAAGTCACTGATCGCTTTCACCCATGGATAGCCCGTTGCCGCCGCAACGGGGTTACCTGGACCTGAACTTCATCGCCATGAGTTCGTTCCGCCCTTGAGCTGTTTGCAGGAAAGCTCACCCATAGTAATAATTCAGATCGTGCGCATACTCGTAGTCCAGCCATTCCGACTCTGCCTCAAGGTAATCAGTACGATTCGTGCTCCACAACAAGCTCATACCTTCAAACACATCACAAAACCTCGTATCCCCATCAACTTCTGCCAAAAACCCGCACAAATCCTGCATAACTCCCACATCCGCCGCATCCAGCGCCAGGCCTTCCAAGAAGCGATTCAGACGCTGCGCAATTTTCGCTTGGTACGTCGCGCGAAACGCGGTCGCTTTCGCCGAGCCGGTGTTGCCGGCGTTGTATGCAGGGCACGCGGCGGACGGCGTCAACGAATTCGCGAAGGTGAAGTTCACCGAGTCTGGGAGCGTGATGATGCTCCCGCGGTTGAGCTCGGGAGAGGTGAGGTAGTTTCCCTGGGAAAGGTATCCTCGCAGGAAGTGGCTTGCCGTGTCGACGCAACGCTGCTGGGACGCAGACCTGGCCCGCAACGGAAAACAAGGTCAACTTCTCGCTGCAACGTACTCATGCAGAGACAGTTCATACCACACAGTGAGATTCCCGCCGCCCTTCGTGAGCCCATATCGTTTCCTCAGCTCCACCCCCAAGGCAAACGCCTCCCCTGCCCCGGTAGCAGAGAGGAACAACGGCTGGTGCGGGACATCATCCACGGGAGGCGTCCAGGAGGGGATGAACGCCAGCGGGCCGCGTGCTGTGTACGTCGCATTCTGGAACTTCGCAAACAGATTCTGCCACCCTGCGAAGGAGCCTGGCTCAGGGTAGCGTCTGGAGAATGCAAGGCCAGGTGTGTATAAGTCGGGTTTGGACATTAGGGAGAGTAGAGGGGGAGGGGCAAGAAAACAAACGTACGAGCCGTGCCGCAGGATGTACGCTGCCTGGTCGACTTGGCAGTTCGCCGGTGTCGCGGTGGGTACGCCAGACTGGGAGGGCGCGTCGAAGTAGGGCGAAGCGGGTCCGGAATGCTGTAACCGGTCAAATGCAGACACGACAGCAGCCCATGTAAGTGCGACGTAGACCGCGGGGCGGGCGACCATTGCGAGGTGCATTCAGGTGGGTGGAGAACCCGAACCCGAAGGTACTTAAGGGCTCCAGGCACGTTGAGCACGTTCTTTCCATATGCCGGCTTTCTTTTCCGTTCGAAGCTTCGGGTCCGACGATTTTCTCGGGCGTCGGACGGCAATGTGGGCGAAGGTTCGAACACGGCGGGATACCGGGCCGCATAATATGTCGGAGCGCGTGGTCGTCGCGAAGAGCCCGCAATGTTCTCTATACGATCTACAGACATACACGTGAGATAGAGCCCAGATAGTGTGAACAAGTAACCCCGACGCCAGAACCCCTAGGAAAAGATGATACAATACCAGCTCGTAATTATCGGCGTGAGTGGGTCGTAAGTTACAAAAGGCAGAATAAGCCTCTTACTCCTCCTTCGCGCGTGACTGGATGAAGAGGTTATGATACAGATGCAGCGTCCATTCATTGAGCACTGAAGGCAAACACCCTAAAAAAGTCAAGCCCTCATGAGCAACCCAAAGGCACACACACTCGACAACCCAAAAACTCACAATGCAAGCAATCCACCCCGGGCTCCGAATGCGCATCGGGTCTCTGCAAATTCACATCCCACAAATCCAAATAAAACCACTTCGCGCCTAGCTCCTTCTCCTTCTGCGCCCTCGACTGGCGCCACGCGCGCTCGCGCATCAGCCCTCCCACCGCCCGGCGCCACATGTGGTTGTGCACCTCGAACAGGTCCCAGTCCCACCGCGCGCGCTGCTGCTTCACTTCGCCCTCCACCTCCGCTTTGAGCCGCGGCGTGATGTGCTGCTCCGCCTCGCGCGCGACGATGCTGTTCTTGTATGGGTCGGCGCTCTTCTCGCATGCGGGGTGCCCGGGTGAAGTGGAGCGGTAGAATACCGAGAGGCGGTTGATTGGCGCGATTCGTCCGATGACGAGTTTCATCTGGGTGATTGGGTATGTAGTAAGCATGCGTTGGGAGAGCCGAGGGACGGAGGTGGAAGTACCATTTGTTTGTATGTCTCCTTGACTCGGGCCTGCTCCTCTTTGTCCGTCGATCGAGGCGGAAGCATCGCCAGTTCGTGTCGCGACCACTTGAGCGTCCTGTCAGCAATGTTCCACGTAGTCCTCGCTGAGGCGTACGTACGTGAGCTCCAGCGTTCATCAGCAGTATCGTGTCCTCCGTGACCGAGTCCTCCTCTCCTTCTCTTGGTTTTGCGGCATTCGCCACATATTCCTCCCACCCAGGCACCCGCTGAAAGTCATGATACCAATAATAATCCTTCGACGCTCCCAACCGTTCCGTGATCTTTCTTATATCGCGCTGGCCGATCAACATGTGCTCCTCCAACATCGTCACGACCGGGCGCTGGAGGCGCGACTCCGGCACCCCCGCAATCGCCATGACCTTGCGCGTCAGCGGGTCATGCGGCTTGAGCAGCATCTGCCGGACGTTCTTGTGGTCGTGCATAGAGAGGTGCGGCGGGTTTCGATCGAAGTCTAGGTTGGCCTGGTTGAGCAGGTACCCAAGCGCGTGGTTATGCTGTTGCGTGATCGAGTCTATACCATACAATTGACTAATAAGCTTATACATATCTGCGACGTACGCAAGGACCGTACCTCCGATGAGGATCAGTCCGCCGGGGCTCTTCAAGAGCCTCACCATGAAGTCCTCCGCGTCCCATTTGATCAGCTCACCGGTATACGGCGTCCACGTCCAATTCATAACCTGCATCAGGCGTTCCTCATCGACCTTCGGACCCGGCGGGCGTTTCCCCGTCTTCCGGTCAGGGATCGCACTGCACCCTTTCCACAGCCGGTCTAGCCGGTTCGCATACGCCGCCTGAAAGTCCTTCAAGTCAGTGAACGGCGGCTGCCGCGGCTCCCAGCGCCCCGCCGCACATTCTTCCGGACGACACCAGTTGTCTTTCGGCTTGGTTGCGTTTTCAGAGTCCCCGTATTTTAGGTTGTGCACGGGTTTTGGAGGGGATGATCGGAACCAGGGTGTTGAGGAGGTCAGGAGGTACAGGAAGCCGCAGAGGATGATTAGGAGGGCCAGGCGGGCAGACCTGTTTCCCATGAGGCTAGGCTTTGGACGAGGGAAGACGAAAGAGGGGAGGAAGAGGAGGGAAGAAGGACGGAGGCGTGGTTATCATTGGGGATCAATTCGCCGAACAAGCAGGAGGCACAGGGCAAATTGGGCCGAAAGGCCACAATACTATGTAATAATCAATCTGTCATAACAAAGCCACGTTCATTGTTCAGAACTAAGACATCGCTGCTGCCCTCGTCAGTCTCGACGTTTTTGTTACGTACAGCAGCGGGTTCGTACCGTAATAGAAGCTGAAGGAGACAGTTGCGGGCGCCGAGCGAACGACAGAACGTCAAACGTCGATCGACGATCGAAACGGTGTTCGGGAACTCCCGTTCCAAACACAGGCATACTATCCGCAAATCACAGCCACAGTCCACATCGACGAACATCAAGACCTCCCCGGACCCCCTCAAGACAAAATACGATGGCCGTGAGTCTCGAAACCTCCCAGGAACCTTTGAAGGACCGTACGATTGTGCCCGCAGCGAGAAAGAACGGAGTGGAGAGCTGTGCTGGATGGATGGGAGGACTTCGCGTTGGATGACGTTTTGTGAATTGGCATGCTCTCTGGCTGGACGAAAGACTGCTGCGGGGCTATCGACGGTGCCAGGTCTCGGATCGCAGGATAGGATGCTGAAACTCTGTCTTTTTTTCTTTTAGCCATCTAATTTCAAGCGTTTCGTGGAGGTCGGCCGTGGTGCGTCCCTTACTCTGTCATTTTTGTCCCTACGCAGGCTGATGTTTGGGCAATTTCGCAGTGGTCCTCCTAAAGGAGGGTGACTACAGTGGCAAAATCGCTATCATTGCAGAAATCCTCGATCAGAACCGGGTACGTACGCCCGCTGCTCTTCACACTTCCTTATCTTACATCGGTTCCATTTCTCCAGGCAATCATCGACGGCCCCACATCAGGCGTCCCCCGCCAGCCCTACAGCTACAAAAACATGGTCCTCACCCCTCTAAAAGTTACCGGCCTGCCGCGGGGCGCACGCACCGGCGTCGTGCGCAAGGTCGCTGAGAAGGAGGCCGTCGTCGAGAAGTGGAACAAGACCGGGTGGGCGCAGAAGCGGGCCGCGATCGAGAAGAGGCGGTCGCTGAACGACTTCGCGCGCTTCAGCGTCATGTTGGCGAAGAAGCAGCGGAGAGATGCAGTGAGGAAGACCGTACGCAAGTTGGCCCAGGAGCAGGCATGAGGGGCTTTTTATTCGAGCCAGTTGGAGTTGAGGAGTCGGGGTATTGAGTCTCGTCAGACAAAGACAAAATGAGACTGTATGCTGCATGCCTACGCATTTGATACGTCCTCCATGAATCTACATGCGCTATGCTCTCGCCACATCCGCTACGCAAAGCTGTAATCCTGATTCCTGATAGACCATACATCAGGTCGGCTGAACGTAGAGACTGTCACGCCGAATGAGGCTGAATGAAAATCTTCGAATCTGAGCCTGCATACCACCGCCACCATCTGCCAAGACCACGAAGAGGCAAGCGCATGTCAAAAGGAAATATCTCCTGGAATATGTTATGCTCACTGACCTCGCCATGCGAAGCTCGACGGCGGCGCTTGATACGCGAGGTCTTCCTCGGATCCACGCCTCCCTGGATTCCCAACGACTAGTATAACGCCCACTGGCACACGGCGAATCTCGGCATTCTGGCTCATATTAAAGACCAACACTCGACATTCGGGAATGCGCTCTCTATCCCTATCACTGCCAAGTATGGTGTTTATGATGAGCAAATTGGGGTCCTTGCTATACATACTACTCTCTATCATGAGCGTTCAAGCAGGTGCCCTCGACGCCTTGATCCCACCAACACACAACCTGAGCGCGGAAGATCTTATCCGCGTGAGGGCAAGCACCGATGAGAGCCAGAGCACCGTCGTAGAATGGCAGGGACAAGTGCTGTAAGTCGTGCTTAATGTGATCCAGTAATGCTTCATGTTGCGCGCTGAGCTGATCGTTGCATAGGTCGTACAAGCCGGGCGATACACCTGCAGTGATCTTCAATGTCCGTGGGATGAACATCGCGAGGGCGAAGAAGCTGCCCGATGGCAGCTACGATCTACTGGGGCGAGAGCTGCAGCTTTATCTTGATCCTGTAACAGACGAGATCCTCCACGTCTGGCACAACCCCTACAGCGGCAAGAACGTCACCGGTGCGTTAGCTCACTCGTCTCTTCAAAACTAAGCCGTACTAAAACCATGTAACGCCCACCTCCCGTGCACAGTGGTCCACGTCGCCAACAACCCCGTATACCAGAACTTCCCCTCCTCCAGCACCTATCTCGCCCGTGCGCAGCCAGGCGGGACGTACACCTTCACGATCAACATCCCGCTCGCCTACCCCAACCCGCTGAACCCCACCGCCGACCCGAATTCGCCCCTATACCCCTACTCCGGGCCCACGCAAGCAAAATACAGCGCCATCGAGTCCTTCACCTTCACCTTCCCCGCCTCCGAGCTCTTAAGCCCCGCATGCAGGCCCTCGCTCCCCTCGACGCAGGTACACTGGACGCGCACGTCCCCGCTCCTCCCGTTCATGGCGACGCCCGCGACGAACACGACGCTGCTGTTCGTCGCGAGCGGGTCGAAGGTCGCGGAGGGCTGGAGGGGCTTGAGCAGTCCCGTACGGGAGGTGGTGGAGGAGACGCTGCCGGCGTATAAGGATGCGCCGACGGAGAGGACGAGCCCCGGCGGAGGTGTGTCGAGCTGGAGCTACTTTGCGAGACCGGAGGTGTTTCAGGCGTATCTCGCCGGGGCGACGTTTCCCCTGCCGGATCCTCCGAAGGACGAGCGCTAGGCTGATGGGGCTCCGGCTTGGATTGAAATGGAGTCGCGTCGGAGGTATTTTAGTTGTAACTGTATGTACCGGTATGTGATGAGCAGATCTTGTCTGGACTGCCCTGTTCTATAATAAGGATCAATCAGTTTTACCTCGGTCCTCCGCCACTATTGCTATAAGCCGACACCTTGGACGTTCACAGCTTCGCTCCAGATGGTTTCGGTTGCTTCGCGGTGCAATTCAGAAACGGCTCTATAAGTTGCGTGGCGGATATCATATCATAATACGTCCGTGCGACAGATATCATACAGCCCGTGTACTCAGTACGGAACCCAGCGGGAACATCATCTCCAATCGTAAACAATCACCGTGACATACTGCACACGGAGAGCATCACAACCTCATGTCCCTCCGAGGCATCTCGTACGCATCGGCATTATGTCTGGAAGCCCCACAGTACATTGGATGCCCCGATTCGGGCGCGGTGGTCGGTTCGTAGTGCAGCGCTGCGTCGACCCAGGTGGTGCTAGGCCCCGGCTCGGTGTAGGATGAATTGCCGTGCGTCGGTCGTGCCACTTCCTCACGGACGCTCAGGATCATGCGATTGATCACTCTGATGAGGACTGTGAATCAGCGCACGGGTAGAGGTGAGAAGACCGGGTGGCGGACATTACGGTGAGTCTACAGGAGGAAAGGAAGGTAAGTCAGGCAGCCTTGCAATGGAGACATTGAGGCGTACAGGGCGCTGAATGTGGCATGAAGTGATTTGAGACTGGGATCCTGCATTGTAGTGTTAGGTTGGAGACTGCCTTGGAAGCGAAGACGCAAAGGCAACCTTGACGAGCTACGGAAAATGTACCGGCGACATCAGGACGAGCTCCAGCAAAATGTCGCAAATGTGCTAACCGTGAAATTCATGACATTGACGAAGTTCACGCTGAAGATCAACCTTTCCCAGCTCGTCACTTTACCGTACGCACGATAGAGAGATACAGATAACCCACCCAAAATATTTCAGACCATCACGCGTGATGATGACGATCAGAGGCGCCTTGACATCCGCCTTGCGCAATTTTGCGGCTCTCCAGATCATCAACCCGAAAACGACAGAAATGAAGACCAGCTGCATGAACCAAGCCGTCTGTATCCCTGTGTATAGTTCAGTCAGTCTCACGGCTGCTTCTGACAGCACGAAATGCACGAACGGATTCCGGTCCCCCGCTTGCCTGCGTAGATGCCTATTGACAGTACAGAGTAAGCTGAACCCTCAAGTGCAGAGGTGCGACTTACATCCAACAAAACCGCGGGGCAAAGGCACCGCGGTGACGGCACCGAGAGACCACCCAGTCACCACGAGCTGGACGACAAGCGTAATGACCGCAATCACGACGACAGCCCAGCTACGGCTAAAGAGCGCCCATGTGAAAAGAATGAGCACGGCTAGAAGGCATGACAACGGTAAGCCTACACCAAGAACACACACGGAAGATGGTGTGCCTACCCCCGATAACCACCTGTTGCACCAGATTGAAAATCCCAGGAAAATGGACATAGCGGGCGCAGCTACGCGAAAGTTCAATGACGGCTTTCCTGGATATAGAGAACGGCTCACACCTAGACATGTGTCAGGCGTGGATCAGGACACAACCAGGGTGCTCACATCAGGCGGCCAAGTAGAATTTATGGCTAGCAACGTGCAATGGCATTGAGGACTCCCAGAAGAAACTATGTCGGGCGAGACCCACCGATCAACGCAGCCAGATACGCGAAAATATTTGCGTATCTGAGTGTATATGTTAGCGAGTACGCAGTCGCATAGTCCGAGCAAACCACTGACCGATTGAAGAAGAAAAGCACTTTCACCCCCGTCCATCTTGATCTCCAGATCCCTTCCACTTCGCGATCGAAGGTCAAAACTGTATCATACAGAAGCATCACTGACGAAGGTACTTCAGTAGTGCCGGGAAGCGGCTGGCGAATAGCTCTTACCTGTCGCGGCGAGCGCATAGTACTTGCTCACCGACAGATGGTATGCCGACTTGGCCAGTGCCGCCATGGCTACTGGACTTAGGGGTTGGGGACCTGACATAGGGTCAGCATCTACGGCGGCAGGGGCGATCGAGCAGCGTTCAAGATCACTTATATACGCACCAGACGCTAAGGCACAGACCGCGTGATGGACCAAGAGTCGCAGGTTAGCCATCCCACAATTTATCATGGTGACGATCGCAAGCAGAAACCCATCAATATGCCTCAAACTTCATGATTGACCTGCTTTTCATGTGAGAAAACTGCAGGATGTTTGTGGACGGTGACTCTTGCGAAGTTGAGGAGCAGATCAAAGGCATGTAGGAAACAAAATGCCAGTGCCGCCATGGCTACTGGACTTAGGGGTTGGGGACCTGACATAGGGTCAGCATCTACGGCGGCAGGGGCGATCGAGCAGCGTTCAAGATCACTTATATACGCACCAGACGCTAAGGCACAGATCGCGTGATGGACCAAGAGTCGCAGGTTAGCCATCCCACAATTTATCATGGTGACGATCGCAAGCAGAAACCCATCAATATGCCTCAAACTTCATGATTGACCTGCTTTTCATGTGAGAACACTGCAGGATGTTTGTGGACGGTGACTCTTGCGAAGTTGAGGAGCAGATCAAAGGCATGTAGGAAACAAAATAGGACGAGGACTCCAAGGTCGAACGTAGGCAATTTCACATGTACATTCGTAGATGCCACAACTATCGACTGCCAGCGACGCAGTCGCGTATCGAGATCAGTACAGACCTTCCGCGCGTCACCGGGCTCGTGTTTGGGTGGGGGTATGATGTGATGAACAAGTTCAAGCTCGTCTAATTTCATGTCTGCAGCGAGTTCTGCTGCTTTGCCGACCATCACCGTTAGTTTCGGAAAATTCTTGCAATACCCTCACACGTTCGAGGTGCTAAATTGAACTGCGGCGATAACGCGTGATGGAGGCTGCGAAACAGTTCCTCGAACCTATTCACTCAAGGAGGTGCATCGAAGGTTCCGCGACAAGATACGGATGGGCGGATAGACTAGATTCAGATGCGCCGTAGCGAAGGAATCAGAGTTGAAAGGCAGAGAACCTTGCAGACAACGTCAGCAGGACATTTGATCGTGAACACAGAGAAGGACGAAGTGATCTCGATCAGCTAAGGGGATAACGAGGAACCAAAAATAGATGGCTGGGAAACTGTGCCACCGTATCCAACTTTCGTTCACCCGGTCTTTGCGTCTATTGGACAGCCTGCTCCATGACGGGCTCATTATACATACGGCGATTTCCAAGGTTGTGGCGAGGGAAAGATCTGTCTCTCTTGACGGCTGTGGTCTGCACCGGGACATCATGCTCGAGCTCGGCGCTTGACCGGCCGCAGGCGCGCGCTTACTTCGTAAGTCCTTCTCAAATAAGGAGTCGAGGTCGATAAGGAAGCACGCCAAATCAGATATCTCTGAACTGGATCGTGAGACTCTTCCAACTCCAGAAACATACACGCAGAACGGCACACTGCATCGCACAGCACGCGCTTATCTCTTGCGGTTATCTCACTGTGCAACAGTCCTTCGTCGAGACGGCTTATGAAATGACAGAAAGTGCATGGAATCAAGTTGACGGAAGCTTAGGGACAGTGGACTCGACCCATGATCAGATCTCGCAAGGACCTGATCACCTCGCGCTTCGCTGGACCCTCAGCCTCCAGGCGAATCACGGTCTGCCATCCATAGACATTGTACTCCAACTCGGGGAACCTGTAACGATCGCAAGAGAGACGGAGGAATCTCACGGTTCTCCCAATTATACCCCATGTCAGGCAATGAGCCAACGGCACGCAGAGGTATGGACAGATGGGAACGCGGTGAGGCAGCCAGATTACTCGAAATGTCATCGTGCTACGCTTACATTTTTCTTCATGTAGGTGCTGATCAGGGACTTAGGCAGCTTGAACGGGACCTTCGTGAATGGGGAACGTCTCAGCGAAGAAGATTGTTGCTCTGGTCCATATGAACTCAAAACCGGTGACATTCTTGTACCCTGCTCGCTCCTGCTACGTCGCGCGCTCCACGCTGATCTCTCGTAGGAAATGGGTTCAACATTTGCTGGAGGCACTGCTCAAGTCCCAGGATTTTCGGCAGTCGTCATTTGCACTCCCGCAGATACGGCGGCCAGCGGAAATGCTAGCCGCATGCTGTCCGTCGCAGCACAGCAGGCCATAGCCGAGATTAAGGAGTGGGTCGTCCACCCACGTGGAGGCGAAGGACCGGTGCTTTACTGGTTTACACATCCTGATGACCACGAACGGTTTTCCGTCGTTTCGAGCATCGCAGGCCACTGCATAAAATCAGGAGTGTCGTCTCCAAGGCTGCATCTGTCACGCCGTTCCGTCAGTGGTTGGGATCTCGCTCGTCTCTTGGTTTGCCAGCTCAGCCACTTCGTCCCTGGTCTCCGACCGCGCTCTGAGCCCCTCGCAAATGACCGATTTGCATCACTGGGGGAGGTTGATGAAAACTGGTTGCGGGCGACCTTTGTAGAGCCCCTGCTGTCGTATGATCCACCTCCGATGCTCTTCATCATTGACTCTCTTGATGGTGACAAACTTGAGCTTCTCAGGCCCCTAATCATGCTGGCAATGATCTCGCGCGCGTCCCCTGGACTGTCCATGAGGTTCCTCCTGGCGACCCATCCTGGAATACGAAGCCAGACGGCATTAGGACCCAATATTTGTAGTGCTCGCATTCTGAACGAGACTCACACCGTGCTTATTCTCGACGCACTGCCCAGTCTGTCGATCCAACCCGTTAGCGTCAGACAGGTACACTGACCCGCATGATAAAGGGTCATTTAGTAATAATCACTCCGCAGAACGTTGTCTCATTCCTGAAGAGCCTACAAACCGCTACAGCGCCGTTGCTTGCGAAGTAATGACTTCCATATTCAAGGGTGAAGGCACCATATTGATACACGAAGTCACCAGGCTGTCAACGGAGCTCCCAGAGCTGCAAAGCCACAGCTGGAGACCGAACCGCATGCGTCCCTTGCATGTCCTGATGGGAACCATCCAGCTGGACAAGTCGGTGGATCTTGTGCGTGGATCCCAAGCTAGGTATAGTTCTCGAGTTCGACCTAACTTGAACACCGGCAGGTGCTCGACGATTTGCGAGCTATCATCTCGAACCTCGCCAGCGATCGCCAATTCTGTAACGCTGTAGCGAAAGATCTCGTAGAGGACGAGACGACGTACACCAGACTCTTACGCGCAGTCATCCGAGACGATGCGAAAGCCGCCGAGGAATTGAAGGACGGCGACGCTCAAGCATTTGTCGACTTTGCGCAAACGGTTGAATTTTCGCTCCTTTTTCACAATGTCAATCTCATTTTCAATCGGCTGCAGCTCTCCGACAGTGGCGCTCTGCTGCGGCACCACGGTTTTGATTTTGATCGGAAGGCGCGCCGATTAATCTCAAAAGTCGTCGCTGGGTCCGACAAGCTGCCCACGTCACTATTTCTTCCGGCCGGAGTCGTACTTTCCGACTCTGTGCCGTTCTCGGGTGGAGGCTTCGCAGATATTTATCGAGCTACTTACGAAGGGCAGAACGTGGCTCTGAAGCGCCTTCGCGTCTTTCGCGGTAATGCCAATCAACAGCGTATCAGCCGGGTTGGTTCTAACGCATGCAATTGCAATACTTCCACCACTCACGAAAATATTGCTATCAGAGATTCTGCAGCGAAGCTCTCACATGGCGTCCACTTCAACACCCAAACGTCCTGCTGTTTATTGGAGTGGACGCCAAAACATTCCCTCCGTATCTATGTATGGTGTCGCCATGGATGGAAAATGGAACCATCGTAGACCTACGCAAGAAGTATCAGAAGGACATTGAGATAGATCGGCTTGTGAGCGCATTCTGTATCATCCGCCCCAACACAGATGTCATTCATTTTCTCGCAGATTCGTGAAGTCGCGGAGGGGCTGGAGTATCTTCATTTTGAAAAGATAATTCACGGTGACTTACGGGGCGTGCGCGGTCATCGCCAACATCCTCATGCTCCACTTAATTCACCGTCGACAGGTCAACATCTTGGTCGACGAGAATCAACACGTCCGACTATCTGACTTCGGCCTGACGGTTCACGCTGACGCGAGTATCGCTTCTGAGTCTCGCTGTGGTGGTAACATCCGATGGATGGCTCCTGAACTCCTGCTCTCCATGAAGATGACTTTGTCCCCCAGAAGACGGAAGAAACGGATGTCTATGCTTTCGCTTGTGTCTTGTTCGAGGTAAGTAGTGCTGAGCTAGGTAGAAGTTACCTTTCGCTCACACATGACCAGTTGTACCAAGGACAACATCCATTTTACGACGTCCCGCTCGACGCCACTGTTCTCCGCCTGGTTCTGAACGGCGTCCGACCCAGCAGGCCGCGTGGTGAGGGCCTTGCTATAGCTGTCCCAGAACATATCTGGACAGGATTAATGGAGAAGTGCTGGCACCACAACCGTTACGAACGTCCGACCATGGATCACGTCGTCCGATATCTCCATCGTGCCCCGCAACGCTTCTGTGACCCTCAATCGATTCCTTCCAATTGGTAAACGCCTGGGCGACGGGGAATCACAGCGACACACATGCGTGCTTAGACGCCCGTCGCACACCACCAGACATGATCGTGTATTTGTAAGTGGGATGCATGACTTTGCGTTGACACCTGCCCATGACCTGGTTACGAGTGTGATAACACCGTGTCGTGAGATGCCTTGAAAGAGAAAGATAAGACTTCCTAATCCGTTGTACACTCGTCGTCCGTGAACGCAGCATCGTATACATTTTCTCTGACTAACATGGCAGGCAGAGAATTTGCGAGGTCGGCCGAACGGGTCTCATTCGCTCAGTGTTGAGTTGATAGAATGATGTGATCCACAGGTCTGGCACTGTCAGACGGTCTCTAGGTCATCAATGATGAGCTCGCTCGTTTGACGCTATCCCAGCCTTCCCTGGTATTCCGCATTGAAGAACGGACGTACACAAGAACCGTAATGAATGAGCGGTGAGTTGCGGTCTTGACACGTGTCGTGAGCAGAAGCCAGCGCTCTCCTGACCAAAAAGGGCCAGGATAATTTTACGAAGGGAACATGCAGCTGAATGATACAAGTGTCCTGGAGCGGGGGGATTTAATGTTATCGTTCGACTGCATCCGGAAATAGACGGGTAAGAAGAGAACTTAGAATGTCTATTATTAGCTATTAGTATGACAAGCTTTTATTTGGATGCACAGTACCGTTTTCCAACAGATGCGCGAGTCTGATACACATCGATTCCGTCCTTCAGCAGGCGGCGATAAGAACGCGGATGCAGAGGGTAAGGAAAGAACCAGCAGTGATAAGGAATCGTTGGGTGTGCCGGTCCAAGGCTGGAACAACAGTATTCCAAGAACCGTGGAGCTGCGTACTCCGAAGATACGGGGCGCTGAAGGTGATATCATGCAGCGTAGAACACGCATCGGACCAAGAGGTCACAGATCTCTGGATCTCACACACAGCTCAAGTCGCGTGGCAGCTCCAACGGAGTTTGCCGGGACACGAGGCTTTGCCATCTTGGGCAATTATGACGTAGTCATCGGTGCGGATTTTGGTAGGTTTCTCGGATTCAACTGATCAAAAAAACCGACACAGTTCGTCGAACGAGCGGGGACTGTAAGGTGGCTGAGAATCTATATACCAATTATCATGCTATCTAAATTCATCATTATTACGATTGAGAACCCCCCCTTGCCTGGTGCCAGAGGGAGAGAATGGGAAATACAGCCGTGGTACTTTGTTATGACTCGGAGGCTCGTTCTCTTTGCCTCTCCGACTAGGAGACCCCAGCAAGGCCTCTGCTGGCCGCTTCTGTACGCGAACTTGGTTCGAAGATGTGGGAGATAATGCTAATGGTGGTGGCCAGTCGACGATCTTCTCCTCTGGAATGCCGAACGCCAACTCTTCTGCATGGCTGACCTGGATTTGTGGAAGGAAATCCTGTGAAACGAGAGATCTCCATGATGGATGACGGTCCAAGAGGTGTTGGGGGAAGTTGTACTTCCAGTGGGTTTCGTTACATCCGAGGGGGCAATGAATTGGAACATTGGTACACGGGCGCGTGTCGTGGAATTTCGAAGCGGCTGAGATTTGGAAGGCATACGCATGGGGACAATCTGAGTCCGCTTTCCCGCCTCTGATTCTTACTTGGTGGCGTGGGCCGTTGAACGGCATGTCCGAGTTCTGGTGGTTCTAAAGTCGGTGTCTATATGGGACATGGCTACATTAAGGCCAACAGTACTACAAGGTCCACATTCAGAAGTGAATATTAGCGATACAGCAGGTGCTTAAAAGCAGTGTTGTCAATGACCCCGGCGTGCAACACTGGCTATTCCAACAAGTGAGTCCCGGTGCACATGCGACGTGCTCGATATCAGCCATTATTCACTTCGATATTATAAGAACTATATTTGCTCACTGGTGGATTGGATCATGCTTGCAAGGTTCTCCCCACACTCATTCGTGATGTAGGACAAATTGAATATTATTATACTATTCATACATAGATACATCATACAGAACAACAGTGGGGGGAGGCTCGGTGTTGCCCTGTAAACGAAAATACATACCTGGTGGCAGCGGCAACAATAGAGCAGCAGGATGAGCGTGCTGACACTTGTCCCATCGTGGCTACCTTGGTCGGGCAGCCCTGAACCTTGAGGTGTTGAGACCGTGATGACGGCGTCGTGCGACGCTGTACTTGGTGGTGGTGGCATGGGGTGTGGGCTGTCGGGTCTTGATGCAGCATTGGGGAGTTGGGGGCCACTACGGCGTTACGGCGCAGCGTAGGGGAGTGGAAAGTGGTGGTGTGTGGTGGGTGCAGGAGGTGGTTGTATTTTTTTGCTGGCCGAGACGAGCGCGTTGCGTTGGGTGTCGCGCGGGTTGGTGAGCTCGTGCTGGCTCAATGTGACGGTCACGCGCTGTCTGGAAAGGTGGGGGAACGAAGGTGGGGTTTTGGTTAGCAGGTGGTCCGGGGTTGGGTGCATCGACCACTCACCTGGGGGGTCCCCCACTTCCTGGGCCTCCCCTAGCATGCTACGACACCCTACGGGAGTTATCACCGACTCACATTCCTCTGGGAGGGGAGGAGGGTGTGCGGTGGCGAGTTTCCGGCGCGTGGGGCATGTGGGCGTTGACGGCCGTTGCGTGAGCTAAAACCAATAACTTGTCGGTTTAAAAGTTTTAAAGTGAGTGAGAACATAATAACTTACTTTTTCTGATGTTCTCAGGGTGCGGCGCTGAGGGAGCAAGCTGGATGGAGGCTGGCAAGGTGGCGAACGACGAAACTTGAAACGCCAGCAGGACACGCGTTCAACTGCGGAAATTGCCGAAGATATTTAACCTCCGCTCGACGAAATGTTGGTCATCGGTTTAGACATTTTCATAGCTCAGGAAACCGCAAAAAAGTTTATATTGACAAAAATATTGTATGTACAGCATAGGTCCTCATGGGTACTCGCACGAGTACTCGCGCCCTCCGAAACCCAACACATTATCGGAATACCAGAATAATGATCCCATCAACATTGATCCCATCAAAATGATCCAATCATTAAATAACGGACCCAAAAGTGCCCGCAAACTCAAGTGGAAAGACCTCGTTCTATAAATAGAACTCGGAATCTGACAGTTTCCATCCTTTGTAGAATCGCCACATGTACCACATGGATAAGAGGTAATATGTGCGACCTAGACATGATCATGGGCACACGGTTTGACACGATGGTGAAGGAACAGCGCGACGTACCGGATTTTTGACCGACTCATCAAAAACTTCTCGCATCGCCTTGCGAATGTGTCTCCCCATGTGTGTCTGGCGATCTGCATCCTTGACTGGATTGCCGCAGACGCGGCATGCATGTCGGTCAGTGTTGGATTTCGAGATCGCTGTACCTGCTATCAGCAATGCGTAAATTAACCCTTGCCGAAACTCTGAACCAACATCAGGATCAGTTGAAATTCCAGGTTCAGATGAAGGCTTTAAGTACCTGGTGACGGTGCTACTTGGTACGGAAATCGGCCCTCAGATACACCAGTGAATCGCGGGATCTTATCGTAAAGGCTAGGATCCAGAGAAAGGCAACGCCATAAGCGATCCCACGAAGAACGCATGTCTACATCTGAGAAGATCCAGGTGCGCTCACGCGAACAGGTGAATGGCATAGGACCAGTAGAATGTATCTCTGCGACTGAGACTTTGTGTGCACACTGCTGGATTGGGTCAATGAGCCTGCTTGTAACGGAAAACTGGAGATTGCGTAAACGCGCAACGTCGTCAGAGCCAGACTTTGGATTCTTCTTCAACGAGAGGGAGACGAATTCCCCATCCCAGGCCCACTCTGCTGCATTTGCGGAAAGCGGCAGAACAGAGAACACTTGACCATACACTGTATAAGGAGACATCGGTAATCCGAGTTCTGCAAGGGGTACTGCTGATATTGACGGAGATTTTGAGCTGGCTGGTCCGCGCTTAATGAGCGTGCATTTGCACACGGCAAGCCCAAGGTGGGTGCCGTTGTAGCAGATCAGTGTCGTGAAGAGTTTCTTGAGCTGGAAGTGTGTGGATGCGGAGACTGGGCTGTTACCAGGACTCTCATGAGCCCATGACTTCCCTGTGTGCGTGAATCCTCGAACACGCGCGAGGCGATCATGACTAACATGGGTATCCTGGGTCATATCGAAAAGTGTCCGTGTGATCGACTTCTTGTGCACTAACTGGCCCTCTGCATCGATTTCTGCGAAGACGGAGTGAGGTTGGGCTGCAGCAGAGGCGGCAGCGCGCTGTGCCTTCTCCTTCGTAATCAGAGCCTCAAAGTCAATCTCCCGGATAGGATTAGTTTCGGTTTCAATCGACGGTGCTGCCGCAGATGGGTCAGATGAGAGAGTGACCATTGAACGGTCAATCTCGGCGGATATCGCAGGGTATTTCCCACCAGATGGGCGGAGCAAGTCAGTGTTTCGCTGCTTCCACCGGTCCTCAAACGTGATTGACATCTTGACACCATGCTTTCGCAACGTCCCCTCAGCGTCCTTCATCCCGTCCCTCCAGCACTTTTTGGTATCACAGCTTACAGCGAGAATATTAGCTCGCCAGTGTGACGGTCGACGATGATCAAGGCCACGGGACCGAATGAGTGCAAGCCGCTTCGGTTTTCGTTCAAACTCGGCACGACGGCCATAGACCATATCGAGGTTCATTGCAGAACCAAAGCGATCACGGAGTTCTCCAATACTACAGTTGGGTGAGTGGCCACCTAGCATCCGACAGCGACCAAACAGTGATTCAAGAACGTCGTCCCCAAGAAGGCAGATGAAGACGTCAAGAGATGGATCGATGAGCCGAGTCTTCGGAACCATAAGCACGGCATTCTTGACCATAGCCTGAAGATCGCCGTAAAGTTGATTGGACAAGAATGAAGTACCATTGGAGAGATAAAGACCACATATTAGATGTGCAAATTTGACGAGTGACGTGATTTGCTGTGAGAGGGAGTAGTCGATATTGATAAACGGTTGGAGTAAGGCGTCGAATGCTTCGCCAAGGAGACAGAGAGCTTCAAAATCGGCTGCTTCACTCGGATCGAGTTCATTTTTATCTAGCTCGCCGAGTTCAATAATGGATAGTAGGAGCTTGACTGCGCGAGGGACGTCTTGCGCATCGGATGGGTCAAGAAGTGCATGGACTGAGAATTCGGACCAATCATGTCCAGGTAGGCGCTCAAGCCAGAAAAAAAGTAGGTCGCGATTGACACAGACATCCTTCACAACCATGCCCTCAGACGAGCACAGAAGGCTGCATAAACCTGTGCAACTATTCAAGAACAAACGAATTCAAGGAATGACGCCAAAAACTTACGCTTAAATAAATGCTTGTAGTCAAAATCCATTGTAAGGTTCTCGTCACCCACGCTCCGATTGAGTCCCGGAAGTTCACAGATATAGGGGAAGAGTGGATCGTCCGGCGCGATCTCGCTGTGCATGCACATCATGAACAATGCAGCGCGTCGAGTCGCGTCTCCGTCAGACGCAGCTGATAAGATTGGACCATATTTTTGCTCTCCATTTGGTGAGCGCTTCCATGCCTCGAGGACTGTCTGCATATTCCGAAGTGAATCTCGCCAGGTCCCCTTCTTGCAAGTCGGCCCCATGAAGACTGGTTTGGCGCCGTAATTGTTCCGAGATAGATGTGAGATTGCACCAACAGACGTCTCGTGAGCGACATGCACCTTTCCGTCCTTTACGGCCTGTACTGCAGACTCGACTGTACTGATATGCTTCCCAATCTTGACCGTCTCGAGTGCGCCGACATGCTCAAGGCAAAAGCCACCCATCTCGTCCGTTTCAGCTAGGTAGTCTATCTTTCGCTCGGTGGCGAGCTCGTCAAACGACAAGGTATGACCACAGCGCCGAGGAGGCTCATCCGCAGATGACAGGCTCCCATCCTGGACTCGTAGCCTATCGTTTCGGCTTTTCTGAGGTCCAAACAGCGCATTGATATTGTGCAAAACATCCGTGATCTTAACACCACTGGCATCGACAGACGGCTTTAACTGGTGTTGGCGGCGGAAAGGTTGAATGGTGTTCAATGACGGGGTGAGAAAGATCGAGTGAGCCATCGCATGCACGGCGCCGCCGCCTCCAAGCTCGTAGAGCAAGATCGTGAGATCAATTTCATACTGGGTATAGTTTCGAGGCGTGTACGTTCCTGAAGCGGCGGCGCGGAGGCGCTCAAGCAGTTTTGGTGCACCCCATCCTTCTTTGACGGCATTAGAGAAGACTCGATGAAGCCCAGGTACAGGATGCTGGCCCACGAATTGAAAGATTTTCGAGAATGTCTTGACATGAGCACGAGTGGAAGTACATGAGCGGCTCAAGTTCAAATTCTGTACAACGGCGAAGATCAGACCATGTACAAGGAAACAATATGGGCAAAATACCTTTAATTTGAGCGCATTAGCATAGCGCTGCTTCATCAAGTACTTATCACGAAGTTGTGAATAACTCAGTACTGTATCAGAACGGACGCTACGAAACGAGCGATGTGCTCGTTCGCGGACAATTTCGATTTCCAGAGTGAGACGAGTACATTTCGCACACGGTAGCAGACCATCAGCTGTAATTCCAGCTCCCTGGCAATCTTTCGAGCGGATTTGCGGCGGGTAAAATGATGTAAAAAGGTAGTTTGGATGGTGCTTCGAAGTAGGATCATGGATGTGAAAGGGATACGTGGTCCAAAACGAGTTGGCGTCCCACTGGAGAGACAGGCCGGGGCACAGGGTATCAGTAGGGAGTCGGGCAATGCTTGGCGAAGCTGGAACATGTGAGGCTGAAGGGGTTATCTCTGGTGGACCCAGAACATATGGCGGGGGTAGAGTGACGGACGATGGACGCTGTCGAGAGCTGGATGGTTTGTATTTTGCTGATCCTACCAGAGTGAAGCTAAGTAAGATGAACGCGCTCGAGGCAATAGGAAAAATACCTGAACACTTGCTTCCTTCCATATGTTTCCTTATTGACCATTCATTTGCACCCTCACTAAATGTTCTATCGCACTGAGGACACCGACGAGGCGCAGCCGTGACATCTCGAGTTGTAGGAGATGTCGAGAGGAAGAACTCGAAGCGGGAAGAATTCTGAGGAGCGACATGATTCAACGATGGTGTATGAGGCTCGGCGGTATGTACAGTGTTGGTTTGTACAGTATATACAGCACTGTCTGGCCGATGATCAGAGTTTAGCGTAGACTGGAGTCGGTGGTTGGCAGAAATTACGCAGAAGATCGTGCGCGGTCTAATCGGAGAATATGACTGGAATGAATGAAGAATGCTCACTGCAACGAGATCCAAAAGGATCGAGTTGAAGTGAGCGCTTTCTCGTTCTTAGATCGTGCCGCCGAGGGTTCGCAGGAGTTGCTCGGGGAGGAGTGACGACATTCACACGTTGACTGATTAGGGCAGATTCTACATCGCGCTTACGCTACGTCCCCATTTGGGGGGGAGGGAGGTCTTCCCACGTGGATTTGTCAGTGTGTCCGATCCAGGGATCTGTGCCCTCGTGCATCGGACGGTCTCCTGACCGGCAATGGCTCATGCGAAAGCGACCCAGCTCGCAGACAGGGTCACGAAAATGATTCCTTCCTTTCTTCTTCTCGTGTGTACTCCTTCTGACGTCGAGCTCTCTCCATCTTCACCTCCGCCTCCATTTCCTTCAGCGCCGTCTGCAACCACGCTGCGAAGCCGCCGTCAGCCCAGGCAGCCTGCAAGCGCTTCTCTGCTTCTTCCCATTTCCACGTGGAATCGGGTTCCGAGGAGTCGGAGTATGGCACTCCGAGGTCGTCCACTTCGGGAGGACGGTGTATTCGGGTTGTCAAGCTCGGGAGTCTTTGCCAGACTGCCTTGCGCATCCGGTCTCCGAACTCCTTCGCCTACGACAGTGTCAATACCTTCCGCGAATTCGATTTAGCAAAAACGGGCACACACATCTCGTACACCCATCATTGTCTTCACGCCCAAGGTTATAGCCACTCCTGCGACAGTGACGATGCCCGTGGCAATGGCGAAGGCTTTCCCAGCAAAAAGCACTGTGCTGAGATCCGTTTTGGATACAGCAGAGAGCGTGTCGCGCTGAGATGTATCTACTGTTGACGATTTGAATTGAGCTTTCTCCAATACGGGAGCCGCTGTGCCAGCGAAACGCCCTGCGCCTGGCGTTCCACTGCGTCGCGGAGGTGCTGGACTAGAATCATTCAACGCTTTCCGGAGAACGTTTCTCCTTTGTCTAGCGAGCATGACAATGGGTATGGCGAGCGCCACCGAAGTGCCTGCAAACTAGACCAGCGTCAGTTTTTTGAGATAGCGGATCGCTAGCATTTGGCGTACAGCGGCCAGAGTGACCCATGTTGGCAGTCTTTTTGAACTTCGTTGCTGCGACGGCGCGTTCGAAGGCTCGTCCGGAGAAGCCATGCAAGGGCTCGGGAACGCCTGACAGCCTGACGCAACGCGATGCCGAAGTTTCCTTTGATGTTGCTTGTTTGATTCCAAAGGCACAGGTTACCGTATTGGGACTCTGACGCGGTCACGGTAACCTGAGTGCTCACCATAACGAAACTGAGGATCCCCATCGCCGATGGATATGTGGCTTGCTATGTTGCAGCTGCTGCTCTGATTGAAACCTCGTTTACAGCGTCGGCGACTTCTTCTATTCCGCGTGTAGGCAAATGGTACACTCTCATCGGAACCGCACCAACGCCGCCCCGTCGGATACACCGCAAGATGCAGCTATCTTAGAAGGCTTTCGAATTGGAAATCTATGCGGTACTGAAGGGTTTCGTCACCGACGTTTCTTCCTGCTTCGATTAAGATATGATCAATTAATATCTCTGTGCTCAAATTCCAAAATGTATCGCTCCCGAGACCAGGTCGACATACGGCGGGATTCCGATTTACCCCTAGGTACGTCTTTCGGGACGATGATCAATCTTGCGCGTCCACCTGACTATTCGAGCATTTCACCAGAATGGCTCTCCGTTTCTTTCACAAGTTTATCATCAGTAAGCCGTTTACATTCCTCCTTGCCATGGCATCGGCGAGTTGATGGATGCGACATGATCATACGCCCACCGACCCACTTCCAGTTTGGCCGGTTCTCCCTTCGCGACCCTGCTAACGTCTAAGTTCTAACTGCACTTCTGTTGGTCCCACTTTGACACCTCAACCTCGGTATTTTTGGTGATACACGCTAGAAGCTGGTTCGACTGACATAGACGAGATTCCAGCGATCTTCCCCCCTATGTTTTCTGTCCGAACGAAGGGCACCTGTTCGCAAGTGTTCACCGCTCACCGCCGGCTTGGCTAATTCTCCATTTGGTTGAGCTGATTGTAGGCTGACGTGATGTTTTTATACTCATCTTGGCGACCAAAGCATCTCTTTGAACGCGCAAGTCCCATGGCTCTTACTCTCAGGAACTTACCAAGTTTTTCATTTACGATGATCCGAGACGTATGCAGGTGCTGGAGCTCCACACCACTGCCTCCTTTATGCATCTGAGTGGGTTCGCCACGAATCCTACTGCGGAACGCGGGCCTCCGAATCCGTGACGTGCTTGACAATGAAGGGAAATTTTGGCTCGTTGCGGACGGGAACATGACCCGAAGTCGCCGAACTTCGCAGGGACAGCGCCACGCCTCACATGCAGTTCGGTTTCTGACCTGACATGCGAAATCCAAGTCATTGGCAGAATGCATCGGCAATGACAGGTAGCATTATAGGGACAACTGACTGGACCGGGTCATGCAATATCGAGGTCTCGTGTATCGTTTGTGAGTACAGCGTGTCGTGAAGAGGAGTCGGGTGACGCATCGTCTCAGCAAGACGCTCAGCGGCGTCGAACGTGTTGAATATCTCGCTAGGCGGAAGTTCAGGCAATATATTCTATGGTGAAGACCATGGTCAGAACGTACGCGCGTTGCTCTGTCAAGCCTTCGGAGAGGTGTCTTGTCTCGGCGTTTCGAGATTCTCAGCGCTGTTTGCGACCGTGGTGTCTTGCGGGGACTCCTCCCGAGCCGTTTTGATTTCTGGTCCTCCAAGCTCCGGGTCAACAAGAGATACAGCCGGAACGGCAGGATGGAACCAATAGGCGGGATAACGTCGTTGGATGTTGTTCAACAAGAGAGCAACTGCGAGCGCCAGTGCTGACGTGAGTAACACGACCGGCAGGTAGTACCAGCCCATGTCGCGGACTTCGGTGTTGACCGCAGCTAGCAGGGCCGTGGCGCCTACAGCACTGCTAAGTTAGTTAAAAAAGACTTTATCTAGGGTGACAATGACGAACCTGCTGGAGGATGCGTTGTACCCGTCATCTGCATGAGCACGACGGAAGTCGCACACGAGAGCGAACCGGCTAGCCATAACAACTCTTGGAATCTCGATTCGGTAGGAAGAAGGTGGAAGAGCTTTGTGATACAGACGCCTGTGAGTGCTCCAATGAAATGGCCGCCTATGAGCGCTCGAGGTTGTGCGAGCGGCGCCTCGATCGCTCCGTAGATGAGGACGGCCGAAGCACCCTAAGAAAAATAAGGTCAACTTCCACCGTCCCTGCAGGCTGAGTGACCTACGTAGCTGGCCACGATCGAAGGCACTCCTCGGCGGATGAAGTATGCCGCATGTCCAAAAACCGCCTGAATCACTGAGATGCCGCAGAATGCTCCAATGAATGACCATAGCCACACGATATAGTCGGGCCTCTTCGGGGGCGGCACGGCGCGATATCCGATCCAACGAGAAAGCCAAGAGGGCCAGCTCGCAAGTCTATGCTGGCGGGGCATGAGTCTATTCGGAAAGCACAAAAGCTAAGTTGTGTGGGATGATGAAAATCAGCAGACTTTACAAGGGTATCATGGTCACTCACCTGAGGTCGTAGTCTAGTCTACTTCGAAATTCTAGCGACGGCTCGAGCACAAGCCTGAGGCTGGGGTGCCCAAAATTCTCGTGGTGGTTGCGAGGTAGTCTGCTCACATGTCATCGATCATTGACAATCCGAACCGTTCCGGTTAATCATACCAGAAGCGAGCAAACCGCGACAGTTCGTAAAAACCCGGTTCGCTGGGCTCGTCGGCGCAGTGTCCGCTCTTGGCAGCCGTTGGAATTGCTGATCATCAAATGATGCGACTCCTTCCTTTCACCACAAGTCTGACATGAAGACTTTCGTCCCATCGAAAGGGCTTGTACTTGTGGATCAGGTCAAGGAAGATTGTATGTAAGTTTTCGCAGATTTTCTGATGCGAGATGTGTGGCTTAGTTCGCTACAGGAGCACACGCTTCCCAGCTTCTGCGGGACCCACTGGCTCTTACTTAGTACATGTCATTTTCTGTCCTTACGATGTTTTGACGAATTGATCACTTGGTCATCAGGAAGTACATGTCTCTGATCCTCGGCGCCTAGAATCGTTGGTAGGAGCACTCTCGACGAGAAGCTCGCGAAGCAGTCTGTGCGACGTTGAATGTACACGAACCAGGATGCGACCCTCTGTGGCAGGCGACGTTCGTGTTGGCGCTCCGCCCATCAAGAATGCGGAACTCTGCCCCGGTCCATGCTATCATCATAACTGCCGGAGTGACACCCTACGGTGTCATCGGCGGTCTTTTTTTTCGACGTGATGGTGGACCTACGCGCCTTCATCGATTGGAATGTTCGAGGTTCGAGTACCTGCCGACCTCATTCGACAGTGTTCGCTGGTCTGGGAAGGGTTATCACCTCAGTACTAGCGACCGCGGCAAGCTGACAACTGTCCGTCGTCGGACTCGCTCGGTTACTTGGTGGCCGAAGCTCTCCACATGCCCACTTCCACGACGTTCAGGTGGTATGCCTTACCGAACTTCTCTCTCAGCGACCAAGGGAACCGGAATTGTGTGATCGCTGATTGAGAATCTGGTCCCGTCTTGCATCAAGGTGGAGAGTTAGTGTGCTTCCGTGTGAAAAGCGGAGGAGACGCTTCAATCTTCGTCATTCCAATCGCAATCCCGATCTCCAACAGGAAACGCGCTTTCATTTGTACACTTGGATTTAACTTCGATCGTCGTCCTGTTCGGTAACTCCGTCGTGCCCTCACCCGCAATCATTTTTCCTCAGATGTCAGCAGGGCATCGTCCGCTAGCCCTATCCTTTTCCCGAGCCACACGGTCAATCTCTGGATGCAAGCTGTTCCTCGTGTCTGCGTAGATCCAAGATACTGCACAGCCATCGAGAAGTCCGTTAAAGACCTAGACTTCAGTCTCCTCCCAGATTCCCCAAGCGTTCGCCCCTTCTTCCATCCCGCATCTCGCCTCTTCCTTTGTATCTTGCTGTTTGGCATGGCCTCCTTCTCACCAGTGGACGGAGATCACTGGCATATGCCTACCCTTCCACAGGGCATCGTCCTCCTTGCGTCAATCATATCCGCGACGGTCTACCTTTTCGCTAAGGTAGTCCTCGCCCGGCGACCCGTCGACAGGAATGGAAACCCTATACCTAACGGTCCAATTGGGCTGCCCATAGTCGGTGAGTTTTCACATGAGTGGATTCGCGTATTTGCTTAAATGTTAAATGTCCGATCGCTCCAGGGTCTTTCCCTTTCCTGACACGCTATCCCGAGCTCACCCTCGACTACTGGGCGAAGAAGTTTGGCCCCATCTACTCTATGTGGCTTGGAAATCAACTCTTCGTCGTCGTCTCAGACCCTCAAATCGTGAAAGATCTTATGGTTACTAACGGCTCTATCTTCTCGTCCCGGAAAGAGATGTTCCTCAAATCTCAGACCATCTTTGCTGGCCGTGGTATCACCGCAACTCCTTACAACGACCGATGGTAGGCACTTCTGTTCGTTCTGCGCGCCGTCAAGACCCTGCTGACGGCACTCATGATGCAGGCGTAAACATCGCAGGATCGCCAGTACTTGGCTCAACGCTCGCGCGGTCGACGAGTACACTCATGTCCTTGACTACGAAGCAACAGTCCTCGTCCAGGATCTATACAAGTACGGCAAAGCAGGCAAGGCACCGTTCAATCCCCAGCCTCATGCAGGCCGCTGTTCCCTCAACAACATGCTCACGATCGTTTTCGGTATTCGTACGGACACCATCGAACATCCACTGGTTGGACGCGCTCTCAGGCTGTCGCGTGAATTTATGTCCGTACACCTATCTACGTCGTCCGATCATCCGTAACAGGTTTTGACACATCATTATGCTTTCCCCTTGCAGGAACACTACCGGACCGGTATCGAACTTGACGGACTTCGTCCCAATCCTCCAGCGCCTTCCAAATTACATGATCACTCGGGGGAATAAACTTCATTCAGACCTGGTATCGACATATGGAGGATTAATTAACGATATCGAAGCGAAACTCAAGCGTGGAGAGACGGTGCCTGACTGCCTGGCTAAGACCATGATTCTTACGAAGGACGAAGAGGAACTGGACCATGTTGACATGGCTATCCTCGCGTCGGCGTTTATGATCGGTGGCGTTGAAACGGTTCGTCAGCTGCCGTTATCATAGTTCGTATTTGACACCGCGATTTCAGACTGCTTCTATCATGCAGTGGTTCTCAGCCCTCATCCCAGCTTATCCTGAGATCCAGGCCAAAGCCCACACTGAACTTGATCGCGTGGTCGGCCGCGACCGTCTGCCTACTGTTGACGATGAGAAGAACCTGCCTTATATCCATGCCATAATCAAGGTAAGCTGACACCAAGATGCTTCTAGGCCTTGAAACATTTGATTTGATCAAACGATCCGCAGGAAGTCGAACGCTGCCATAATCCTTTCTGGCTTGGCACGCCGCATGTGAATACTCACGACGTCACCTACCGCGGACAGTTCATCCCAAAGGACACGGTCATAGTATTGAACACCGTAAGTCCGAAATTAGCTACCCCGACATTTTGCTGACGTCTGACTGATGGTCATCAGTATACGATGCACCACGATCCTCAACGCCATCCTGATCCTCATACTTTCAACGTAAGACTCCATCTATTTATCGTCCCGACGCCGAATTCACCGGCCATCGTACACAGCCCGACCGCTACATCAATGACCACTACAAGTCATCAGAGTCAGCTAACCTGGCGGACCCATACGAACGTGACCACTGGATGTTCGGCGTCGGGTACGTGAGATCCAAACAAATGCGCTCGTGACCTGTGCTCAAATGATGTTCCATCCGTAGGCGCCGTATCTGCCCGGGAATGTGGGTCGCAGAGCGAGAGGTATGGCTGGCCATCTCTCGTATGCTCTGGGCCTTCAAGATGGACGAAATTCCCGGAGAGCCGATTGACCTTCAGGAGTACGACGGCCTTTCCGGTCGCTCACCAGTCCCTTTCCGTGTCAAAATGACACCCCGCCACAGTAAGGTGGCTGAGGTTCTTGGAATCTAACGGCCTGTATAAGGGCATTTCAAGCCCTACCCCGCCCTTCTGGATAATCCAGCGTGTGTCCTAATGACTCTCGTCCTGTTGTACAGTAATTGTTGTATAGTACTTACGGATCGTTACGAATGCTTGAATGATCACGATTTGTCTTTCGCACACGACACGAAATTTATGCTTCGAGCCATCTTCGTGCGTTTGCTGCCTACCATTCCGTCGAACTTGCAAATTGCAATGACGGTTGGATTCGGCAATCCGTCGTTGTTTGACATCGGGGATCTCGCCAAACACGGGTTGACTCCTTTTGGTTTCTAGATGAATCCCCGCATACTGACTCGTTTCAGCCGCTGACGACGGTACACAGCATTCCAACTCTTTTACGGGCCGTACGTTCCTCCGCGGTGCTCTCGCTGGGCCATATCGTGCAATCAAATGAACTCTTCCCTCCGACCTCCCGGATCCGATAGATGGTCAACTGATCATATTCGTCTTCGGACGATATCGTCGCACTGTCGTCGTATTATCAACAACTCGGCGAAAGCTTCTTCAGTTCTCCGATCGGACTGAAGATGTCTTCTAGCACAATCTGTCAACCGCAGATATCGCTCCGAGGCTGGTGTGGAGGCGGCCCGCAAGAAACGGTGCCTGGAGGATGCCTAAATTCCCAACGCGCTCGATAAATTTGACACCGGATTTAATATCACGTTTCGATCCCCCTACCTAGGGTGGTTAGCTCAGTCCAGCTGGCTCTGCATTCCATGGGCGCCGCGCACGGAGCCAGCCACGTGGCCTCGCTGTGAAAGCCGCCATCCCCGTCGGCTGCGTTCCTCTTACCACTCCGTGATCGAGCCCTGACTCAGGCAATGATGCCACTCACGCCTCAGGGATCATGGATAGCATCCACAGCACGTATAAAAGGCTGTTAGAGCATATCTGCAGCACTGACTCCGTTTCCGTCATGGACGATGTATACTACTACTGCGCCCTGTGTGGCCTAATCGTCTCCTTGCTAGCTCTGTCTCTTGCCTGCCGGCCTTTGGGACGCTTGCCATCGCCGCCTGGACCCCAAGGGTACTTCTTCTCAGGCGTCCAACATCTGCTTCGGACCCCTGCGCCGTGGAAGCTGTATGATGCCTGGGCTCAGGAATTCAAAAGTAAGTTACTAGTTCCTCCTCCCACAAATACATTTTCATCTGACGGATGGCGCAGGCTCCGTCATCTCCTTCCGCGTGTACAATAGTCGAATCGTTGTGCTGAACGATGCCACTGCGGTACATGACCTCCTCGAACGACGCGCCAATATCTACTCAGACCGTCCCAAATCATGGATGTACCACGAGATCTGCGACCGCAGGAAGGCTATCTTCAACATTTCTTCGCTTGATGCGCGGCACAGGCAATACCGTAAGCTCCTGAACACCAGTCTCAATTCCCGCGCCACGCAAGAGTTCTGGCCGCTTATACAATCCGAGCTCGATACTCTTCTCGATGGGTTTCGCAGCAGCCCCGTGAAATACGAGAAGCACATCAGAAGGTACGTCGTCCATCCACTAAAATCCTCATTTCGTAGCCCAATTCTGAACGGTGGCGTAGGAATGCGGCAGCAGTGATCATGAAGATGGCATATGGATATACAGTGACCGAAGACGATCCCTTCATCGCAGTCGCCGAAGAAGCCTCGAAAATATCAGGATTAGCCATGGCACCTGGCAGATGGCTCGTCGATTATTACCCAATTGGTGAGCATCTTCAGTACATAGACCGCCTGGGACTTATGCGACCACCATTCAGTTCGTTTCGTTCCTTCGTGGTTCCCCGGCGCGGGCTGGAAGTGCCAAGGCGAAGTCTGGCGGCAACGCCTGAATACGCTGTCCGGCGTTCCGCACGCGTGGGTGAAAGAGCAGATGAAAGAGCAGATGGTAAGGTCGTCATCACGACCGTGTGCTTGGACCCGCTGACATAGATCATCGTGAGGCTAGGCGACAGGAGTTTTCACCGAGTCTTTCACCTCGCGACATCTTCGTCCCAACGGGATTGACATGGTCGACGCGGAACAGGAAGACATCGTCAAGTGGTGTGCGGGCGGACTGTACGCTGGTGCCGGGGATACAGTGCGTTTCGGAATCGACATCCGAAGAATCTTTTGTTGACTTGGCATGATTTATCAGACGGTTTCGGCTCTCATTTCGTTCGTTATGCTCATGGCTTTGCATCCCGCCGTCCAGGCGAAGATCCAGGAAGAGCTGGACAACGTCGCTGGACGTGGCCATGTCCCCCATCCATCGGAACTTGGCAAACTCGGGTATTTGACCGCCGTCATGAAAGAAGTCTTGCGCTACGCACCTGTTGCGAATCTTGGTAAGTAAACTGGGTTCCGCGTGCATGGCGCGGATGTTAACGCCAAATCAGCCCTCCCACACAAGGTGACACAAGAAGACGAGTACAAAGGATACCTTATCCCGAAAGACGCGACCATCGTGGCCAATGTCTGGTAAGTACATCGCCCACTGCTTCTGTATTTTCGCATTGACGGAGTTGTTCAGGAAAATTTTGCACGACGCGAACCTGTATCCTAATCCTTTCCGCTTCGATCCTGAGCGGTTTACGTCGGCCAATTCGACAAACCTCAAGACTCCGTTCGTTCCTTCGCAGCCCGACCCTAGGGCCTACGCCTTTGGATTTGGGCGGCGCACATGCCCAGGTAAGCGCTGCGTTCAAATCCCGTCGGTTCCATCTCATCACGAGTCTAGGCATGAACTTCGCAGAGACAACCATGCTGTTGGCCATGGCCGGAATCCTAGCCAAATTTGATATCTCTCTCCCTACGCACGAACCGTTACCCCAAGTTGAGTTCACTCCAGGAATCACAAGGCTCGTATTCGGTCTGTTTCTTGTGGTTCGTTTAACTGATTCTTTCGAAATAGCCATATCAAACCCTTCAACGTGAATATCACACCTCGTCTAACCGAGGCTTAATATCTCCACTCACCTCAACGTCGTGCCTAATATGTTTCCGACAATCCTCTGTATCAATACGTCTGCGGCTCCCTTCCAACAAATTGCTGTATCCTTCGTCTCAAAGTTCTCGCTGGTAGCTGAACTATATGAACTCTACGACCACTATAGATTGCACGATAGTAATAAATATACATGCTGAAATAAAAGACGCAGGAGTGGAAACTCGATAGATGGACAGTAGCCTCAAGTGCCTCTCATTGGATTGCATGGTAAAGTCCGAATTCTGCAGGAGGCTGGACTTGTTACGCATGTTGCCATCGGATGCCTTCACATTCCCCGAGTGGCTCCTGCTCACGATGCTCCACTGTCGCCTGCCGTTTCCCAATTTGCGTTCGATTTGCGGGGCTGGATGGGGAAAAAGGCGACCAAAAACAACGTGGCGAGAGTGGGGTGAGAGGAGTTCAAATTCAGATCCATCTCTTATCAGAGTGTAATCGACACAAAAAGCTGACGAGAGCGAGATTCGAACTCGCGCCCCCGAAGAGACCAGATGGGTTGGACGCGCTGCACCCTGGTCCTTAGTCTGGCGCCTTAGACCGCTCGGCCATCTCGCCATGTTTTACTATGATCCTTGCGGATTGAGGCAGCCACACGCAGATTACATGATTACAAGATAGGCTTCACTTCAACACGTGGTTGGCATCTCGAGGCTCTCAGATAACAATAGTAAACACGGACCTGCTAGTTCACCCCATAATGGTGAGCGCGAGTATACTGACTTATCCTCTCACCTAACCTGATGGACATTCAGTCTATAGCTACGAAATCTACTCTGGCACCGTCAACATCATCGATGGCAGCTGCACCAGCCCGGACCTCCTTCATTTCCCAACCAAATGGGCACACTTCATCGAACGTTCCAAGCTCATCGTCCGCGATGTCGCCGGAGCTCGAATCAACGCTGGCCATGCTCTCATCGCATCGCTCTGTTTTAGGCTACATGCTTCTGTCGCGCGGGCACCCAGTGAGCATCATCCGACATTCAGGCGTGATCTTTGAGGGGGAGCAGGGAAAGAAGTATGCGACCGCGATTGGGCGCATCGTGGAGAGCGTGCAGGGCGGGCTTGAGGAGGTGCATGCGGGAGAGACAGATGGGGTGCGTGCTGCTCGTTTCGTGGTTTATGGTTGGCGTGGCTGACTTGCGGCGTGATAGGACGAGGTGCGGTTTATGAGGATCCGGACGAAGCGGCATGAGTTGATGATTTCTCCCGGTGCGTATGCTGTTTCTTATTATGCCATCCTCCTTTCTGAATAGCTTTGGTGCAGATGATCGCTACTTACTGGCGGTTCTGCACGATCCGGCTACATGATGTCTGTGGCGACATACTTGGCTCTAGCGATTTGCCTTGCGCTCTTCTGCACACCTCTGTAAATCTACGGGACTCTTGGATATAATATTTTTTTTTCAATCAAAAATCCAATCGAAACATGCCAGCATTGTAGTCAAACCCGTAATGCGAGAGTTCGCGTCCCACTTTGGAGGTTCGCTTACAAATCTCCTACTCCTTCGCGGTGCGCTGATCGTAGGACAGGCTCGTGAGCCGCGAAGTTCTATATGCTAAGGAAACCTTACCAGACACTCAGCTGGCCGCCTCGCCTCGATATCGGCAGGCGGATTCTTCTTTAGCTCTTCCGTTCGACGCCGACGTCACAGGCCTCGCAGCGCCTCTTCACGCGCTGCAAACACTCCTGCATCGCCATCTGCATCTCTTTTCATGTGTCCATATGAGCTGTCGATTCCGCTTCACAGATCCTTTCAAAGTCTCTCGCCACCAGCACTTTAGCCTTCGTGTCCGCAGCTTTCTCCTTGCGTCCTGCCAAGTTGAAGAGCTCCTCTTGTATCCTTAGTGACTCACACCTCCTTATCACCTCCTCGAGTTAAGCCTCCCTCCTCGCGACCGTTCAGTCACACGTTATCAACTTCTCGGGAAGCTTCCGGAGCGTGTCAAGTTCGTCATTTGACTGCCTGGGCAAACTCGGCATTTGCGATAGTGAAAGTGTGACGCACAAGTGAGGGTGTGGGCACTGGGAACATCGAAGATATGGTGGCTGGGGTGGTCTGGAGCACTTTTTATTTGCAACCTTATTGCAGAATCGCAATAAAGGCCTCTGATGGTCGTGATGTATGGATATCCACACCACTGCTCTCATTGAGAGTGCGGCATATGTGAACAAAGCATCGCGAATCACCTGTCCCGAAAAGGAGCACGTGTTGTTTGGTCGAGCTTGCGGGACACGTCCAGATTCGGCACTCGGCATCCCAACCTTCTCTGTTTCCCCCTCGCAGCTCGCTCGTCGAGTCCAGCGTCGTCCACAGTGTGAGCCTCCCTCTGCGCCACGGCGAGATTAAGAAAAAAATGGCGCACAGCCTCTCTCCTGAATGCACGTCTCTCAAGCACGAATACGATTCCTGTTTCAACGCCTGGTTCGAAGGCTACCTCGAACCCGCCGTCGCAGCTGCCTCGTCGCCCGCCCAGCGCGAAGCCTACTCGCAACAAAAGGCAACCGAGTTTCAAGACAAATGTGGAAAAGTTTGGGAGAGCTATCGTGAATGTGTGCAGGTACGTCGTTGCAACAGTGATATTTCGTTTTTTCTTCGGATCTGATGGCGGGGACTTCTCGTATAGAAAGCGGTAAAGGAAAAGGGACTGGACACCCTACTGCAACAGGCGCGAGATGAGAACCCTCTGACTGAGCCTCCACCTCCGCCGTCCGCGCCATCGGAGGCGTCCACGTCGTCATGATGTTCAATACATTCGTTGGCATCTAGAGTTTGCATGACGGCCATTTCCTAACCGTCCAGTACCTGTAGCATTAGGTGCGTCCTGCTGGTTCATCAACAATATGAAGATCGACTCATGCTCTGAACAGATCTCGCATACCCTATGAATCTGTATCTTTAGTCGATTTAGGGAATAACACACACTCTCCACTCCTGTCGCATCTCGCTGCAACACCACATGTCCTCCCCGGAGCTTGGAGTTCCGAGTCCACGACTAAGTTCGAAAAGCCTGGGGCGAACGTCGTCTATGCCCTGGTCGTCAAGGGAGGCATCGCTACCACACAACAGTCAGATGAGCCATCGTCATCGACAGATAGGCAGCTTCTTGAAACATCTTTTCCTGCACGCTGTTATGTGGGTCGTATAGCGTTTCAAGCGAAAATTAGCCACTGACATGCTGTTTCCTCCTCAGTCAAGTGCGACCTTTCGCACTCGCGTTCGGGCATCACGGTGAGGTCTTCAAGCTTCCGCTACTGGGACGCTTAATCAAAGCTCCCATGACCGACCCACTCGTCCTTGACTGCTTCTCTTTCTCGGAGGCAATGATGACGCCTACGTGCGGCAGAATCCCTTTTCGGGGAAATTCCACCGTCGCCATCGGAATCCACTATACACCGCCAGGCATGTCTCAACAAGCCTTGTGACAACATCGAGAAGCAGTGCCCGACTGGGCCCTTGGTGTGCGTCGATGGACCCAACTACTATCGCAGGGAAGCTTCGCCTGCAGCCTATCGATATCCTTTCACGTCGATGTTTGTCCTTTCGCTCCACGTCCAAAAGCAACGATTGCTTTACATCGAGCTTGCCTTTATCAAGGCGCTGGCGTGCCACTGAGAGCCACATCACTTCACATAAGTAGGAGGGGTACAACTACGATACAGGTTCTTCACGGAAGCTGACACAACGAATCGATCTTTGTAGTAAGACGAGGTGCATGATGCAAACATAACCGCCGCGGGCATCCGTCCCAAACGGCTATCAATCAGCCTGAGCAACAATTGGAGCATGCAGCGCATTGACTTTGCATGCGGGACATTTTGCTCGTCGGCTTCTTCGGCTAACACCCCGGCGGACCACCACGACCGCACGTCGTCAAGCCCTTCCCGGGCTCATCGAAGCAACAATCGACCGCCTCGAGACGACGTGCTCGCCCTCTGGGCGGGCAGCCTGGTCTGCAAACCACACACTTGAAGTGAAAAAGCTAGCCGCGCTCCAGAAGCCTAAGTTTGCCGATGTGCCACGGAGGGGTGGGCGTGATATTGAGAACGTCATGGAAAGCGAAACCATGCTTGCGGCTTCCGTGAAATGATTCGAGGGGTGGTAGTTTCGTGTGGAGGGGCTGACGTCGCTGATCGCCCCCTCGTGCTTGAAGGAGAGGGTATGGTGTGGTGGTTTTTGTTTTGGATACCGAACCGCGTGCAGAAAGCGGGTGTGCTCCTCAGAACGGGTGTTCCTCAGAACGGCCTGTGCATCGCTGTTGGCGCTCGTCATCCCTGCAAAGTAACGCCCCGTGAGCCTCGAGCTCATATGTCAGTGGTGGCCGCGTACCTGAGAAAAAAATCGCAATAGCAAACGCAGGAGGAGCCGTTTCGCGTGCGGATATCTGCTCGCTTCGCAGACCTAGTCGACGCGTGTCACAGCTTTAGTCCATGTAGGCAGTTCACCTTTGAGCAGGTTATTGCCTTGCTACAGCAGCTTCTGCCTTCCATGGAAAGTGTTATGTCCGATACTTGGCTGATACTCGGCGACCTGCTGGTTTTGGTGGGGTGAGATGCGATAGTGTCGATTGGGCGAGGCTGGTGAGAAGCTTGATGCATGTTGAGGGATCGAAGAGCGATGAGTTTTGCCGAGGGGCGCGGAGAGCACGTCCTAGTTGGTTGAGGACAGTTTGTGAAGAACAATTGCCGCAGTTGAGGGGAGTTGCGCTTGACACCTCTGGACGAAGTTGGAGGAGCTGGCTGGTAAGGTCAACGAGCGGGAACTTTTATGAAGCCGACTCATGATTTATATGTCAATCTGAAAGGGTCCACTCTGTCTCGCACCAGCCGCGGCGAGGCAATAAGCCCCAGGTCTCGCATTCGGTGATTGGGCAGCGGAAGAGTTTCAAGGTCGCGATGGCAGAGTCTATTCCTCGGGTGACTGGGTTATTATACATTACAAAAATGATCTGAAAAGAACGATCGTCTTAGACCTGTCCGGCCCTCACGGGACACAGAAACGCACCTAAAGCGACTGAGTGTCCCGGGAACTTCAGCCATGCCAAACTAATCACGGGTAATAGTCCATGCTCTATGCCCACAGTAGAAGCCGCTCAAGACCGTCGCAGTCCAGAGTAGACAGCAAGCCGAGTCGGTCGCGGCATCAGCACTGGTTTATTTCTTCGTCTTCTTGCTCTCCACGAAGAGTACCCGGGCTTTGACTGCAGATTCAAGGAATAAGAATTCCGTTGCAACTCGCACGAGACGTGAAGACCTACCCTTGGGATCGTATTTCACAGCGGAGAGCCGCGGGCCCTGACGCAGGCGTTGAGTGGTGTAGAAAAAGCCGGTCTGCGCCGTGGAAATGAGTCGGACAATGATTGTCCTAGATCATGTGCTGGTCGGCAGACATTCACGTAGACAGTAGTGAATAATTTCTTACCTTGCCTTTGCCTTCGCTGCCATGAGTGCTGGCGCTGAAGGTGATGGTCGGGTGGAGGGCTGAGCGTGGGATTTTCGTTAGGCCGCACGTGCCGTGCCAGTGCCACTTCTCATCTCCTCCAAACTTGAACTTGGAAGAGAACTTCCATGATACCGCTGCCGCTCATCTGCTTTCGCCACAGTCTCACTATTCGACGCATACCTGCCCAAACTTCTCGGCCAAAGAAATGACTTAAAAGGGATGGCTTCGCGGCCCTCTGTTGCACAAGTTGCGGGGGGCACGCAAGAGCGTCAACACTTCTCGTGCGGTGGCATACATTTGTGGCGAGGCTCATCTTAGAAAGTTCGCCAACTAGACGATCCACGGCGCCCTTTGATTACGCATGGGAACGCAAGCTTGATCAGCCGTTGCAAGTTTTTGTTGAGGCGTAAAAGCTAGGCTTGTGACAGCTTTAAGCTCAACTTAATAAATGTCCACCTTGAACAGTTCAGTCCGGATTCAGCAGGCGCCGAATCCGCTACGTCCCCTTGAAAAAAATCTTGACGCCTCGGCATGGTTGATGCTTAGTGCGTCGTTTCATCGTGTTGGTACGACATGATATCTTACGTGGATAAATGGTTCCGATAGCGCTTACCATTCTCCCAGGACAATGTCTTGTTCAACGACGTTGTACAGTCGTGTGATTTGATGAAACATATGGTCCACGTCCGAGATTGACGTTGAAGCCTCTTCCCAGGCTATTGTTCCCGCACGACGACTTTCGTTCGACAGGTCGTGAGATTATATTCTCTTCGCTGCGCCAGATTACGACGACCATAATTTTCATTGGTGAGATATCATTGCTAATTGGTCGGGTTAAACTCCTGAGGTGTTCGAACTACCAAACCTGAAAATGAAAGATTCTCACATGTTTTAGCACGCCCTGTGCATTCCACGTCTCGGTGGGTATTTTAAATCTGCCCTAATCACCGACGAGATACAGGAAGTCGGGGTAGCATGCGATGCCAAGGCTCACAACAAGGCTGAATAATGTCAGGGGTATGTGTCGGTCTTCACGCAGAGACTACTCGAAAGTAATCGTTGTTGCGGTCGACAGGCTTAAACGTGACTTTCTGCCCCTCTTGGTTCGGACGGTCGAGCTTTGTTCTACTTCTTGGCCGGGTAAAAGGCGGCTACAAAGGTCAGCAAGCGTTTCCCCATCAGACGACCCAAGCGGCTAAGCCTCTTCTCGTCAGCGCCGAGCCTATCCGCCCACGGAACTGTCTTCCCGATTCGGCCTTCATTCCCGAGCTCAGAACGGGACGAAGCCTAGATTCTTCGTCTACAGTACTGTATGTCTCCTTGACGCCGACGATGCAACTCAGCGTTTTCGACAGGTTTCATTATTGCCTGCTTTCACCGAGCCACCTTACAGCCTCCGGACGACACCTCTTAATCCTCACGCACGTCCAGGCAGGTACGCAGGCACCAGCGTTATGATTGGTACATATGCCTTCGAGCCGCTCAGAGATCTGTCAGATTAGGAGTGGACATTTCACCGGCGGTAGGATGCTCACAGGTGGTGCAATGCGGAGCGCTGGGACAGGTCAATCTGATCTTCCACGGACCCGCGTCACCCGCTTATGCCCCCCCCCCCCCCCCCCCCCCCCCCCCTAGCCCTGGTTCTGACGTCAAGGTGTCTTTTTCACGACCACCTAAAAACCTCTTTGCGTCCCGCTCCATGGGTGCTAGACCTTGCGAGCGTCGCGAGCGTCACAGAGCGAGAACTTCGCCGGAGTGAGAGAAGCGCTACGTACTGCAGCACACTTTCCAGGTGAGTACAACAACACTAGAGTAAAGAGAGTTGGCTCGACTCAGAACCATCATTAGTAATTACAAGTTTTGCGTTGTCAGGGATGCCGGAGGTTATTTTCGGCCCTGTCCTGGTGCCTCATCGTTGGGGCGTAAATCCCTGTATGCGGACCACGACCCTGCTGCAGAATTTTACCTTGCATCCTTTATAACTCGAAAGATCAAGAGGCCAGAGACTTGCCACGCAACGTTGCTCCTGGAGTGCAGGAGTACGGTATGTAAGTGATATTCAGCGACTGTGCCGGGACGGACCGCAGGTCCCTCGTACTCACCGAGTGAGACCGAAAGACGCCATATATCCAGAGCTTCTGTTCGGCAATCAAGTCGCCTCCGAGAATGGTGTCTATTCCCGACCTCATGAGACCCACTGCGACCCCGCAGTGCCATTGGTGTTGTGACGCTGAGTCGATGTCATACGTATCGACGCTTGTATTGGTCAACAATCATTTTCGCTAATCGGGTTCGTAAGGATCTCACAGAAAAGAAAAATACCCTCGCAGACGGAGTCCTGGTCTCCGGCGAAGCAAGGTTCGTTGTCTCGTGACTCACACGGGAGCCTTGTTTCCCACTGTTGTCTAAGTTAGACTTTTGATTGAACAGAAATGATTCCGCATCATGGACGACTTTCCTGACCAGGAGAAAACATTGACAGGCTTTCAACTCCACGTTGATAACAATTTCAGAGCCGCAACGCTGGACGATCGACAATACCTGACCGGCACTGTCGCCTGAAGGAGCAAGTCCATTTGACGGAAGCAAAATGTGACCGACAAGGCGTGGAGCAACATGCGGTTAGAAAAGTTTTTACGTTGCATCAGGGCGATGTTGCATTTGCGCTCACAGAAGCCCGCCATAGGCGGATTGCATCACGACGGATTCTCCGTACGGTGGAGAGATGAGAGATTGCGCTATACTCCCTTGGCGAAGGGAGCATTCTGTGCGACATTCTTAAATACCCCTTCAATTTACCAACCTCACTTCAGCTAGCCTCTCAGTCAACCTCGCCACTAATATGACTAACCAACGCGTCACCAACATCGACTCCTTGCGCCGCGATCCTGACGACGGAGCCTACCATTGTCCAAGATGCGATGCGCCGTTTACCAGGAGATCTAATCTTCGTCGACACTATACAATCCGTTCGTACTCCGCTTGCGATATCTACCATCCCTGTCATTGACTTGCTGCGAGTTGTAGACACCAGAAACCGTGACATCGACGTGAAGTGTCAAACCTGCGGAAAAGCCTTCACCTCGAGGTCTGTGCAATTATAAGGCCAACGATGACGCCGCACTCACAATCTATGCCTGTAATCCAGCAGTGCTTTCCAGTCTCACGTCATTCAATGCACAAGTAGTTTCTGGGAAACTTCGAGTACGACGCTGGCGACTAGTCAACCGTTGCATGGCTTAAACGCTATCGCACAGCCAGCCGACAACGGGGGACCATCTCACCAGGGCCATGGATCTGCGGGGATCGACATGTTCGCCTTGGATCAACATCCCACCTTCACTCCGGAGGATAATTTGAATCTGGACGAATTACTTTCGACCTTGGCCAACTCGTCGCCTACTCCTCCGAGCCTCTCATCTCCTTTCACGGACCCAAATTCGCTTTTTGATGAAAACTGGGGGACGAGAGATTCTTCTCGTTCGAGCACTGATGTACGTCCTCTTGATCCTTCCGAATGGAACGAGCGGTCATTTGAAACGCTCCGAAAGGAGAGCGCCGAGAACTCCGAACTTCGTTCTGCCCGCAATTTTCGGCCTCACTACCGTTCTCGCCTAGGCGATCAGCACGTAGGCCGACGCAAGAAGGAAAAACCAATGTACACTCGAAGACAAGTCGAAGATATGTTGGAGATAGTTAGCAACACGTTTGTCGGCAGAATCGTACATGGTCTGATACCGTACTCAAGCCGCTGCTGACACCTTATGTATCAGGAAGAAATCATTCAGCGCACGCATTCCGCGAACGTGCATGGATGGAGGCCCGTTGACTGCGAAATGTCATCCCAACCGCCTTCTGGGAGCTGCGGCTACGACACTTGATGTTCTCACGCCGTTCGTCACGGCGTTCTTGCCGACGGAAACGAAATAGAAATTCCTGCCGGCGTACATGAGGTTGACAATCTTTCTAAATGGGCACGCCCAGCTACCTCTAGACCTTGATCTATTGTGTCATAACGTAGCACGTCTTGGATCGACAGTATGAGGTGATCGAGGTTAGAGGGCGAAGCATGATGTGTCTCGTTCTCATTTGTCAGTTTGAGCACTTAAGTTGGTTTGAAGGGTCTGCATGTTCGGCATGCCTACTAGTGCACAGGTCGGTAATGAACAAGACGTTGTGTCCCTCAGCACGAGGAGGCGTGAAACGCCCCACACCCAGTACGAACCGAAAAACAGTCACCGCTCTGCGAGGCTAATGTATTTGCGAGGACCCCTATCAAGCTTCCATTACTCCGTGTCGTCAGGGTCAATGCAGGAAGCCGCAAAACAAAAGCCGCCACAGTTGGTGGCTCGCCCAGATCCGCTGACGTAAGAATCAGATCACCTAAGCTTCTCTTCCATACCGTCTCATCATTTCTCTCTTGGGTATGTAAATCGTCCGACCCGCCGCTGTATTGCACCGCTGACCCGCCTGACTTGTAGACATGGGAATGATAATCGGCCTCTTGATACCTGTTGGGAACATGTACGAAATGGCATCTCGCCACACCTTAGAGCCTCTGACCGATGTAAGGAGCCCCCGCCAACAAACCATCGCTTTCAGCATCTGCTCCGACATAGCCAAGAGAGCAGGGGTTCGCTGGGTGCCTGTCGACTATCCCAAGGGCTCGAAGCGAGGTTGTATTGTGATGCCACTATATGAGCGGGATGATACAGCGCCGTTGCGCATGGAACAGTGGGCCACTAGCAAGGGTGTGGCGAAGGCGAGGCAATGGTTGAAGGACCAGGGAATATCAGCAGCTGCGAGCCTACCCTTCGTGGCTGTGGAGGATCCCATTTATTGGTAGATATCCGCATTGGCAATGAAGTATTCTCTGTCTGTTACACGTCAAATACAGGCCTGCATAAGTTGATCATGATCATGGATTGACGACAAGCATCATCACTCTCCGTGCCCATTATAGCCCTTGCACTCCTTTCAAGATCTCTTTCGCTCTCAAATTTTGCCGCCAACTAGTACATTCGATAGCGCCTTAGATCACGTCTTATACGCTCAATTCATCCGAACGCACAACATTCGCAAGCAAACACCTCGGCGGCTCACATCTTCGAGCAAACGCACTGGGGCTCACACTGCGAACTACCGAGACCCAAACGCGAGTATCTCGTCGCAAACACTGCTGAGGCCTGAGGCCTGAGGGGCGGACGGGCGGGGATCGTATGGCTGCTAGGCAGGGTTTGGTTGGGTGAATTGGGCTCTACATTGTGCGTTATCGTGTCCACATGCCATTGCTACCACTCTTTAACTACAACCTCCTCACCTCGCCCTTTAGCCCATTTCCCGCACCCGTTCCTGCTCGGGTACGCACCATTCAACTTCCGTGCCGCCTTCTGCGGCTTCCCCATAGCTGCTATGTGGAGAACCCAGGGGGTCACGCCGCAACTCTGTTGACCTGAGGCCCTTCCTCCGACCGCCCTTCGCTCAAATCGTCGCCCAATCGGATTTTTGACCTCCGCAGCTTATCGAGCGTATCCTTACGACCACCTTCTTCTTCTGCCGATTTGCGCTCGGCCCGCCCTCACAAACCCCGGGATCAAGACCATCGGCCCTCACATTTGCTCTCAACATTCAGTTTTTGGGTCTACTACCAGCCCCAAACTCTCTCAAGCGATCGCAGGGACGCGCGGTACTAAGTCTGTCCCTTTTATTCGATTGCACAACATTGCTCGTCTCACCGCCTTGATCCTTTCTCTGGCAGATTTAGGGTTCCTCAACCTTCGTACAGGCCTGGGTGCCGCGCGTCAAGGCAGGCGAGTGAAACCCCAGCTCAAGCCTTTCGCTGCATACTTGTAACTGACCCATGGCGCCTCTCATGTTGGTCAACTCTGTCCTTTCACGAAGTGGGAGGATACGGGGCTACTGGCGGCGGCTGGGCTCGAGGTCGGAGAGTGGCGAGGGGGGATGGGAAGCAAAACGACGTACGAAGTACTTGTTGTTATGGGGTAAGGATATCGATTAATAATAATTGCGTTTCGACGTGCCACTCGAGGACTTTACCTTCACTTACGTCAAAACATCGATGTCTCACCATAACTTTTAAGCTATCCAGATTTGCTGACGTAAGAATCAGATTGTCTCGAGAAGTCGACGGCTGTTGTATTCAGACTGTGCCTAATATTCACTTCCGTCCCATTGCCAATCGAATAATAGCCACCTTGGCATGGCGCGAAAGCGCGATAGGTGCTGTGGTTCGGCGAATTGGTAACGCTTTAGGCTCGTATACTTTCCCCTTCTCTTCAAATCTATCGAACGCTACTTGACTGTTCTGTACTAAAGAGGGATGTACTGCGCGCATTCACAGGACATGCTTAAGTTGGGATTTTACCCGACTTGAGGAGCATCACTCACGTTGGCCCATTTGGATGCTGCGGACAGCCTTGCGGGATGCAAGGGTCCTTGAGAGGTGCGCTTCGAGTAGTATCTTACCTATGCCACGTTCTGGTCACCGACAGTGGTTCAACTTCACTCGTCGGGGAACTTGCAGTCCTCTCGCAGAAGAAGTGGGATTCAAAGGACGATTTCAGCAGAAAGGTCTACCTCTCTCGCACAACTCCGCAGCTGTCCGTCATGGGCATTCCCCGTCTTTCCTTCAGTCTCTAGGTCCCCGAAGAGTGCTCCGGTTGCTTGCCCTTCTTCTGTGCCTCTTCGTGTTGAAGGTATTGTCCTCAGGTATTCCGCCTAGGTACCAGGACGTCCGTCGGTACGAGCGCTCACTTGAGCAGCACAATGGAACGGTGGCACTAGCGCCAGGTACGCGATACCTGCGAATGCCGAAGCCCGTGTCAGGGCGGGGCTTCAATAATGTGCTTCAAGAGAAGTAGGTCGTAATCTCTCCATCGCATCGCACTCTGACTCTCGAATGTAGTCTTGTGTTATCGTACCTGGCCCTCAAACTCGACCGGGCGTTCGTATTCGAAGACTACGTCTGGTCGCACTCGCCACTGCCATGGACCATTCACGACTTCGCCTTGCGGCCGTCGCGAATGCCAATGAACGCGTTTATATCCGGGCCCAGTGCTGGAGGTCCAATGTCTGCTCCAAGAGCCGTCAGTGCAGAGTTCTGGCATTCCGTGTGTCCACGTTCGAAGACCAAGGTCATCAGTTCCGCCGACCAACCCGACAATGTAGAGGGTGTTGTACTTCTGGACTGGTGGATAGCGAGGCTCGAAAGCTTGGCCGATATGTGTATTGAGATCGATTCAGAGAAGAAGACAATTTTCGACTTCATGTGCGTGGTCACGAATAGTTGCGCTTTATAGGCTGACGTCCCGCATGCAGGCTCTTCGGAGACACTCGTGTCCTATCACTCTGGCCAGGGCTCTCGAAGTCTCCAATCTATGCCGATTTCGAGTGGTCATCACTCGTTCAGTCCGCGGTCAATGCAAACCTTCCCGTCATCCACCCTGCAGCTGTCAAGGCCGGCGCGCCTCACTCCACGCTTCCCGGGCTGGTAGCCGTGCACCTCCGTCGCGGAGACTTCAAAGGCCATTGCAAGTACTTGATTCGCTGGAACGCACAATATATGGGATTCAATCGATTTCCCGAGATGCTGGATAAATTCGACACCTCGAGGGACCGTCCTGCTGAACTGCTCCGACAGTACTACATGCAGCACTGCATGCCCGAGGTCGACCAGATCGTCGAACGTCTGCGGACAGTGAGGATGGCGAATCCAGGACTGAACCGTGTGTACGCGCTCACGAACGGGAAGGCTTCGTGGATAAGCGAACTCAAGAGCGCCTTGAGCAACGACGGATGGGTGGATGTGAAGAGCAGTTTGGACTTGCGCCTCGACTGTGCGCAAAGGCATGTCTCGATGGCTGTCGATATGGCAATCGCGGAGAAGGCGGAAGTTTTCGTCGGTAACGGGGTGCGTCTCCCTACGTTTTGTTCGGCATCGGCTCATAACGCGCCCCCGGCAGTTCTCAAGTCTGACCTCGAATGTGCTGACATTACGGCTGGCAAAAGGGTCACGAATGTCTGCCAACCGACTGTTATGAAGTTATCATTGGAGTTTATATTCACTGTAGCCTATGCCCAAAAATAGATAATCCGCGACGGCAGGCTAGGCCTCCGCCCCTAGTAAACCCTTGGTGATGGTACGCAATAGGAAGAAAGAGTAATGTTTCCTCGTTTCGCTTACTGAGGTAGACTCTCCTTTCGCATGTCGTCCAAGTTCATATTGAAGCCGAGACCTCCGCGGTCTCGAGCCCGACGCACAGGATCTTCCCCGAACTCATCGATATATGACGCGATGGTAGATCGTCCCGCCCTATCGTTAGGGTTGCTCGTAAAGTCCATGGTTGTGGTTTCCTCGCTGTCTTGGCGTTGACCTTCTGATTGGAAGCCGGTGTGCGCGGACTCCCACTTCCTGAGATGGAGCAGGAAGCGGGCGGTCATCAAACCCGAAAGTCTGTATAAGAACGCGCTCAGCCATTGGCGATTAGATTTGGAATGAAGGATTGCCGTACGGGAGCGTGTAAGCATTCAGGAGGCGTTGGAGAAATCCTCCCTGACGCAACGAGTAATTGGGACATCGTCAAGGTAAGGCCATTTCACGGAACGTACTGGGATTTGCTAGCGATAATACTTGAGTCGTGGCAATTAGGATAGGAATAGAGCACTCACGACGTTGAGAGCCAGAGATGCGATGGTAAATCCCGTCACGACACTGTTGAAGCCCTGTTACTGTGGTCCTACCGAACGCGTCGCAGACCTACCAGAAGTACAGAGTACCTGCTTTCGCATGTGAGGGGATTACAACCGTCGCACGACTGAATAGGTGACCGACCTTGCTCAAGTAAGAGGTACATGAAACCTTTCCTCTGGTTCCGCCACGACCCTCCGACATTCAAAGTCTGAATGGCTCGAAGGGTGGTCAGGCCTGCCGAGCAAATTTCGAAGACACACATCATGATCGCAATTAGCCCGCCGACTGCGGCGACGCAGATGAGAAACTGTCTTGAACCGGATGCATGGCCGAAATCTTACCTCTGGATAGTTGGAATGAAATCGGGATGCGTCATCAGTATCCTGACAATCGGATACCAGTATTTCTCGCTTACATAGGTATGGTATTATTGCCCTTGCATACCGTAGTCGGGACGTGGATCTGCAAATTCCTTCAGCATGGTGCATCTCCTGCAAAGCGGCGTACACTGACAACGTCAAGAATAATGATCATCAAGCCGATGGTACCGAAGAACGTCAGAACGAGTCGGCTCCTTGCGAACACCGCGTATGTGCGCGCTCCCCACACAACTGTAGAGCACCACGCTGATTAAGTCACCGCCGCGCATGGATGGTGGAGTTACGTACTGACGACTGCTGCTCGGCCCAAGACGCTGAAAGCTCCACTGATCCTGTAGCCGGCATCACACCTGACGATCGTGAAGGTCATTAACGCTCTGTAGGGTGAACGGTACACAGCTCACTGGAGGTGCATGATTAGCCGACGTCCAAAACGTCGAACCGAAGTGAGAGACACACCGATAGTGTGATCTTGTTGGCGATAGTCAAAAGATATATGATGTTCGCGACGAGTCCATAGCGGCACCAAACGTAAAGAACACTGGAGAATCGGAACTTTTGGCGCCAGATATACTCGACTTCCATTCTGAACGTTAGGGCATAGTCGTAGTAGAGGAGAGCTGAAGACGGGGCGTTAAGTCAAGGAATCATTTGCAGTATGACGGAAGTGAGAATACCGATGCTCGACCACTGGATGCAGAACTGAAGAAAACTAGCGAAAGATATGAGCCTGATACCACATACGAAACAACGCACCTACTGGGTCGATCCTAGACTGCTGACCATCGCCTAATGATCCCTAATGGGAGGGGGGTGCATTGGCCGCCGTGGGCCATGAGTATCCCTATAAGCACGTCAGTCCCAGAAAAACCTTCAACACTGGGCTTCTCTTCTGGGTGATGCGCATTGACAGATTTGCGGAGACAGGTCGCACCGTCAAGGAGGCGATAGTCTTTAAGACGCTGATATACTCCTGTCACAGAACGATTGACAAGGACTCTATGACTGGCCTTCTGCAGATTCGAGAATTGGCTGGAATGGACGCATTCTCGTTCCGTTCCAAGCCTGCAGACAGGTTCCGACCCGAACGAAGCATGTGGGCAGGGCATTTGACTTCGCACAGGTGAGAGAGTTGATCCAGGTTAGGCATGCGGCATTCCCAAATCACAGAGCATGTCGGAGTGCTACCAGTCAGCGGGCTTCCTCCTCGCCTCGAGCGTTGAACCTGTGTCTTTCTCCGAGTCATGCATATGTACAACGAGAGATTGTTTGAAATTCATCGGAACAGGTAGAAGACTCGAACTTTGCTTGTTCGGCGTCTGAGCCTCACGAAATCGTGGAAATTCTCGTTTGGCGTTTTACTTCTCACGCTGATTTTATATCTTCACGAGCCGCTGTGAGGAGGCTACCAGATTGTTCCTACCCCGCGAGTCGCAGAAAACATTTGATTATCTTGAAATCTTAGGAAAAGGCTATTTGAGTCTCACAAACGCGCCACGCGATTTTTCGCACCGCGCAGGTCATACACATGATTATCCGACACACGTGAGGATCATTAAAGATCGAACCGCGCCTCACGCGTCGTTTCGCGTCGCGTCATGATCTCAGGCTTGAGAGTTTTCACATTTCCACACATCCAAGTTCAAGATCTTACTTCAAGTTGAGTCAAGGAAATCATCATTAGGTGCAAATGATGAACATCTGACTATCTATCGACTGGCCGTCCAGTAAGACCCCGACAGCTTTAGATATCGCCCACTTCAAGTTCAACTTTGAGAGTCCAAAGGGCCGCCGGGGGCGAAGTAGAGCTGCGAACGACCAACTGTGCGGTCCCGCCAAGATACCGTCACACAACATGGGTCAATCTCGGACGCCGGCGCGATCGGGCGAACAGCCGCGATGACCCGAGATATCGCGCAGACGGGACTGCCCGCTGTCCTTGCTCCCGCCGGATTGATGGGTCCGTTCCTTTTTTTTCCGATCTCATTTTTGTTGCTCATCATTTGGCAGCGGCGCAATGCTCGCTCTTCAACACCCTCCATCGTCTTACGGCTGTCCGAGAGCAAACTCCCCAACACCCGCCTTTTGAGGAGCCGCGTCCCTGTCACTCGCTGTGGCCTCGGGTATTACCCAAGCCTGCCAACCTCAGCCTCGGCTCGCTGCCTCCCCCGCCGCTGCCTCCCCCGCCGCCGCCATCACCGCTTGCGACCCGCCCGCGTACTCATTCGCGCTCTCGAAGGGAGCTTGCCTCGAGGATGGAAGGCGCCTGGTTCTGCACAAGGCCCCTGGTGGCGCCCGCAGTAGCGTCGGCACATACTCCTTGGTCTACACCGGGACTTTAATGTGCTCACGTCTACTTGGGTGACTGCCAATGCTTATCCGCAGTTTCCTCGAGCACTCCGTGGCGCCGTGTGGCATTCATGAATCTCACCTGACTGGATATTGTATAATCTGCAAGCCGCGAGCGCTCTTGCACCTCATTCAAGTGCATCGTCGCGCTCATTCCCAACTTCCTCAGGAAAATCGGCGAGTCCGAGCCCCAGGACCTCCAGGACTTCTGTGATGCGGTAGGCCCATCTGCCATTGATAATGTTCCAACTAACATTCCCCCTGCCCAGCTCGAAAGCGGTGCCGGCGATGCGAGGAGTGATGGCACAGCAAAGCTGAAAGAGGAGCTCGCGAACTGGCTGGACATCCGCACACCCATACTCAATGCTAATTTGCGCGCCAATCGTGGCCTCCAGCATGATGTCGCCGGTCGACTCCTCCGCCCGACCGAGTTTGACTGGGAAACTCTCCAGTACGTCGCCGCCAATCTCAATGTTCGATGACTACCTAACAATGTCCATCCAAGGGTTCGTCCAAAAGCTTATCGATCTCAACAGGTTATCTTCGCGTTGAGTGGCGCAGGATCATGGGTTGATGTCGAGAAGAGTCCTCATGATCTACGTGGCCGACGTGCATGCTGCGGCTCTTCTTCGATGGTGGAATGCGTAAGTTCGCTTGCCTCTCGCGTTGGCTTTATCATGTTTATCTCTCTCCCTAGTCAATTTTTGGCTCCCCTACTGGCTGCCTTACGCCCTTACCGGACCTGCCCCGGGCTCGACTCGCCGATCAAAAAAGGTAACAATCTTCATCTTCATCGGGGCCCTGTGCTTAGTTGGCTCAAGTCTTCACTCCAAAAAGGTTCTTCAAGCTCAGTGGGCTGTGCAAGCAGGATCGGGATTGGCAGGGACTGGCAGGGACTGGCAGCACGGTTGCAATTGTAGGGGAGGATGGTGCTGGGATGGGAGTGCAGGGAGGAGTGTCCACAGCAGGTACTGCCGCGGTGGCATCCTAAATACATTTTTGCCCATCGTCGTGTCGAAATCTTACCAGAATGCATCCTATTATGAACCATACCTGATTGTGGCCTGAAAATCGAGAACGACATTTTGGTATCCGCATGAGTCTGACCTCCCCGCACTTCTAAAGCACACTTTGCATGCAAGATTATAGTGACTGCGCGAGGCTGACCACCAGGTGGCGCCCTTGCTGTGATTCTGCTGCAAGCCCCCTCCTACTTTGTGAGCTACACATGACTCGCCATGAGACTGCGCAAATGCGTGATACAAGATAAGATTTTTCAAAAGCGTGATGGATTGCGGAATTGAGGCGGCCTCATTGGACGTTATATACGAATATGATGCAATCAAAATCTTTTGCGAAATCGTAGTGCTCGCAGTCAACTCACGCCCGCCTGGTAACGCGTTTTACAAATTCTATAAGCTCACGCAATTTTTCAAAATTTCGTGATGAGATGTAAACCGCTGATGTCCCCGAGTGCCGTGAGGCTAACTCTCTCTAGTGTAGTTAGTTCAGTTAGTTCTCAATTCTGCACTGTGCCCAGCTCTGAAATTTCTTCCAACGTTCAACGTTCAACGTTCGACATCCAACCTTCGCCCTCAGCGTTTGACCTGCAGAACTCAAGCTCCCCTGAAACAAATCAGACCGTATCGCTCTCCAAGTCTCCTTCTCTTCCAGACCGTCTTCTCATCTCTCTCTCAAGTATGTGAATCGTCCGAGCCGCCGCTGGATTGCACTGCTGACCCGCCTGACTTGTAGACATGGGAATGATAATCGGCCTCTTGATACCCATTGGGAACATGTACAAAATGGCATCTCGCCACACCTCAGAGCCTCTGACCGATGTACTGGACCCCCGCCAACAAACCATCGCTTTCAGCATCTGCTCCGACATAGCCAAGAGAGCAGGGGTTCGCTGGGTGCCTGTCGACTATCCCAAGGGCTCGAAGCGTGCTTGTATTGTGATGCCGCTGTATGAGCGGGACGATGGAGCGCCGTTGCGCATGGAACAGTGGGCCGCTAGCAGAGGTGTGGCGAAGGCGAGGCAATGGTTGAAGGACCAGGGAATATCAGCAGCTGCGAGCCTACCCTTCGTGGCTGTGGAGGATCCCATTTATTGGTAGATATCCGCATTGTCAATGAAGTATTCTCTGTCTGTTACACGTCAGACGACTCGGACATGCATCACCACTCTCCGTGCCCATTATAACCCTTGCACTCCTTTCAAGATCTCTTTCGCTCTCAAATTTTGCCGCCAACTAGTACATTCGATAGCGCCTTAGATCACGTCTTATACGCTCAATTCATCCGAACGCACAACATTCGCAAGCAAACACCTCGGCGGCTCACATCTTCGAGCAAACGCACTGGGGCTCACACTGCGAACTACCGAGACCCAAACGCGAGTATCTCGTCGCAAACACTGCTGAGGCCTGAGGGGCGGACGGGCGGGGATCGTATGGCTGCTAGGCAGGGTTTGGTTGGGTGAATTGGGCTCTACATTGTGCGTTATCGTATCCACATGCCATTGCTACCACTCTTTAACTACAACCTCCTCACCTCGCCCTTTAGCCCATTTCCCGCACCCGTTCATGCTCGGTACGCACCATTCAACTTCCCTGCCGCCTCCTGCACTGCGGCTGACCCATAGCTGCCTCCGCAGCTTATCGAGCGTATCCTTACGACCGCTGGTTTGCGCTCGGCCCGCCCTCACAACCCCCGGCATCAACGCCATCGGCCCTCACATTTGCTCCCAACATCAAGTTTTTGGGTCTACTACCAGCCCCAAACTCTCTCAAGCGATACCGCTGACAAACTCTTAGCGCCTTCGCTGTGATGGTTGACTTGTTCAGGTCAGGCTCAAGCTGCGTTCCTAGCGTCCAAGCCCTTCAGAGAGACTTCCGCAAGACTTGTGGCACAGTGGTGTGCTTCAGTACTTCCCACCGCGCTCGATCTATGTTCTTTGTCACCCCGAACGGAATGTCCCTTCTGCACGCAGACCGCTGGCAGTCCCCTCAGTACAACGATGAAGTGAAGACTCGACGGTGACTTTGTACATATTTCGATGTTGACATCAATTCTCTTTCCGTTCTGCATATGCATGCGTCACCTTACACCGTGGACATCGAACGTCGTTCTCGCCCGCCGCAGCGACGACAGGCGTTCAGGCTGTCGCCTCTTCCGACCTCCACAAGAATCCCCAAGGCCTCTGGAGCGTCACGAATTTTGCGCGGTACGTGACTAAATCTCTGAGCCGCTTGCGATTGCTCTGTCATTTGTTATCGGTGGTCAGTCTTCTGTACTGCAACGAAGAGAAGTGACGGCCCAACAACATATTTCCCAACTCTCGATTGGAACGTGGGGACTGCGCTACGAGTTCTCTAAACACTCTTCTGTGCCATCTTGGAGTCCCAGATTTTTCACAAGCGCTATTGAATGGCTGGGACGCCTGTTCGAGAATCCTCAGCTGGCGATTTTTTCTCCTGTGGACGAACCATGATGTGACGTGTTTTGCTAATTAAATCTCCATTTGCCTACATTAAACCCGTGTCGCGAATGACGAGGCCAGGTGCTGGGTGTTCCGCAACCATCTTTCTCCGTTCGCTAGTCGCCCTCTGTCACTGAGTGACGTTGCGGTGATGAATGGAGGGTATTTTGGTCGTCATCCCGACCATCGAGCGTGTATTCCGCATTTGCGACACCTGCTTCGCCCTCGTTTTTTAATTGAATGTATGCTTCTTGTTCTCATGTATTCCCGTGCACCAAGCTCTCGCCTAACATCCACATTAGCTTCTGCAGCGCTGGCCTCACCGATCGTCGATATACAGTCATCCTCATGCCGCTGTATCTCAACTTAACGGGTTACACGTGATTCTGACATGAGGAGTCGCCGAGGCGGCCATCTTTCGATGTGGTTCTCTTTCTCACAGAATAAAACCTCCGAATGACATGCAGCGGCGATCTTATCAGGGCACCAACGAAAGTCGGTCGAGCCACGCCCTGTGTGCTTCGTACATCATTGCCAGGCGTGCCTCTGGAGGTGTGCTGGATCACACAAAGGACAGCTCTTTATCGCGCTACCCTTCATTCCTCGGTACCTCATTCCTTTGCGACACCTGCGTTCTTCGCTCTCTCGTTCTCGCATCCGTTGCGCGTCACGGCTGCGCGTAAGCATCTTTTCTTTGTTCCAACGAGCGACGCAAAGACATTCAGCCTCATGAAGAGTCACTTGTTACAACTTCCTTGCGCCAAGGCATGTCTCTCGTCGATTTTCCAATGTCGCTTGCTGAGTCCTCGTTCAAAAGGATCAAGGTCACAGACGAAACCGTACCGCATCTGTGACCATTGCCTCGGCAGAGAAGAGATGGTCTGACGTGGTGCCGCCCAACACTGCTTTGACATTTGCCGTCATCTGGGATCCCGAGGATGACATTGTCGCGTTCTCCGGGGCCGATCTCTTTGACGGAGCCAACAATGGCACCAACTTACCTGACTCCCCGTCTGACGCCTGCGACGGCCAGTCCCAGATACTCACCATCGGCCCTTCGACAATCCCTCTTTCAGAAAATACCGCTACCCTGGCATTCTTCAGAGAGCATCACGACTTCCTCTTCACGACCCACACGCCCCTCACGTTCGACCGGTTCAAAGTCGGCCGGACGCAGACCTCATCCACCCTAGAGGGGTTCGACGTGTATCTGAGAGGCTCGATGTTTGCCTCGACGTACGGACGTGGTCGCCAGTACTCGTTTCTCGGGCACCTGGGCGACGACTTCAAATTTGATCCACGCACCTCCTTTGCCAACATGTGGATGAAGCAAGAAATGTCGGACAAAGACCAGTGTTCTGTCACGGACGAAGGGTACGCGGAGGAAATGTCAGGGGATGGGCATCGGGTTGCTGCGCCGGACGAACCCAATCTCGTGAGTGCGCTATGCCTATTTCCAGCGGAGAGGCGCTTAGTGCTTCTTGCAGAGTTCTGCCTTTTCCGTCACGACCACTTCTACCTCCAACTACATCTCTGTCGAACTGGATGACGTGGATGAGGAGGGTTCCGCTACATGGTCGACACTAGAGGCTCCCAACACACCAAGCTACTCTCGTTTACTGTTCAGCGACCAGCAGCGCCGTTCCAGCGGACGACTGAAGAAGCGCAAGCCAGCCAGTTTAGATTGCCCCGCTCGTCCCTCCGAGGTCCTTCAGCGTACTTCATATAATCACACCACCGCATCGGCCCCGCATTCGCCATGCGCATCGAAACATAAGGCTCTCCCGAAATTCGTTCGAAGTCTTAGCATCAAGAGGTGGCGATCTGAGTCTGACAAGGAGCCCTGGGTCTGCGTTGAGGTCGCGCCGCCTGCTTAGCTTAACGACACCCGCTGCGACTCATCATTTTTCGACATTCGTCCGGGGCTGAGCCCCTCATTTTTGCATCAATCTTCGTGTATTTCCAGCATTGCTTACACCTGTACTTGTACCATTTCAACACAAGCACAAAGATCCAGTTTCGTTCTACAAAGCGGTGCTGCGGCGTGTAGAACGACTCTACCAGACAAGGAGTCGGATTGGCGCGTGCTGCCGCGTTGCCTGGCCAGCTACAACATTCAGGGCTAACGGCGCGTCCGTGGCGTCTCTAGTATGCAGGGGTGTCAGTCCGAGCCTGCAGCATAAGTCCAAGGTTTCAAGCCCCTGTGACGTGAAGAACCCTGGAACAGGGACTGCAGGCCAGGAAGGTCTCTATGGACCTTCGCAGTATCCGGTGGACAATCACCACGTTGCCAGTAATGCACGTGGTCGGGCCTGGTGAAGGATAGAAGATATGATCAAGATCACCGCAATGATGACTCGAGCCTCGCCGGCTTCTCACCTTCGTAAGTTATCATTGTTCGAGCGAGAACCAAGCCCAAAGTAAGCATTGTGACCTTCTCAACGAACCCTGACTCACCGCGGCCAGCTTGTGTCCTCCCAGGACGATGTCCGGCGGCGCAATCGACCTTCATCACGCCCTCTCCCAATTTTCAGACCACTGGTCACCCAGACGGATTGCTACCCTCAACGACTATGATGTCCGAATCGCGAAAATCCAGGGAAGCTTCGTCTGGCACAAGCATGACGATACCGACGAGCTTTTCCTCGTTCTCTCCGGCAAGCTGACGATTCAATTTCGCCCCGAGTATCGGGAAAATGCCGTGCTCGGAGCAAATCAAATGTTCGTCGTTCCGAAAGGCGTTGAGCACTGTCCTAGGACAGATGAAGGAGAGGAGGTAGCGATTCTGCTGGTGGAGCCTAGAACTGTAGTCAATACCGGGGACGCGGAGAAGTCGGAGATGACGAAGGAGATCGTCGACCTGTAGCAGCTCCCTTTTATTGGAGTTTGACAGTCCGTGTCCCTCTTGACTCTACTTCTTCTGTCCTGCTGGACGATTTATCAGGAATGTGTACGAGACGATGTAGCGATTCACGTGCGAACTTGGGCCTTCAGATCTTCAGAGGTCGATAGAACCAAGTTTGACGCTCAGATGTCTCCACAGCACGAAGAAATTCCTCGACGGCCGGATCTGTCAACCTTGATCTCTCTACCCAGGCTGATGAACTGCATCAGGAACGTCCGAGAGACTGCCGTGTCCCAAATTTTCGTACAAGGACGGTTGTGCATAAAGGAGCGTGAATATGGCATTCGACGAGATCGGGACGTGTGCGTGGTCCGCCTGCACCGGACTGATTAAAGAAACGGCAGCTAGGATGAGCACGATGTCGTCGCCCGACGTTCCCCGCATGCTCCATGGAAGACACTTTGGAAGAATTGTGGTGGGGTGAATATGCGGAAGCTCATACCACTGCCATCGCAAATTTAGCACACTTTCATGATCATGTCGTATGCCCAACGTATTTGAAAGTGTCAAGGTTGTCGGATGAAGACTCTCTCACTGACGCGAAGTCAAAATCCCTGCCCACATGCTTCGCTCGGGGCGGAACCTGTCTCGGAACGAGAATGCGTCGAGAAGTACTTCGTACGTCGTTTTGCTTCCCATCGCCTCTCGCCACTCTCCGACCTGGAGCCCAGCCGCCGCCAGTGGCCACGTATCCTCCCACTTTGTGAAAGGACAGAATTGACCACGTGAGAGGCGCCATGGGTCAGTTACAAGTATGCAGCGAAGGGCCAGAGCTGGGGTTTCACTCGCCTGCCTTGACGCGCGGCACCAGGCCTGTACGAAGGTTGAGGAACCCTAAATCTGCCAGGGAAAGGATTAAGGCGGTGAGGCGAGCAGTGTATGGGTAATCGAATAGAGCGGGTAGACTTAGTACAGCGCGTCCCTGCGATCGCTTGGAGAGAGTTTGGGGCTGGTAGTAGACCCAAAAACTGAATGTTGGGAGCAAATGTCAGGGCCGATGGTCTTGATCCCGGGGATTGTGAGGGCAGAAGAAGAAGGCGGTCGTAAGGATACGCTCGATAAGCTGCGGAGGCAGCTATGGGTCAGCCGCAGTGCAGGAGGCGGCAGGGAAGTTGAATGGTGCACCGTACCCGAGCAAGAACGGGTGTGGGAAATGGGCTAAAGGGCGAGCTGAGGAGGTTGTAGTTAGAGAGTGGTAGCAATGGCATGTGGATACGATAACGCACAATGTAGAGCCCAATTACATAACCCAACCAAACCCTGCCTACCAGCCATACGATCCCCGCCCGTCCGCCCCTCAGGCCTCAGGCCTCAGCAGTGTTTGCGACGAGATACTCGCGTTTGGGTCTCGGTAGTTCGCAGTGTGAGCCCCAGTGCGTTTGCTCGAAGATGTGAGCCGCCGAGGTGTTTGCTTGCGAATGTTGTGCGTTCGGATGAATTGAGCGTGTAAAACGCGATCTAAGACGCTATCGAATGTAGTTGGCGGCAAAATTTGAGAGTGAGAGAGATATTGGAAGGAGTGCAAGGGCTGTAATGGGCACGGAGAGTGATGATGCATGTCTGAGTCGTCAATCCATGATCATGATCGACTTATTCAGGCCTGTATTTGATCATGACGTGTAACAGACAGAGAATACTTCATTGACAATGCTAATATCTACCAATAAATGGGATCTTCCACAGCCACGAACGGTAGGAGCGCAGCTGCTGCGATTCCTTGGTCCTTCAACCATTGCCTCGCCTTCGCCACACCTCTGCTAGCGGCCCACTGTTCCATGCGCAACGGCGCTCCATCGTCCCGCTCATACAGCGGCATCACAATACAAGCACGCTTCGAGCCCTTGGGATAGTCGACAGGCACCCAGCGAACCCCTGCTTTCTTGGCTATGTCGAGGCAGATGGTGAAAGCGATGGTTTGTTGGCGGGGGCTCAGTAGATCGGTCAGAGGCTCTGAGGTGTGGCGAGATGCCATTTCGTACATGTTCCCGATGGGTATCAAGAGGCCGATTATCATTCCCATGTCTACAAGTCAGGCGGGTCAGCAGTGCAATTCAGCGGCGGCTCGGACGATTTACATACTTGAGAGAGATGAGAAGACGGTCTGGAAGAGAAGGTAGACTTGGAGAGCGATGTAATCTGATTTGTTTCGGGGGAGCTTGGGTTTTGCAGGTCGAACGCTCAGGGTGAAGGTTGGATGTTGAATGTTGAACGTTGAACGTTGAAGTGGCAACGTTCTTATGTTCAACCTACATACTGAAATCACGTGACTGCAAAGGCAAACGCACAACATGGCGACCAATCCATTGTTCTCTGAACTCTCCCTATCTGTTCTTGTTCTGCATCTAGGGAGCCGACAAGTGCTATTTTCTGTCGAAGCTCGAAACCTTATGGCGTACTTCGTTACCGACCTATTGTTTTCTTTCACAACGGAAGCGGGAAGCGCGACGCACACTGTGGCACGACGGGATACAATTATAATTATCTTTCGTGAACAAGATGCAACACGTACATCTTAACGATTGTTCCTCATCCGATATCCAATTGTTTTCTAAGCCTTATGATGTACTTGGAGGTTCATACCTATTGTTTTAATCGTACAACAGAAGCGTGATGCACACACATCAGTAAAATCACAACCCTACTTTCAGACACTTTCGCAGCTTGCGAAAGATGTGGAAGACAGGAAAGACGGAAAGTGTTGAACACTTTCTGAAAGAAGGCCCCCAATTCTTGCGAAAAGTGTTTCGCCTTCCATAAGTGTGAAAAAGCCGCAGAAGTGGTGCCAGAAGTGACTAAAAGTATGACATCTTTCGGAAGCTTAGAATGTTCACGGATTGCAATAGCTGCGATACGAGCATTTGAAGCATCAATGAGCGGTATATAGGGTAGAAAAAAAACACAGGAGTATCAAATGCTACACTACACGGCCCCTCCCATGCGCGTTTGTCACTCAGCGTCATCCTGAATCTCGAAATCGGATTCTGGATCTGCGACGTCCTCGACGATGGGGGCTTTGACAGTAATGGTCTTCTGGCGGCGGATGGAGCTGACGGCACTGTCGATGATCCTCTCCCATTGGTTGTCGTTCAGCTTCTTGACCACGCGCGTGAGATTCGACGTCGCTTTAGGTTCTGCAAGAACTACAGCCGATAGGTGCGGAAAGTTCTTTGGAACGCGTGTTGGATTGTCACCCCAGTTATCCTTTGAGAAGTCGCCGAATGGCCGCTCTACGTTGAGGAAAGTGCCTGAGCTTGCCCATCGAGAGATAGCCCGCTGAGACTGACCAGGCACAGTCCAAGTCAGCACATAATGAAGGACTGGTACGGCAAATCACTCACCGCCTGAATAGCTGTGACTAATGCACCTTCTGGTCGTTCCTCAGACCGGGCGCTGGCGTGGATCTGCGAGATGCTCGAGTAGTGGTAGCTGAGTGTGGCTAAAATAAGGGGATGTAGGAACATGCCCTTGGGTGGTTACGGGTGTCAGTTGAATGGTGAAAGGAAACAAGTGCGATGGCGCACCGTTGCATGAACGACGATCTCCGGTTCGGCGCCCTCCTCGGCTTCAAGTTCCTCTTCCTTGTAGGTCTGGTAATAGAACGGGCGCTTCTTGTAGTTGCCTGATAGCGCCCATTCACACCATTCGGAAATTCCTTCTGGCGTCTGATCAGGAAGCGCTGGTATGATGTTTTTCTTGAAAGCGTCAAGAGCTGTAGCTGCTATCTTCGCCCGCCAGTTTGAGATGTTGTTCTCGACCTGAGGGACCATGATGATTGTCAGACATACAGAGCAATTGACCACAACTCACAAGTTTCGTCACGACGACCTCCAGCCAGCCACTCAGCTCCTCTTCTGGAAAAACCTCGTTCCAGAGATCACGAACCTCTGCTTCTTCAGGTCGTTCCCATGCCCGCGTAATTCCCAGAATTTCGCGCAACCGAGGCAAAAAGCGACCCTCGAAGGCATACTTCAGATGGGCAGGCAGGTCTTCCTTGGCGCAAATATCTTGCTTCTTCTTGAGTTTTATCGTGGCCGTCGATGGAGGAACGTACTCGGCGACTGAAGTTGTCGGCTCGACCTTGGCCAGCGATTTGACCTGCGACGCGTTGTCAACGTAAGTGCCGACTCTGTCGGTGGATGTTTGTTGATGGACATCAAACAACACGCACCTTGGGAAAAGTCGGCTTTACCGCGTTCCTAAGTCCCTGTCGCTCAGCAGTCTCTCCCACATCATCACTGATCCCACCCAGCTCCTCAGCATCACTAACATTGGAACTTGCAGGCAGGCTGCGTCCGTCGCTGGAGACTGACAGCGTGGACCCTCGAGAAATTGATCGTTTGTCGCGCGGCAGGGCTGCCAGATCATCATGTAGGCTCATTTTTTCCCAGTACTCAGTATAGCCTTCTTGCCAATCGTTTCTGATCCCAGCGTCGTTGGCTTTTGCTTTCTTGTTCGTTGGGCTGTGAAAGAGAGAGGGAAGGGGTATACCCGAGGTAAGTGACTGGACTTGACTCTGGACATGACTCACATTGTTGATTCCGTAGCCTTCCTTTTTGCCTGGTTCTTTTCTGGAGCGACCTGACGACGAGCTTCAATTTGTTCCCTCATCTTCCCTCTATTTTCCTTCCTGTTACCCTTTCTCTTTGTCTCTCGGCCTCGACTCGCTGACTCATCTTCAGAAACATCCAGGATATCCTCATCAGACTCGTCATCTTCATCTTCTGCCCCATCACCAGGGCTGTACGCACTGCCAGAACTTGCAGAATCATCATTGGAGGGTGGCACTGGATCTCTCGGTAGTGAGTCTCCATTGCCTTGTTTGACTTCGGCTTGTTCACGACATCAATACTCTCAAATAGGCTGCTGGCATCGTGATGACTCACCCGCCTCCTCACACAACTCTGGGCGCACGCGTAGGACCTTTTTCATCGACGAAGGTGGCCCAGCATCACCTGCTAACAGCTGCTCGTCTTCGCGTTGTAGCGAGTCCTCAATTATGGCCGCATTGTCGAATGTGGACTTGCGTACGTTTTCTTGCACTTCTTGTTCCTTTTCTCTTCGCTCACGCTCAGCAGCTACCTCAGCTGATGAACGTTTCCGCGTAGGTGCTGAGATGACGCCTGGGTGTTCGTTACGCTTGGCTCGCAACGCCATGCCGCCAGACGTCGTCGGCGCAACTGGGGCTCGTTTAGTTATCTAGCAGCCGAGGCAACAAGGTGTAGCGACTGCACCTGGTTTTTCTTTGCCCTTCGATGGCATCATGCCTGCGGACTCAGTCGAAGCATCTGGGGATTTTTCGGAGGTGTCGAGGGCTGCAGATCTGCGCGTGCGGGGAGCAGATATGACTAGAGTGGTTTCGGCTCCTTGGCTGCGACCTCCTCGGCCACGGCCACGTTGGCCACGGCCACGTTGGCCACGACCACCACGGCTACCTTGGCCTCGAGTCATGGCGGGTGATTCGGAGACGATCGATATTGGAGCCAGAAAATTTGAACTGAGTCACGTTATTCGAAATTTCAGACTTCGACAATAAGTTCTAAGCCGTGGCGATTCATTGAACTCTCGCTCGTCGTACACCTATGCCAGCTCGAACTCAGCAGAATTTTCGACCCGCAGCCTATCCGTGTACCTATCCTGGATGTCGCAAAGCCTGTCGAACCTCAGGCGGGCTCCGGCAGCATTACGATGCTGTTCATGTTGTCCCTCATGCTCTCCGGTTCACTCAGCAAGATATAGGCCAACGGCGGGTCGAGCCTCCCCAGCTGGGGGACCATGCAGAGGCTTATGAGAAACCCCTCGACCCACCAATTCCTGCAGGCTCGCCAGCGCACTCTCCTCCACGGTCACCCCGTGGCGTGTCCGGCCGAACACCCTCGTCGGCCCATACACCTCAAGGCGCTACCCTGCCGGCACTTAATAATAACCAGGAGGTTGTCACAAAGCATCCTCTCATAGATGGTATGTCGCGTATACAAGAATCATTCGTAACATATTCATTTTGTAACAGGGAGCCGCTGTGACACAGATGGCTACGATCTTCCACCTGGTAGCCCGCCGCCTCCACGCCCCGAGAGGGATGTGGATGATTATTCTCCGTTCTCAAGCCGTGCCGAGTTTGAACTGGCCGAGTTTCTTTTTGTCGAAGAAGAAATGTCTGCAGGAAAGATTGATCGGCTCATGCACATTCTGGCTGCTCTCTATGAACGCCCACCCCCGGTTTCTGGACACCAAGAGCTCTACGGCGCGATCGACAGCATCGAGCACGGTGACATTCCATGGACTTCGTTCTCCATCACCTTCAACGGCGCTGTCCCCGACCACGCACCTCCTGAGTGGATGACGGAGAAGTATGAGGTCTGGTATCGTGACCCTCTTCAAGTCCTCGAACAACAAATCGGCAACCCCGACTTCAACGGCCGCATCAACTACGCACCGAAGCGCGTGACGAAGGATGGAAAGTGTCGTTATAAAGACCTGATGTCGGGTCAATGGGCATGGCGACAGGCGGTAAGCCCTTGTATTCCATCTATCTTCCTCCCATCATTAATCATGTTCCAATTTCAGGACGAGATCGCGAAGGATGGAGATTGTCACGGGGCTATGTTTGCCCCCATCGTTCTCGGAAGTGACAAGACCACTGTCTCAGTTGCAACGGGACAGAATGACTTCTACCCCCTGTATGCCTCGCTAGGCAATGTCCACAACTCTGTCCGACGAGCGCACAAGAACGCCGTTGCTCTCATTGGCTTTCTTGCGATCCCGAAAAGTAAGCTGAAGCTGACTTTCATCATGCCCTCAATCAGGCTATAATCTAACACTCTTCGGCTCAACAGCATCTCGCGAACACGCTGGGAAAGCAGATTTTCGCAAGTTCCGCCGCCAGCTATTCCACACCTCGCTTGAACACATTTTTTCTTCACTCAAACCTCATATGACAACCCCTCGAGTAACACGCTGTGGAGATGGGTATTTTCGGTGAGTGATATATGGGATTGGTCCGTACATCGCCGATTACCCAGAACAGGCATTGCTCGCCTGCATTGTCCAAGGATGGTGTGCAACGTGAGTCCCTTCATGTGTATACTTTCCATCATGTTCTAACTTGTCTCTCAGCCATACCGCAAATCCCGATGATCTCGATACTACGGCTGGCCGTCGCTCGCAGAAGCTTACCGAGGCTCTTCTCGAAGGCTGTACATTAACTGAGCTGTGGGATGATTATGGTATTGTCGGTGATCTCATTGTATGTTGATATCTATCCTGCTATCAGCGAGTCATGATCTCAAACCCTCAGCCATTCACTGCTTCGTTTCCCCGTGCCGATATACATGAGCTTCTTGCGCCCGATCTCTTGCATCAGCTTATTAAGGGAACATTCAAGGATCATCTAGTGGAATGGATCACACAGTACATCAAGGATAACAACTCGGAGCGACGCGCGAATGAGATATTAGCTGATATTGATAGACGGTATGTTACACCCATCAAGTATTCTCCCGATACTTATGGCCTTGTTCCAGCATCGCTGCCGCACCATCTTTTCCTGGCCTACGTCATTTCCACCAAGGAAGGGGTTTCAAGCAGTGGACAGGTGATGACTCCAAAGGATTAATGAAGGTACGTCATTAATTAATCCAATTACTACGCAAGTCTCAGATGACTCATCGTTTTGAAGGTCTACTTGGCGGCTATCGTCGGTCATGTCCCAGATCAAATGGTTCAGGCCGTCTCCGCCTTCTTGGACTTTTGCTACTTGGTCCGCCGCAACGTTATCGACGATGATACACTCGGTGAGGTTGACAATGCGTTGTCTCGCTTCCACGAGCACTGAGAAGTTTTTCGGGAGCTCGGTGTACGCCCTGAAGGTTTTTCTCTCCCGCGACAGCATTCCATGGTCCATTATCCACGGTTGATTCGCCTGTTTGGTGCACCGAATGGACTTTGTTCGTCTATAACGGAGAACAAGCATATCAAGGCCGTAAAGAAGCCGTACCGCCGCTCAAGCCGTTACAAGGCCCTGGGTCAAATGCTGGTAACAAACCAGCGTCTCAATAAGCTCGTCATGGCCCGCGTCGACTTTACTGCCCGAAATATGCTCATTGGCCCAGGGCTACCTATTCACATGCTCCTTGATCTCCCTACACCTCCATCTCCACCTCGGCCACCTCCACCTCCACCGACAACGGCCGATGATGATTCCGACGAGTCAGGTGCTATTGACGACCCAGAATCTCAATCAGACACTGGGTGCGAAGGACAATATTTAGATAAAAAATATCCTGATAAAACTGATAAGGTCCTCTTTATATATCTCGGTTATTTTTAATGTGCATTATGCGTGATAAATTTTAAATTCCATCAAATAAAATATGATTGAAAAATTCATTATATTATCAAGTAAAATGTCTCAAAGAAATTTAAAAGATGTTTACAGTATTTTTTATTGGCACATTTAAAATATATCTATAGGAAATCTGAGATTATGGTGAATATATTTTAAATGATGTAAAATACCGTAAATAGATTTCAAATAAGTTACAGAAAGATATTGTGAAAGTTTTCAAAATTTCATTAGAAAATTTTACTTGACAAAATGATTGATTTTTCTACAGTATCTCATTTGTTGAAATTTAGAATTTATCACACAATACATCTGCTGAAAATAGCCTTGATGTATAAGGAGGACCATCACAATTTTATTAGAATATCTTTTACTAAAATATTGTTCTTTGCACCCGGTGAGAGATCAAACTTGCGAAGACTTACGGTGCGCTGGCAGAACTGTCATCGAGTGGTACACAACTCATCTTTATTTGCCTCTCGTCAGTGCGCGGAGTGCCCTGGGATATATATGGCCTCGCCCGGCATGTTGACCAACCCCGGCTGCCCGAGCTTACTCAACGGTTCCTTTACGACCAACTTTATCCAGATGCCGAAATTCCCGGCTCACAGGCACCGGTTGATAGCTTGCCTGATATCACTGGCACTGTGCGCATGTTCACCTCAGCGTGCGCTGTCTTCTATGCACCCAGTGACCTCTCTGGCATTGGCGGTCTCCGTCATGAGAGGATTCGAGCCACGAAGTCTTGGCACAATGGCCCTCCTCGATATGACTGTGTTTTCATGGGTAACTCTGACTCGGACGAAGCAGGGTTCAAGGGTCTTCATGCAGCACGTGTTTTCCTTTTCTTCTCCGTCAAGCATGAAGGCAAGGTCTATCCTTGCACTCTGGTCCATTGGTTCTCGCACATTGGAGATGCACCTTGCGAGCTCACTGGGATGTGGAAGGTTAAGCCGGACTTTGAGCGGCGCGATCGTCACCATCCTCATCCAAGGAGGCGCTTGAGTGTCATCCATCTGGATAGTATCATGTGTGGTGCTCATTTGATGGGTGTCGCTGGTAAAGACTTCCTTCCGATTCAAGGATTTAACTTCTCTAAATCCTTGGACGCATTTCGTTCCTTTTACGTCAATAAGTTTGTAGATCATCATGCACATGAAATAGCCTTCTAGATATACTTTATACCTGCCCACAAGATATTGCTTTGACCATACCCATTTCGTCGTTGAATAATTGTGAATGCCGGGCAATGTAAGGGGACGTCCCTCTCCCTTCCTTTTCCTTCTACTTCTCTTCCTTTCACTACAATACCTTACTTACTTCTAGATGTACTCGACCCGGGCGGCTTCTGGATCCCGCCCGCTCATCCCGCCGGCCTCCGCCGGCCTCCGTACTTCCCCCGCCGGCCTCCGTGCTCATCCCGCCGGACTCCTCGTTCCTCCACCGTCGGATCCCGGATTCGCGGCTCATCGTTGCGCCACGAGTGCCGCACATTACTATACAGTTTTTACAAGGTACTGTACAGTTTTACCAAGCCACCCGATCGTCGTACATACCGCGCGCACACCAGGCAAGGGCTCCTTAGACTTGTTCTCTTTGGATCTCCCCTTGCCAGGTGCGCCACTTAGCTTATCTACGCGTACATACTTTAATATACTTTGGATCTCCCCTTGCCAGCTTCGTGTGAGCCCGCGAGCGTTCAAGGGTCGCCCTTACAGCAGAACAAGTCTCCAAGAAGGTCCGGAAAGTCCGAGATCTCTGCCCCTCGACTGCCGCGCATCGATATTTCGCAGCCATCTCCCACTTCCCCCACCTTCTCCTCTCAGTATGCCGTCTACATCGGACGTAGCACCCCAGGACCCTGCGGCGGACCCCGCGCAGGAAGCCTGGCGCAGGCTAACGACGATTGAGGCGCGTCTGGAGCACCAAGACGGCCAAATGGCTGAAATCTTCAACACCTTTCGCGAGTTCCGGCTCTACCTAGAACAGCACAACACCCCCACCGTGCCCCGTGACTCCGGACCCGCCACGGTCCAACCCGCCGACGCTGCGCAAACCCCCGCGCACTCGGACCCCCTCTCCGCGCAGTCCTTCACGCGCGGCGGAGATCGCTTGCGGCCGGCGCCTCCTGACTCCTTCGACGGTGAGAGGGAGAAAGGGCGCGCTTTCATCAATTCCTGCGATCTCTACATGTCCCTCACCCCCGACGCGTTCCCCGACGAGCAGACCCGCATCAATTGGGTCCTCTCCTACATGAAAGGGGGCCGCGCCGCTCGTTTCGCCGCCCGCACACTCCGTCATCCCAATTCCCATGGCGGGGTCCCCCGTTTCGGCACCTACGCGGAGTTCCGCACGCAGTTCATTGCGGAATTCTGCCCCCGAGACGAAAAGCGGAAGGCCGCCACCACCTTCGAGACGTCCGCCTACCATCAGGGCTCCCGCTCCGTCGACGAGTACATCGACGAGTTCTGGGATCTCGCAGAGGAGGCCCAATTCCCGGACGGCGCGCAGCTGGTGTTCCGCTTCCGCCACGGTCTTGATCCCCGGATCGAGGCCAAGGTTGCCAACATAGTGGAAGGACGTCCCTCGGACGAGCGCGTCCAGGAGTGGATCGACGCGGCGCGTCTGGTGGACTACAACACCCGTGCCCACCAGGACTTCCGCTCCGCGGTGACCAAGCCGCGCACGGCCCCGGCTCCCGCCGTCCGGAACCCGGGAGCTCCGGTGGTTTTCCGTGCGCTCCCCGCTCCCCCACCTCGTCCGGTCGCCGCAGCCCCTTCCGCTCCCACTGCTCCAGCCAGTCGCCCCCTTCCCTCTGGCGTCCCGATGGACATTGACCTGTCCCGCCAACGTTCCGGAACCCCCATCATCTGTCGTTGATGCAAGAAGCCCGGGCACATCGCTCGCAACTGCCCGGAGCAATTTGACATCTGCTCCATGACGACAGAGGAACGCGACGACTGGGTCATGGGTCTGCTGGCTGACCTGGACGCCGTCCGCGCTGCCGCGTCCACTGAGGCGCAGGCTGAGGCCCCTGCCGCTGCCGAAGAAGAGAGGTCCGAAGGTCCGGAGGAGGGTTTTTAGTTGCGCCACGGGTGAACAGTACGCCCCCGTTGGCCAGTTCAAATCGGTTCGCATGTCTTTCCATAGAGTTTGCAGAAACACTTTCTATTGCTGCCCTCTCTACGCGTGACGGACCCTGTTCCGGACTCCCGGGATGCCGACACCATGGAAGAAGGTGATCGACTGCTTGCGACGGCTCTCTTCGGTTACCCGGCTGCTGAGGAGATCCGCGCGAGCCAGACGACGTCTCAACGCCTAGCGGAGGCCTTCGCGCGCAATTCCGCGCCGAAGGACTTCCGCGACGCCGTCCCCGATTACCTCCACGACTTTGAGGATGTATTCTCCAAGGCCGCGTTCGATGAACTCCCGGAGCGCAAGCAATGGGACCACGCTATCGAACTCGAACCCGGCTCCACGCCTAGCTCGTGCAAGGTCTATCCGCTCGCCCCCAATGAGCAGGCCGAGCTAGACGCATTCCTGGAGGAGAATCTCAATTCCGGCCGCATCCGCCCCTCGAAGTCTCCCATGGCGTCCCTGGTGTTCTTCATTAAAAAGAAGGATGGCTCCCTTCGTCTAGTTCAGGACTACCGAGCGTTGAACGCGATAACGGTGAAGAACCGCTATCCCCTTCCCCTCATTTCCGAGCTCATCAATAACCTCCGCGGTGCGCGATATTTCACTAAGTTGGACGTCCGTTGGGGCTACAACAATGTCCGCATCAAGGAAGGCGATGAGTGGAAGGCCGCGTTCCGGACGAACCGCGGGCTCTTCGAGCTGCTGGTCATGTTCTTCGGACTCACCAACAGTCCCGCCACCTTCCAGACGATGATGAACGACATCTTCCGCGACCTCATAGCGCAGGGAGTCGTTTGTGTGTACCTCGATGATATTCTAATCTACACGAAGACTCTCGAGGAGCACCGGCGCATCACCTGCATCGTCCTGGACCGCCTCCGCGAACATCACCTGTTCCTGAAGCCCGAGAAGTGCGAGTTCGAGAGGACCGAGATAGAATATCTCGGCCTGATCATCTCGCACGGAATGGCGTCGATGGACCCGGTGAAGGTCGCAGGAGTAGCGGAGTGGCCGGTTCCGAAGAACAAGAAGGAGGTGCAGTCCTTCCTGGGCTTCACCAATTTCTACCGGCGGTTCATCCGCGACTTCTCCCACCACGCTCGGCCGCTCTTCGACCTCACGGCTAAGGATGTTGCCTGGACCTGGGGGTCCGGGCAGCAGGACGCGTTCGACTCCCTCAAGCGTGCCATTACCTCCAAGCCCGTCCTCATCTTCCCCGACGACGACCGCCCCTTCCGGGTCGAAGCCGATAGCTCGGACTTTGCCACGGGCGCGGTGCTATCCCAACAGTCGCCGGAGGACGAGAAATGGCACCCGGTCGCGTTCTACTCCAAAAGCCTGAACGCCGTCGAGCGGAACTACGAAATCCACGACAAGGAGATGCTTGCCATCATCCGCGCACTTGAGGAGTGGCAGCATTTCCTTGAAGGTGCGCGGCACAAGGTCGAAATCTACACGGACCACAAGAACCTCCAGTACTTCCTGACCGCCAAGAAGCTCAACCGGCGGCAGGCCCGGTGGTCCCTGTATTTGGCCAACTTCGACTTCGTGCTGCACCACCGTCCTGGACGTAGTATGGGCAAGCCTGACGCACTTTCGCGCCGACCGGATCACGGAGACGGCAGCGCTGACAACGCGGACATCGTGTTGCTCAAGCCAAAGTTCTTCGCCGTCCGTGCCCTGCAGGGTCTCATCGCCGCCGGCGAGGAGGACAAGATCCTGCGGGACATCCGCCGAGGCAAGCGCGAAGGTGCGCAGGAGGACGTCGTCGCCAAGGCCGCTGCCGCGCTGAAGTCTGCCCGTTCCGGAGTCCGGTCTGTCCGGAGTGCAGAGTGGTCTGAGGACCAGGGAGTGCTCACGTTCCGGGGCCGCATCTATGTCCCGAACATCCCTGAGCTCCGCCGCCGGATCGTCGAGCAGCACCATGACTCCCGTGTTGCCGGGCATCCCGGTCGCTGGAAAACTCTGGAGCTCGTCTCCCGGAGCTACTGGTGGCCGCAGATGTCCCGGTACATCGGCTCCTACACCAGCACCTGCGACCTCTGCCAACGGACGAAGGTCCGGAGGCAGCTCCCGATGGGCCAGCTACACCCGCTACCCATTCCGGAGGGGCGCTGGAGCGTTGTATCCGTGGACTTCATCGTTGAGCTCCCCGAGGCTCACGGCTACGACGCGGTCATGGTTGTGGTGGACTCCGTCGGCAAGCGTGCGCACTTCATCCCGACGCACACCACTTGCACGGCTATGGGCGCGGCAAACCTCTACCGCAAGCACGTGTGGAAACTGCACGGGCTTCCGGACGCGTTCGTTTCTGACCGCGGACCTCAGTTCGTCACGGAGTTCACCCGGGAGCTTTTTTTTTTTTTTTTTTTTAATCCAATTTATAGTGCCGGAGAGGCATTGCCCCTATGGTGCACTGTACATGCGTGTGTAACTACTGTCGAATATGGAATTGGTTTTTAGCTGCAACGATGTCCCGCGGGGCGGGATGATCAAGCACCACGGCGTGTGCCCGACCAAGGAGGGAGTGGAGGTGTAACCGGATTACCGGTTAGGGGTGTTGGTGGGTGGAGATGCCGAGTGCCGATATGAGACTGATTATGTGTGTGGAATGTATGATATTTGAATGCCCCGTGCATTGCTAAGTTCTTCACATGACCTCCACCACCTCCGACGTCGCAACCCTGCCTTAGCTAACCATCGATTTTCCCATGGACTAACACTGGCGTCGTGACCAGCACAGTGTAGCCCCATCAGCCGATGTGTGCCGGAGTCTCAGCCAATTCCGGTTGGCCAAACCGGGAGATGATGCCCCCCCATGACATCATTTCTCCATGACTTTGATGCAGTTGATCGGATCGAGGGGCTACTGGAAGGCCCGCATTTCCAGAGGCGACGAGAGATAGAATGCCGAGATAAGATGAGGTTGGGTGGGAGATGGGAGAGATGATGTTACGAAAGATCTCGGCAAATTCCGAGAGGCCATGTGGTCGAAAGGCCGGAGTGTCTAAAGTGTTGACTCCAGCAGGGCTTGAACCGGCGACTGTGTGGCAGCAAAAGTGCCGCTGTGCGTGACCGGGGCGATGGTTACCACTACACCACCGCAGCCCCCCCAGGAGCTTTACCGCCTTCTCGGCATCAAGCTCAGCACCTCCACGGCGTACCACCCCCAGTCCGACGGTCAGACGGAGCGCGTCAACCAGGAGTTGGAGCAGTACCTCCGGGTCTTCTGCAACGAACGGCAGGACGACTGGGATGACCTCCTCCCAGAGGCGGAGTTCTAGTACAACAACCACGTCCACTCCGCCACCAAGTTCACGCCGTTCATGCTGGACACCGGGCGGAACCCGCGCATGGGCTTTGAACCTCGGCCGCTGAACTCCAACAACGAGACGGCGAACGAGTTCTTCGAGCGCATGAAGCTGGCCCAGGAGGAGGCAAAGGCGGCCCTAGCCAAGGCGAAGGACGACATGGCCCGGTACTACGACCAGCGCCGGATCCCGGCCCCGGAGTACAAGCCGGGCGATCGTGTATACCTCGACGCTTCGGACATCCAGACGACGCGTCCCTCCAAGAAGCTCTCGCACCGCTATCTTGGACCGTACACCATCGAACGTCAAGTCGGCCCTCTCGCGTACAAGCTCCGCCTGCCCCGCTCCATGAGCCACCTCCACCCCGTGTTCAACGCCGTCAAGCTCCGGCTTGCTCCCCCGGACCCAATCCCTGGCCGTCGCGCTCGTCCGCCTCCGCCTCCAACGTTGATCGACGACGAGGAGTGGTTCGACGTCGAGGACATCCTGGACAGCCGCTTCTTCCGCCGCAAGCTCCAGTACAAGGTCAAGTGGAAGGGCTACGGCTATGAAGACGCCTCCTGGGAGCCTGTGGAGAATGTTGCGCATGCCCGCGACCTGGTCCGCGAGTTCCACCGCCGGCATCCCGACGCCCCCAAGCAGGTCCGCGGGATGTTCCCTGTGGACCCGGCGGCCCTGCGAGCCGCGCGCGCTCCGGTGCATCGGGGCGCTGCACCCTAGAGGGGGGGTGATGTAAGGGGACGTCCCTCTCCCTTCCTTTTCCTTCTACTTCTCTTCCTTTCACTACAATACTTTACTTACTTCTAGATGTACTCGACCCGGGCGGCTTCTGGATCCCGCCCGCTCATCCCGCCGGCCTCCGCCGGCCTCCGTACTTCCCCCGCCGGCCTCCGTGCTCATCCCGCCGGACTCCTCGTTCCTCCACCGTCGGATCCCGGATTCGCGGCTCATCGTTGCGCCACGAGTGCCGCACATTACTACACTGGGTGCAAAGGACAAAATTTAGATAAAAGATATCCTGATAAAACTGATAAGGTCCTCTTTATATAGCTCGGCCATTTTTAACGCGCATTATATGTGATAAATTTAAAATTTCATCAAATAAAATATGATTGAAAAATTGATTATGTTATCAAGTAAAATGTCTCAAACAAATTTAAAAGATGTTTACAATATTTTTTATTGACACATTTAAAATATATCTATAGTTAATCTGAGATTATGGTGAATATATTTTAAATGATGTAAAATACTGTAAATAAATTCTAAATAAGTCACAAAAAGATATTGTGAAAGTTTTCAAAATTTCATTAGAAAATTTTACTTGACAAAATGATTGATTTTTCTACAGTATCTCATTTGTTGAAATTTAGAATTTGTCACACAATATATCTGCTGAAAATGATCTTGATGTATAAGGAGGACCTTTACAATTTTATTAGAATATCTTTTACTAGAATATTGTCCTTTACACCCAGTGCTATACAGTTTTTACAAGGTACTGTACAGTTTTACCAAGCCACCCGATCGTCGTACATACCGCGCGCACACCAGGCAAGGGCTCCTTAGACTTGTTCTCTTTGGATCTCCCCTTGCCAGGTGCGCCACTTAGCTTATCTACGCGTACATACTTTAATATACTTTGGATCTCCCCTTGCCAGCTTCGTGTGAGCCCGCGAGCGTTCAAGGGTCGCCCTTACAGGCAAGGGACTAGGAAGTCATCAGGAAGATTTTCCGAAAGTGGAAGTGATGGAAAGTGAAAGAGGAAGCTGGGAAAGTGGAAGACGAAGAGCCGAAAGCTGGGAAAGTGGAAGTGGAAGAGCCGAAGCTGAAAGTGGAAGACGTTGTGATTTTACTGATGCACGACGGGGTACTCGGGAACAAGGTGTGCAACCTCCAGTTGGGCTACATTGTACGCGTCATCGTCCTTCGTCGCGTAGGCCATGCACATAAAAGCAAAGGTTATGAAGTTTTGGCATTATCACATCGCCGGTATCAGTCGCTTCCACTTCGAACTACTTGAATTGCCTCTGCTCACGCCTTCGTACCATGGCACAACCACCTGCCGCCCCTCCTATGCTTCCTGCGTGGCTCGACGGTCACCTGCGAAACATAGTCAACGCCATTCCCCGAATCCACTTCGAACATTCGATGTACGGTCCACTGAATGCCTATCTTCAAACTTTCTTCCCACCCGACCGAGCTTTTATGATCAAGCCTCAGGGGATGTTGAGGCCCGAACTCCATCCATTCCGTCCATTCGACGCTTTTAGCGACATTGGCGACCGAGAAGATGTGCCTAGGCTGACTGAAGCTGAGATTTTGAACTGGACTCAGGGATTGAAGGAAGGAGATCAAGCGGCAGCGCCGAGGCCGAGTGATGAGGCGATGGATATGCAGATTGATGAGGAGAACTTCGTGCCTGCGATCTTTCATCGTGGGCCTGGCGATTTAGACATTTTTCAGAACATGGATGGCAGTGACGAGGACGAACCGGATACCCTTCCCGATCCCAACATCTCCAGCGATTCATACGGGGTGGAGGTGAAACGCACCAACAGGGGTAATCGTTATCCGGATTTCATTGTCGTCAAAGGGACCGATGGCTTGAACGGCGATAGAATCTTGCTCATAGTCGAAGTCAAGAAGGGTGATGACAGTCTCGTCGCAGCCCGAATGCAGATTGAACTATACCTTACAATGGCTGCGGATAAACGTAGGGTGCCGTTTTTGCAGGGGCTGCTAGTCATGGGCGCTACCACGGAATGTTACTTCTTGGACAGTTTGGACGGGAACCCTGGTGACGTCAGTAATCCTGTTCAGTTCCTTACGACTGGGATGGCCCTTCAAACCAGGATTCATGGCGTTGCGGTGGCCAATTGGAGATGGCAAATATGCATGTACAATGTCTGTATCATTCTGTAGAAGTCTCAATTCCAGTGAATTGCTCACCATGCCCGCACGTTCACAATGAAGAGTATCGGCAACCATATCTCGAAGGACAGAAAGACCTACGGATGGATAAACTTTCGGACTCTGAGGAGTCAACTACAACAGAAATAGAAATGGCTTACAGATGTACAGCTTTCGGCCTTCGCATACACAGTAGTGCTCTGTTCATCGTTTTGTTTGATGTAACCGCAAAGGAACTAAATAGCTTCGCTTACCCGATGCCCTTCAACTCCCTTGTTCCAGCATTTGGAGTCGTTGTCCTCTCTGATCGCCACACGCATTCCCTGTGAACCGGCCATTGCGCATGCGTGGCATTGATCTTTCTGCAGCCTTCGATAATCGATCGAATCGCGCCGCGGTGAAGGAAGGTTCAGCTGCATTGCTTGGGGACAAATTTCAGAGCCGGGCACAGTACAGAATTGGGATACTGACGACTCACTCGAGCTCACTACACTGTGTTGGGTGGACCGGGCGAATATAGCTAGCACACAGGCTGTTAAGCCAGAGATGGACAATCTCGTAAGGAGATTGGCCGGTATATTACTACTTATATACCTAGCTATGTAGTCTTACTAAGGTAGGAAATTTTACTGAATAGGAAAATTGTATCTATGATGTCATGTGCCGCCGTCGTTGCCGTCGTGCCGGATTACCATATACGGTCAGTCCTTCCAACACTCTCCCTTAATCTGGCATGACGGTACAGTAAGAAATAGAAAGGAAAATGTACCTAAGTCGAGTTTGTCCCGTCAAAGCTCTTGTAGCCCTGGAATCTAGTTGTTGGTGTTGGTGTCGTCAAAGCTCTGCTTGGCCTTGGTATCTAATCATGTGTCGTCGAAGCTCTCCCTGGCTTCGGGATCCCATCAGAGCTCTCCATGGCTCCGGAAACTTCATCAGAGCTCTCCCTGGCTCCAGAAACTGTCCTTGTCATCGAGGCTCTCCCTGGCCCCGGAATACGTCATCGAGAAGCGAGTTCGGGATCAGAAGGCGTAATCGTCGGTTGCTACGTTAGCGCGGTCAGGCGCTTGAGAAGCGGAACCGTTGTTTTGGGTGTCGGTCTTGCCCTTTTCGTTCTTGCGTGCCTCTCGGCAGTTTTGAGCCAGGTGACCCTTCTTCCCGCAGAGGTAACAATTGATGCCGGTCGCGTGCTTGCCGACTAGCGCTGTATCGGGATATCGGATATCGCCGAGGTGATTGTTCGCGTTGCGCCTTGTTTGCTCGTCAATCAAGGCACTGGTGACGGCCGAAATGGCAGTGTCGTCCTGCGTGGTAGCGCCGAGCGAGCCTGCGATGCTGCTCCAGGTTTCGTCGAGGTTCATAATGAGCACGTCGACGATAGTGAAGTCTTCTATCTTCATGCCAATTGACTTGAGCTGATTGGCGGTCTTGATGATGCCGTTGATGTAATCTTCGATGGGCATGTGAGGATCGTGATGCGCGTAGTAGAATTGCCGCATTAGGGCGATGCGATTGGCGCGGGAATTCTTCTCGTAGATCTTCTGGAGTTTCTTCCAGGCATCGACGCCATCAGTGGCATCCTGAATATATTGGTACTGACTAGGGTCCAATGTCAGACCAATAGCCGTAAGGGCTTCCTCTGCCTTTGCCTCCCATGTGGCTTGGGCTTCACCACTGGAGGGCTTCTCCTTGCTCATGACTTCCCAACAGCCAGCCCAACGTAAGACCATCGAAATCGCGAACTTCCAATCTTGATAGCTCGTGAGCGTGCCATCAGATTTTGATGCGCCAAGCTTCGGGACGGAGTAAAGAAGCTGATTGATGGACATCGCGGAGATAGATGATGAGGGCGACTAGAGAGCGAAGCGACGTGTGTGCAGCTAGACGAGATTGTGTTGGGTGGACCGGGCGAATATAGCTAGCACACGGGCTGTTAAGCCAGAGATGGACAATCTCGTAAGGAGATTGGCCGGTATATTACTACTTATATACCTAGCTATGTAGTCTTACTAAGGTAGGTAATTTTACTGAATAGGAAAATTGTATCTATGATGTCATGTGCCGCCGTCGTTGCCGTCGTGCCGGATTACCATATACGGTCAGTCCTTCCAACACACTGACAATTCTGAGGGCGGCATAGTACTTAGAATATCATTCGATTAGCGCAGCTTCGACCTTCAGCCCCAGTCAGAAACCCGTAAATTGGGTTGAATTTGGATGTATTGAGTTGTATTAGCTACCAGATAATGTAAAAAATCTTTAAACACGGCAATTTTATATGTCGTCAGTCATTATCTTGAATTTTCTGATGTCGAGATATAGCTAATTCATCGTAATGCCCGACAATATCTGACATGACCGTTCAGCCACGCATTTCGTTTGCATTTTGCTTCATTGTCTGGTATTTTAATATCACTCAATGTTTAATTAGACTCATTCTATTGTTACACATTATTAATTACAGGGAATGCGAAACAAAAACGAGAGAGAACGGCACGAAAGAATACACACCTAAGTCACCCGGAGGACGCGACCGACAGAGAAAGGCGACGAAAAAGGAATGGTGACAGAGAGCAGATGAGCGAGGTTGTGATGTGGCGAAGCGAGGGCCGGGGTTGTGATGTGGCGAAGCGAGGGCCGGCGCGAGGTTGTGATGTGGCGAAGCGAGGGCCGGCGCGAGGTTGTGATGTGGCGAAGCGAGGGCCGGCGCGAGGTGGTGATGTGGCGAAGCGAGGGCCGGCGCGAGGTGGTGATGTGGCAAAGCGATGGCCGGCGCGACGGGCGCGTGCAGATGGAAGCACTATGTAATAGCTGAAAGGCCTTGGTCAGCTCGCAACACGCAAAGACCTGCATGAGACTTACCTCATTTTTTTTTTTACTTTCGTTTCTTCTCGGCGTTTGCGACTTTTTTCTACGTCGAATGGGATCAGATAATGTATGTACGGTATATCATCCGTACTCACCGCTGCCTTTGCGCGCTCGTTATAGACCTTTTATGGCGAATTAATACCATTCACATCGAATGTATGCAAGGATTAGAACTCACCTTTTTTTCCGCAGCAGGCAATTTCTTATAAAACGCCTCAAAATCACATTTGAGGCCGCCAGGATTCCCGTCGAGCCATGCCTTCATGGCGAAGTTCCTGCCAAAGGTCAGCTTAATTCAACGATTCGTAACAGGCTGGACTTACTTTTCTGTAAAGCCTGTACTGACGACAGCCGGGACGCTCGACTTTCCCCGCCGTTCGTGCTCCCTTGTGGTGGTAGTGGCGATGGTGTTCGTCACATCATCCAATGCGCTTGATCCATCCAGCGGCCGCTCCGCAGGAAGCTGCATGTCAGGCGTTGAGGGGGCTGGCTGCGTGCTGGTCGTCGCTGTCGCTGTTTGCGTAGCGGTGAGACTGCCTTGGGACATTGGTGGGGGCACTAGAGGGGCCAACTGCGCGGCAGTCGTCGTGGGAGCTGGCTGCATGCCAGTCGTCGCCGTCCCTGCTGGAATAGCAGTGACATCGCGTTGAGATGTCGTCGGAGGGGTCGGGTGCACGACAGTTGTCGTTGTCTCTGCTGGAGTAGCAGTGACATCGCCTTCGGCTGCTGGTGATCCTGGAGGGGCTGGCTGAACTCCAGTTGAGTCCGCGGTGGGGATATCCGGAGTGGAAGGAGGTGGCCGAGTAATCGGACGTGGACGTGGACAGGGCCTTGTGGGTTTCACGGTCACTATGGCCCTGTAATTTCATCAATCGCAATATATCAAAAAGAAAAGATGGGCAAACAAGGGATCTAGCAGGGAAACGGTAGCCTGCACCGTTCGTGACTCATTCACCTCCGGGGTACCAAGGCCCTCCCCGTGCGATACCTTTTCCCCATCGTCCTCTTTCATGACCAGGAGCATAGGATTGTCGAGATCAATGACCGCGGGAGCTGACGAGGAGGCGGCGGCGACCTTGAGTTTCTTGGACAATGGTGCTCCGTCCGACGTGCGTTCCCTCCGCCGCTTGTTCTGCATCCACGACGTGTACTTACGTGATGCCCACAGTTTGAGTTTCCAGTCGCTGTCGCAATACCGGAATTCTTCAAATTCAGTAAGCATTTCAATGCGAAAGTACTTGTACGCTTGGTGACTGATTTGGCCCCAAGTCGCAGGGGCAGCGTTGGCGTCGTGGAATGAGTTGAAGTGTTGCCAGGTCCGGTCCCCGATGGTCCTCAATCGAAGGCGATCTACATGTGTTCCGTTTTTGGTCTCAAGGTAGGGATGCTTGTCATCATCGTCATCGATCGCGGGACGGCCACGCTTCGGTTTCTTGACAGCGAGGCCATCCGTATCACCGTCGTCCGATTTGGCGAATTCGTTGAATGTTTTTTCGTGCCAGAAACGAAGCAATGGGTAGTCGGCTTCGTTGAGCGGTGGTGGGTCCGACCGAAACGTCTGAAGTGTGTTGCCCGACTGCGACGTGAGCTCGTTGACTCTGGTGAGCAGCATATCATAATTTTTCCTAGAATGACGATCAATCTGATCATGTAATGGCATGGTTGGACGATCACTCACTCTGTCGCGTCAATTTTTGCCTTCAGTTGAACGTTCTCGTCCTTTACTCGATGGTTTTCGTTGGATAGAAGCCTAATCTGTTCCATAAAGTACGTATATGCGTCATTATTGGAAGGATAGAACCCTGAAATGGACTACCAGTGGACAGATGAGCAATTTGGCAAGACGGCGACCGGCTTCGAGGACTCACTGGGTTTATTGGCGCTTGTAGTAGTGAGAGTGCACCCCGCGGCTGCACTGGGTTGATCGTTGTTGGTGGTAGCGACAATGCGGCCAGCGACGGATATGCGGCCTGCGGCAACGGAATCGACGGGAAGGCCGAAGCATCTTGCAACAGCTCGGTAAAGCTCGTTGAGCTCGACGGCGGCGACAACTGGGACGCAGGAGGACGGAATTCAAGGGGAGACGAGGGGAGAAGTGACATGATGGTACTGGGAAGAGTTTGGGAAGAGTTTGGTATGTGACGCAGTCAGTTCTTCGTTCCGTCATGTCATCCATCCCACCCACTCAAAGTGACGGCGACGTTCGGTACAACCAAATGGCTCAAGAACTCGAAGCTATGCGGTATGCCCATCCTCCGAGACCTTGAATTACACTAATATGCTTTGCAGGGCACGATACACGGAATTGCTCCGGGAGTTTGACGCACGCGTCGAGGAACGCGTCGTGGCCGCCCTATCGCCTCTTTTACCAACCAATTCACCTACGTCGACGCGTTTTGCACCAATCCGAAGCGTTCGCATCACACACGATGGCCGTCGCCTTGTTCACCGCGTAACCGGCCTAGTTGTTTCGTCCCAGCCAACAAGAGCGACACAGGGCGCGCCGGACGTTGCATCCCACCCGACCGAAGAGGCTGATAGGACACTCGTCGAAGAAGACAAGTCTACTAAGAAGATTAAATTATCCGATTGTGTATTGTAGTACAATCAGTTTGTATCAAAGTCCTCGTCGTTATCCGAATCCTCCTCGTCTACTGGATCTAATAACTGAGTGATCTCTAAGCCAGGTTTTTCGACTAAAAAGAACTCATTCTCGGGTGTAATGATAGTACCATCAGGTGCAACTTTGAAAAAAGGAACCATTGAAACGAGAGCTTCAATAGCTTTGACGTGAAACGCTTTGACGTCGTCGGATAACTTGCACGAACAAACTGTTGAATGCGACGATTTCAACATGTCGGCATCAGGTTCAGTGAAAAGGGTAGCAACGGCAAGGGTATGATGAATAGAGCCGAATTTGATGCGAAAGAAATAGTGTATGTCGGCAAATCGTATGTCGTTGCCATCACGGAACTAATACAGAGCGAGTTAGATTCATACGGAAAAGAATCCAATGGAGACATACCTTGACAATCGTGGTACGACGAACCGACCTTTTCGATTTCTGTTCCATCCACCGCGATCGTACAACTTGTCCATTTGGGATCCGTAGGCGGGCCCACCTTTTGACGGCGCGGGGCCAGCTACTCTGATTAGGCCATTGCTCAGATTCCCAGAGTGCCATAATTGCCGACGCTTCTGCAGGGGAGACATCAACGAGGGTAGACTGACGGGCATGAAGTAAAATGTAGCCGTCGCCAAGGTCTTTGCTGCTCGAAGGGTTGCGAATATCGTCGTGCGGTGGAACTAACCCCGGAATGATGTTCCGCAGGGCATTGAGTTGAGCGCGTAGGAGTCCACGTTGTGATATGTTAGCGTAAGGGTCCTTGTCCTGACGAATTTCCCTGCCAATGTTGCCAATGAGGGTCTCCATCGTCCATTGTGAATACGAAATCAAGGGACCAGCACGAATTGTTTCGGGTGCAATATGTGTGGGGAGATGAACGGATTGGCGAACAAAATGGATACGCTGCGCTTTGCGTCGAACGTAGAGACTTTCAAATTCTTGAGCAAATTCGCATAGCAAATGATGACCCTCCTTGACGTGCTCTTGTGATATCGATTTTTGATATAGCAACAAAACGCCACGAACGAATTTGCAATAGTGGGACCAATATCGGTTCGGCAGGATCGAGTGGAGCAGCGCAGGGCCAAGTCCAAAGAGGTAGAGCACGAATTCCCAGGCCTTGTAGCCGGAATTAATTTTCTCAGCAATGTTTCGAGGAGCGCGATCGAATGACGAAGGGAGATATGGAGTCGCCATTGCGACCGTTTTTCCGTGAGCCTCCCAGACAGCACCGACAAGGACGACCCAGTCCCAAGAGTCCTTCGAATCGGGTGTGTACACTTTGATAGTGCCTCGCCAGAGACCGATGAGGAGATCCGGATCGTTGAGAGCAATCAGATGCATGATATCCATCACAAAGATGTTGGGGATATCAAGCGAGCGTGGAAGGCCGCTAAAGATGGTTTGCTTGGCCAGCCCAGTCGCCAAGCGTTCCTTCTTGAATTGGGCATTGTTCGGGACGGTAAGGAGCTTGTGTAGATTGGCCGTGTACCTTTGCTGAGTTCCTTGTCGAAAGCCGTGCATGTCCCCGAGTGTGATGTCGATATGATTACAACCCGAGACTTGGTAATCATGAGGCTGCTGCATGACTGGATAATAGTGAGGGTCCCCTTCACGATGGCGTCCGGGCATCGCACAATACAGTCGACATCCGAATTTCCCACTATGGCCCACCATTCCGGTCATATTAGCCATCGCAGGGCCATCGGCAGTTACGAAAGCGACTAGAACCGTTGAATCACGTACATATGTCTTCGTAGATGCGTCCCAAATGACAAGTCCCTCCTTCTGGATGGCAGCGATGTGGTAAAGGGCAGGGTAGAGGTAAGAGTCCGTATGTTTGGGCTTTTTCGGGCCACCAATAAAGCCACCTGGAATGACGAAGAGCTTCTTGTAGCGTGAATTCGGTGGGAGGTTATGAAATATGTAGATGAAAATCCAACAGTCGGACTCCTTGTCGTGATAGAGCTGAGCGCCGTCCAGTGATAGTTGCAGAAGCACATCGCCTTGCTTGATTGTGCCAGCCTGCCAGGCATTGAGGTAATCTTGTCCGCATGCCGTGTCGTCGTACACGGGTATCGCACCTCCATTAGCCCGTGCCGAGTCCAGGGTCTCTTTGATTTTTCGTTCCCAGTAGTGCATCTGGTCAGCGGTGTCCTCCGATCGATAGAGGGCTTGGATGACAGGGCCGACGGGAATGGTGATGAACTGGCGCCGAGGATTTTGAGTGCCAGGGTGGTAACGTGGAGATGAGCAGACCGGGCATTCGGTCAACTCGCTGTAGGGTCCAGTAAAGGCAGCGCAGGTATCGGGACACATGTCGTGATAAATGGGAGAGACGCCGCTGATGATTTCAACACGTCGCCGGACCTGTTTGAAAGAGAGGAATGGGTCGTCGGGGTAGCAATCCATGCTGGCAGCGCGAAAATCGTTGTACGTCGCCTCAGATGCATTCACAGTAGCTAGAAAAGACCGGATGGCCTTGATGAAGTGTCTTTCAGTGAAATCGTCCGCAATGGTATTGGGAGGATTTCGTAGGCGTTCGATGTCATCCGAATCCATTTTGCTATCCTCAAGGCGTGCCGAACGAAGGCCCTGGATGAATTCGGCTGTTGTGCGTAGCTCAGGGATTTGTGCGGCGAGACCAGCAGCCAAGAATGTGTCGTTCACTTCACTGTTGTTGGCCTCAGCTGCTGCAGGTCTCAATGGCTCGAGATGAGGGTTTTGAAATGAAATGATATTGCTACTAGTCGTAGATGTGCTATCGGTACCAGTACGCGTTTCGCTGAGGGGGCGCGACGACGTAGCCGGGCCTGGTTCTGGGTCATTCAGCTGAAAGTCCGAGGTCAGAGAAACGAGACGATGCGAGAATGGCTGAACGCACGAATGGATGGTCCCCTTCCAGTCCACCGATCCCCTCCTCTCCGGTGCGTCGGCGTTTGCGAGGCCGAGAGGAACCGGCAGTGTTGTTGGACGACCTGAGAGTGTCGGGTATAGGTAGATTGTTGGCCTGCAGATATTCGGCGAAGGACGCGTTTGCGGCTTGCTGCGCATTGCGTTTTTCCCGGGCGCGTTGAGCGCGCGTTGGACGGAGGGAAGCCTGCGGAGCTGACATGGACGAAGAGCGCGACTTGGGCGCGCAACTTTACGCGTGCTGGCCAACTTTGAATGCAGTAGCCTTCTGCGAAATTGACGGCTTCAACGGGTGATTAATGTTATTTAGAAATGCGCCGTAATACATTAATGCACGTAAACAGATCAAAATTTTTTCCAATTTCCGGGTTTCTCACTGGGCTTCAGCTTCAGCGCTAGCCTCACGGAACTCGCCGGGGACATCAACGCTCATAGATCTCGGACGCCGAACTAGCAAGGTTTGAGTTTTCTACCTGTTCTGATGAGCAAACGATCTCTCATTCTACGCATGCATGTCTCGGAGAAAGACACAGGCTCAACGCTCAAGGCGAGTAGGAAGCCCACTGACTAGTGGCACTCGGGCATGCTCCGTGGTTAGGGAATGTCGCATGCCCCCGTCTGCACCGCGCAGTGTCTGCCTCCGTTTTTTCGGTTGTCGTTTCGGGAAGGTTGGCGCCTTTCATGACAACGTACCGTTAACACTGTCATCGAATGGATCGTCAAAAAAGTTGTATCACGATGGGATAAAAGAAATGCGGATGATGAGAGACAGGATCCGATAAATGACGCGAACTAAGATGTACCCCAAGCCATGATTAAGTATAGTTCCTAGCGATAGCGATGTGGGCGGTAGGTGCACAGACGAAGGAGACACAGAACAGTATGCTAGAGGCATTAAAATAAGCAAGGAGGGCAGCGCAGATTGTCAATAGATCCGAAGCGCGAGGCACATTCCTTGCCCAGGTTTCCCACAAAAGCATACATCCCCGCAGCCGACTATGCAGCCGCTGATGATGCCGCGCGCCGACGCTCACAGAGTCTGCCGATGGCACACACGGAGAAAAGTACAACCGACCAGCGCAAGACCAGCGCAAGGACGAGTGAGGAAGGAGGAGCAGGCGGAAAGTCAGCTGGCGAGTCGGGGCACGGCGAAACAACGGAGTGGTTCATACAAAGTCTGCGTTCTTCAGGTGCTCGCGGAGGATGCCGTCGCGCACCGCCTTCAGCGTCGCCGAGGTCGCTCTCGTGTCCTGTATCACCAGAGCCGAAACAACACGGTTAACGGAGCCCGACCAGGGCAGGGAAGGAAAGCAAGAGAACAAAGCTCACGGTGACGGAGGTGGCGTAGAAGTAGCTCACACGCGGCTCGGGACTTTGCTGGCGGAGTATATCCTTGAACTTCTCCTTTAAGTCTATACCCAAGCAGTCAACACCTCACAGGCGCGAGTGCGAAAAAGAACGCATGGACACATGCAACGCACATTTGACGACCGCGACCGGCTCGTTCGGTCGCTCGCCATAGCTCGGCAGGTACGTCTTCACCTGCGCGCCTTCCCTGAGCTTCTTCTTGAGCAGGTCGCACTTGTTCAGGAAGAGGATGATGGTGCTCTTCGCGAGGATCTTGGAGCCGCACACGGCGCGCCAGAGGAGGAAGGAATCTTCCAGTCGGTTGACAGTGGGGTCTTCCCGGAGCCGCTCGTCGAAGCATGATATCGCTGTATTACATCAGACTGAGGTGGTAGATGAAGGGCCGGCAGGACATACGTGCGACTGCGGAAGACGGTCGTCAATATCAGTATGGAGCTGCAGAAAGGAGGCGTGTGGGCGTACGGAAGATGATGGCGTTTAGAGCCTCGAAATACGGCACCCACGCGTGCCGCTGTCGGTGCATCAGACTTCAAGGAACCGAGAAATGCAGGAGAGAGGATCTCACCACCGTCCTCGACCCGCCGACGTCGTACAGTATCCAGTCGCGACCGAAGTCCCCGCCGAGGCCTACATCTATCGGTACACCATGAGCAACTCTCGAGAGGGGCGGAGCAAACGGGTAAATGAGGACGGCACTTACTGCCCAGAAACGACGAGTTCTGTTCGAACTGGATCTTGTACTCCTGGACGCCCAGCGTGCGGAGCCGAGCGCGAACAATATCGTCGTCCGAGGGCTCATACGTCCGAGTTGCAATGCGATCCAGGTCATTTAAAAAGCTGCGGATCCCCACATTAGCCAAACTCCGCTCTTTCGAAAACGCAGGAAAGCACAACTTACAACCCCGCCGAATCCTCCAACCTCAACCTCCTCCTCTCCAACACCTCCCTGACCGTCGTATCTGTCCACAGCGCCTGCATATCCTCTTTACAACTCGCGATCACCTCCGTGGCCTCGTCGCCGTCCTCCTGCTCGCCGTGGCCCTCCTTCGCACCCTTGAACGGGCCCTCCAACACATTCTTCCACCCGCGTACCACAAACTCCTTCTCCCGGCTCGCCCATGCGCCTGCCCCCTCGCCACTGGACCCAGCAACGACCTCCTCCGTTCCCGCGCCCAGCCGCCGCTTCAGGTCCGCCGCGACCCGGCGCAGGGGCCCAAGCCGCCGCATGAGGACGCGGTGCTTCTCCGCCAACTCGATCGGTGCGCCGTCCGTCTCGGAGTCTACCTCGGCTTCGGACTCGGGGAAATCAGAGTCCATGGACGGGCGCTCGGGGTCGGATGGGTGTTGGTGATGATTTTGCTGATTGTAATTGTGATTAGGATTTCGATGGTGGTGGTGGTGCTGGAGAGAGGACGAGAGGGGTGTGATGGGTATATTGTCCATCTCAGCTTGGAGCGTCTCGACGATGGTAATGATGGAGCGGATGAGGTTGAGCTGGATGACGGCGCGCCAGGAGAGGCGCTCGGCTTTCCATGCCGCACGAGCGTATTTCATACGGAAGTCTGCATTGCAAGAACGTCCCTCGTCAGTCTGGAGCAAGGGGAACAGGGACGGGACTGACTCTTCAACGTCGTGGATTTGCCTGTACGTCGTAAAGCATGACTCGCGATGAGCAGAGGGGACAGCGAAAAAAAGGGGCTCGAATGACGCACCGCTCTCCGACTGCCCAAGCAGCAGGACCTTGACGACACCCTTCTGCTTCTTCAGCGCCGCCTTCTCCGCCTTTATCTCCTCGTCAATCCTGTCGCTGACGCGCTTCTCCTCCGCCTCCCGCCGCTCCCTCTCGATCTTCTCTTCCGGCGTCTCGTTTGACGGGGGTGCGGTAAATATCGCAAAGGGGTCGTACTCGATAACTCCCATGGTGTTTCTCGTGCAAATGAGGGTGCGAGTGTGATTGTAGTGATGTGTTTATGAGTGGTTTGTCGCTGTGCTCAACGTCAAGAGCACAAGTTGCTTTGATGGCTGTCGAACTGTCTGTCAAATATGTCGAGGCAGCTTCAGTGCCCAAGCACCCCGTTATAAATGTTCTTCTGCGGTCTACTGAGTAATTCAGCGTCGCCGACGAGGAGGGAGCGCCCTCACAAGGTTACTAGGGTGTAACGTGTATGTAATGCGCAATTGCGCGGGTTCGGGGAAGATCGTACGACCGTGATCCGACGTGGTCGTTATGTTTCGGCCGACAGCGAAAGATGTCGCGAGTTCCCGAGAGAATAGGGGGTTGTTGCGGAAGGCGTTCGTGGTAGGTCGGGGAGGCGACGTGGAATTTATGTCCTGAATTTGCTTTTAAAGGAGGACGCCGGCGGATCAGGCGCAGCGTGAAAACGCCAGAAACTTTGTTTTTCGCAGGTGCGCTGAGCTCGCTGGCCACGTTTGAGCGGAGTTCGGTTGAATAGCTCCTATTAGGTGTAAGAGTCGCGCAGCACGCAAAGGGCAGTTCGACCGGATCTGCGGGGGCTGGGAGGTATGACAGAATCAAAATCAGGCGTGACTATCTCCATGACAAGGGCCTACAAGTGTTTATGTCCCTGGTGCAGCAACTCGGGCACGGTTTCCGGTCGAGTATAATGGACACCTGGGTCCACGACGAGGCAAGAAGATCAAAGAGGGGACCAAAACGCTGGCGACGGGGTATATAAGTAACGCACAACCAGGGGCACGAGTGTGTAACGGCAGCGCGTTCCGGCGCCACCTCCTGCTTCTCGCTGGGCCCCACGGTGACCACTCCGTTTTTAGCTGCTTCCTCATCCCCGTTCGGCGCCACGCTGTGGGTCCACGCCTTGTCGGGGCGTTTACACTCGCTGTCATCATTGATCTGAGTGATCGGTCGTTGTCGACGACGCACGCCTAAGTTCCGCCATCATACGAGGAAGCTTAAAGTCGCCGACAAATTGAATGTGAAGTCAAAAACGCACTCACGACCCTCACGACCTCGAGCGGTGGCCCAGACGACAGTCCAACATGTCTCCGCGATCCTGCATCGTCGGTCTTGGCATCTAGTTTCAAATGGTGGCCGAAACCGCCGCTGTGGCCGCCGCCTTCTCTCCGCTCCCGTAATTCATTCCATTCACCTCGAAACGCGTCTGTAAACTCTCGACGAGCTGGCACAGCGTGTCCGAGAGTTCCCTTATAAGTACCGACGCCGGGGTGGACGCTCATCAATATCACAAGCGCTGCCCTACTGATCTCCACCGACCCCTCTGTTTCCGCTCGCCCTCCGGCAGATCGGGAGGTTCTACCGGGCAGGGCGTGCGGTGTTCCTTAATGAAGGCCAAAAGTGGTGAAGGCGGGCAAGGTACGCGGGTAGAGCGGCGGCCTCCAGAGGCTGGAGTGGAGGATGGACTTCGGCACTGTATGTAGATCAATACGGTAATCGCTGAATGCCTCATGATCGGACGCCTTCTCGGGCCTCTACTCGGATGGCATGTGCAGCGCTCCCGCCGCAGCCCGATCGGCGTGTGGACGAGCCGGTAATACCGTTGACGGCATATGCCATGCGGGGGCCTTCTGGACGACGCGACAACGCGACAAGGAATCTGGGGTACGGTATGAAACCACTGGAGGTTCGGCTCACAGAGTCAACGAACAGGTAAGAAGCATCAATCTCAGAGGTTTCCTTACATGTTCAGTCCAGTCTCTAAGCGGCATGTTTGACACTGTCCTCCCTCAGCGCATCTGCCGTCTGTCCATGCACCGTTCGTTGTATTTCTCTCTACAGTGGTGCTTACTACGTCCAACCGATTCTGAAAACACATCAGCAAGTACTTCAGACACTTATGTTGTCGTCAATCTTGACTGGCTGCCTCAGAACAACGGGTTGTGTGCGTTGTGTGCAAACCGTAGCGTCCAATGGGTAACAACAATGAGTATATGTCATCTTGGCAGGGGTGCGGGGCGCGTGAGGGATCCGACTGTATATGTATATCGTGAGGAAATAGAGATAGACAGAGAGACAGAGGAGTGGATATACTTCACGAGGCAAAAACAGCGAAACAGGAAGGAAAAAAGATAGTCACAGTGGAACTGGGTAAAACCCACAAACAACATGCATGGCGTCGACTAGAAGCGAGAGAGCACAAGAAGAAACGAGAAGAAAGGCGAAATAGCACTCAAAGCAGCGAATCCAATTTTGACAACACCTCTAGCACGCCCGCTACAAGCTCAAAGCCAAGATCCTCCTCCCCGAGCGCCTCCTTCCTCACCTCCGTCACAAGGCCCATCACCGCCTCGCGTCCACTAACCTCCCCGCTCCCGCTCCCACTCCCAATCCTGGCCGCCAGCCTCCTCTTCGCCGCCGCCGTCCCGCCCGAAGACCCATACCCATCCGCACTCCCAAAGGGCCAGCACGAAAACTCCGCCAGTATCTCATCGCACCTCCCAAACGCCGCTTCCCTCTCCTCATACCCGAGCCTCCCAAACGCATTGTCGAGCACGCTCGCCGTGTGCGCGGCACATACGAGACATACGGCGCGCAGGACGCGGCACTGCGTGCCCTCGCGGTCGAGCGCGGCGGGCGGGATGGACGCGGTGGTGGAGGTGAGAAGGGCGACGGCGCGCGAGATGATGGATTCTTTCGTGCGCACGTCGGCGACGGGGTGGGTCGCCATGTCGAAGAGCAGGAAGTTGCGCTTCTCCGTGCGCAGGACGCCTTTGTCGACGAGCCCCTTAGCGAGGCGTTCCCGCACTTGTTTGAGCTGGAACCCGATTTTCATGACATTCCATGTCTCGCCTGTGCGGAGTGGGTTGGGCGCGAGTCAGATGGGTACGACGGAAGCATGATGAGGAGAGGAGAAATAAATCCCGGAGGAGGGACGGAGGAAGGACAGACACGCACCGCTGAGCAGGTCTATCCAGCTATTAATTCCCATCTTATCGTGCTCCTGGCCTTTCATCATCCTAAGGGCCTCGTCGAGAATCGTCTCTCCCGTCTGCCGGTCATCTATGACCTCTACTAGACGGTCCGCAATCGCGGCCCGTCGCCGATTCGGGTCCTTCACCAGCGCTATGCGCCGACGTAGCGCCAGCTCGATAAGAATACAGCCACGAAGCGCATAAGATATATTGTCGTTCCAGAACGATAAGTATCCCTGCGAGAGTAAGGATGTGGTCAGCCAGTCAGTCACACGTGTGTACGTGGGCACGAGAGCACATTTGAACAGAACGAGTGACAGATAACAGCTAGCACAGCAACACGGAGTCGAACGTGAAAAAGAAGCAACACTTCATACCTGTTTATCCTTGATACCAAGCAGCAGCACCTCCTCCATAATCGTCAACCTCGGCATCTTGCCGCCAATACGCGCCTCCTCACCCGCATCCTGGTCCAAATCCCGCGGGTCGTACGCGATCTTGCTTCCGCCCGCAAACGCTGAGCCCGCATGCTGCACCGTTCCCCCACCCGCGCTGCCGTTGGAGATCGAGCCCGAGGTCGAGTTCGTCCGTGACGGCGCCGGCACATCGTCGTCGGGGTCGTGTGTGGAGGCGGCGGGTGCGCGCCGCCGGGAGAGCCCGGCTGTGGACATCGCGGTAGCTGTCGCTGTCGAAAGAAGAGAGCCTGGCTGCGGCTTTGAGGGAGGAGGGGGGAAGAGGGAAGAGGACGGCGAGGGCGACGGTGATGGTGGGATGAGTCCGCAGCCTTGTTGGATGTTTCCAGCTTTCGGCTGTGACGGACCGTGGGGTTAGGGTTTAGGTGCCTACCTTCACTTCAAATTTCACTTTCCAACACACTTGGCTTCACCGCTCTCCTGCCCTCCGTAGTATTGGCGCCCTCTCACTGTGGCGAGAATACTTCCAATTCTCCTTGCATGATTGCTGTCATTTGTTCATCTCCCTGTTCTGCTCGAGCTGTCCAACATCACGCGTGCAGAGCTCAGGAGTATGTATAGCGTTCACCTAGACAACTCACCTGGTCAACGGAAACGCGACTTCCGAACCCAAATCTTCTTCAAGATTTGTAGTCAGGTCACTTCAGTCCCATTTTTATTGTAGCATGAAACGACGTTTGAAGATATAGGGAATATGTGTACTTATGCTTTCACGAAATCGCTAAATTTTCCAATATCCTTCGTCAGGTCTCTTATGCAGTGTTTCCATAGCCACGTCTTGTTGCCTTCCCAATGGCAGGGGATCTCCTCCAGAATTTTCGGCGACGTCACCGCACTGACCGCTTCCGCCATCCTAGATAGAATGTCCCTGCACTCCTGCTTCGTGCACTCGCCGTACCACTTATTGTGCGCGGTGCATGCCTGGAGCTGCACTACGCTCCATTTATAGTAGTAAATTGCCTGACGGTGTGATCTCATCAGCAAAATCTCATGCCTGAATTTCACTGCATACCCAAGACACTTTCAGGTCATCCGGTAAGAACCGCAACACTTGTTCGCAATTCTGGTCTAAGAGCGGTATTGCGGCCAGATCCATGAGCTCCGTATAACCATGTTTCTTGGCATATACCAGGATGCTATCTGCATGCTGCGGAAGTGTATTTCTGCGAAATCATCGTTACAAGATGCTGTTAACCGACGAGACACTGGACGACACACTTCATGCGATCCAGGCAGACATCCATCGCCGCCCACACCTGGTATTTCTCGGCTGCTTCGGCGACAGAATCCAGCAGCTTGAACTCCATCCCATCGGCCAACTTTGAGCGTCTCTCAGGGTACAAGTACTTCAAGACGACCTCCAGTGTGTCTGATGATTCTACGAGCGGGATGACTTCGTCCACGGACGTCTGCATTCCTTCCGTGGATAGCACGCCCGAGTTGGCGTCCACCTTTCGCTTGTGCAATTTGAAGAGTACCCCATCGCAGGACTTGAACGTGATATCCGAAGGGATTCCTGAGACTGTTACGCGAGTTCGGACGCGCCAATATCAGATCAGATCCTAACCACGTAGTGTTCAACGGTGCTACTCACATTCCACTTCCATTACTACGGGCTTGCACAAACTGTAGAACGTAGTCTTTGGCGTCCTCGAGGCAAGATGGAGGAAGGTGCACGCTTGGTCGGGGACAAAACGTGTCTTGATCCCAACTGCTTCACAGGTATGTGAATCAGATTGACGCGCAAACCCACACGAGGCTGGCTTCTAGATGATCGTATCTAGACGCCTGCAAGAGAGGACAACCTTTTTCTACGTCCATTAGCGCCCACTGCCTCCGGACGCTGGGGGTCTGAATGTGTTCTGATCTGCCAACGCTGGGCCTCTAGGATGCAAGCACCCGCACTTAGTGCTTATCGCCCCCTGAGTTCTCACCAACACGGGGGCGCTTTCTGGAATGGAAAGGTCAGTCTCGTCGTCAACGAACGTCGCAGTCAATGCTTGGGTAATGTCTGATCCCATCTGAAACTCCCAGTGTCTACTTCATCTGCCCACCCGGCGAATGCTTGAAGGATTCCTCGGGGAACTCAATCGACGAGAGCGTGCTGTCCCTTTTGACGACGAGTCCATGTTGTCCTCGCCTTCCTAGCGTGGACTGAACTACTTCCTCAGACGATCGCCCGTTGGGTATGCAGCCTTCGCGTGAACTTACGACCGTCCTGGCAGGTAGTATTATCACATGGCACAAGACTTCAGCATTCGTACGTTCTGCGGCATCAAATTCAGTAGAATTATTTGAAGAAGCTGCTGAATTTCGGGATATTCTCGCTCTTCTTCTTAACGTAATCAGTCCAACTGCCACCTTTATTCCCATGCGCTTCCGTGAGTTTCGCTATCAGCTCGGCAGACATGACGACCAAGACGTCTTCTCCCATATCCCTCATGATGTTGACGCACTGACTGCTCTTGCATCTCCACTTGTACTCGGTCGCGTGCCACGTACACGCTTTCCGTTGAAGACGGCTCCATGTATCGTAATACAAAGCCTGCGGTGAGGAGGTGCGTTATTCGACCCAGCCCCGTATGCAATCACCAATACGTACCCAATGGACAGCGAGATCCCGCGGCAACTTCTTCATCACTTCCTCGAAAGGATGCGCCAAGAGGGCCACAGCTGCTTTGTCTAGAAGCTCGTGATTCTCGTGTTTATACGCGAAAATCATAATTCGGTATGCTTCCGCAGGCAAGGCCTCTCTGAGACTGACATCAATACCAGCTCGGAAGGGAGTAACGTCTCTTACCCCAGGCGGGCATAACATACATCCATAGCCGTGTACACCTCGTACTTCTCCGCGGCCTCAGCGACTGTTTCCAGGAGCCCAGGGTCGATCGATTCCAAACTATTGGCGGCGCGGCACGCAGGATATAAGAATTTGAAGAGGATATTCAAGGTCGCAGAGTCTTCCGTTAGCGAAACGACTTCTCCGGGAGCATGAAATTCTGTCGGGGCGAAGCCTCCCGCTTCGACTTGGAGATGGATCTTGTGAATGTGGAAGAGAACGCCGTCGCTCGAGCGGAAGGTTATATCGGGATTGGCGGCGAAGGCTCAAGGTCACGACTTCAGTCAATCATCACCGCAAACTCTGCTCGCTGGCACTCACATACGTCGGTCATTGGTGGTGCGTAGATCTTGGTCGAACGGTATTCTTGCGCGTCGAGTTTTCGTAGGCGACTGACCAGGGATCGTAACTTCATGAAAATCGTGGATCGTGCTAGTTGCGTCCCTCCCTACGGCCAATGTCTCCTGCGTAGCGACACGGAGGTATGGGAATGACAGGTGTGTTTGAGACATCGTCGTTGCCTGAACCCAGGAGGAACATGACCGGACACTGAATGTCTCATATTGTGAGCTCGTCATAGGTACCATTTCAGACACCTAATCTCTTCTGCCACGATGCTCTTGACCAAGAAGCCACCATTGAAAGAAGCTTGAGGAAGGGTAGTCGAAAGCGATGGGTAAGCAAGGTAGCGTCCCAGTTAGTCGCACCTCCGTTGTGTAGCTTGTCGCCTTTCGATGTCATGATGGAAGCAGTGTTGATGCCACATTTCAAGACAACTCAGCAGATAGAGCAGACGACGCTTAGATATCGTGCCTTCCACAAAACATCTTGGCCAATAGTGCCGTGGAATCCGGCGATTCCCAGTCGGCTAGGAGGGTATGGTTACGAACGTCGAGTCTGCTCAACCAAGTTGTGGACGACTACCGCACCTGGATTCAAAGGTTCTCTTTCTTACCACGGAAGTCTTCGATAGATCCCACAGTACGTCTCGTGCGACCAGCGACTCGTTGTGATTATACCTTTCTTTGTTTTCCTCGAGCAACGAGCAACGCTGCCAGCGGCAGATGCTCAGCAACAGCCGATCCCGAGTCAATCAAAGAACGTAGGTACTTACCAGGCCGCCTCGCTTTGGCCTCCGTGTCAGTGGTTCCCAGGCGAACGACCAATGTTTGTCATCGCTTGGACATGTGCTATCTGAGTCTATCGATCTATCATCCTCGCTTGGAAACCATAGCTTCACCACGAGCCCGACCGGCCTTGCGTCTGCTCCAGCTTTTGGCCAGCCCGCCATGTCCACACTGCGCATTCCGCAAGAAATCATCGACGTTATTCTAGGAGAGCTCCGAGATGATATCCCTACCCTACAAACGTGCGCACGCGCGGCGCGCTCTTTCCTTGTCACCGCCCGCGCGCTCTTGTTCAGAGTCGTAACCCTTAGGGGTAGCGGAAGCTCCAACTGTGAACGGCTCTACCACGTTCTCGAAGGTGACCACGGCCACGGCCTCGTGTCATACATTCAAGAGCTGCGGGTCTATAACGACCATTGGGACCACTGGATCGCATACAACAAATGCTTCGCAAGTCTGCTACAGCTCCTGGCCGAGATAGGATCCGTACGAGTATTTGCCGTCGAGGTCGGCGGAGGCAGCCTTTGGCATGAATTTCCGCTTCGGCTTAGAGAGCCATTTCTCGCCCTTCTCAGAGCACCCAGCATCATCACCGTCTCGTTAGTCGGATCGTTCACTCGGGGCCTATTTCCTGTAGAGGTGTTCGCCGGAGCGCCTCGACTCAAACACCTGACGTTGTCGGATCGCGTGCTACCGGAACTGCATCAAGCTGACGATCATCTTCAAGCCACGACGGTTGAGCCCGGGCAGCTGGAGTCCTTGACACTCGGAGATATGGGTGCTGAACAGCTCATGCGTTTCTTGGCTGCCCCTCTCAGTCCATCGCGCGTCTCCCGGCTCCGCGAACTTTCGATTACGAATGTAATGCCGGAGACTTTTGGCTGCATTCAGAGGATGCTCTATCATTATGCCGCCCAAGGAACTCTCACGAGCTTTGCATGCACTTATCCTCGCGGTATGTACTTATATTCCTCTTGTAAGGACTCTGAATGACGACAATACCATAGACGAGATATCTCCCACCATGATTTTCGACCTGCGGACTCTTCTGCAGGTCCGATTCTTGAGATTTGAAGTGCTATTGTATAGGCTCAACGAAGAAACCTTCATCACCGCGCTCTTGAACAAGTCTAATCTGCCGCCCAACCTCGTAAGGCTGACACTCAGCTTTGATGATGAAGAATATTATTTCGGCAGGGAACGCTTTACACACGATGCGGGCGACTATCAGCGCATGGATTCCATAATCGTTTCAAGCATACCAACGACATGTTACATCGACATCCAAATGAAGGTATCAATCTTCATCCGCGTCTCCAGGAAGCAAGAAGCTGCGTTACGCTCCAAGGCACTGGAGCTCTTCCCCTCGCTACACGCGACCGGCAAATTGACCCTCACCCTCGACATCGTTGTGAGCCCTTATATTACCTAAGACGAGGTTGACAGACGAAGGCCTGTCAGCGAATATGGACCACGCGCCATGGTTGGGAACGAGCAGGAAGAGGTTGTTAGGGTGTCTGCGAGGTAACTGCGGTACCATCAGTTTGAGGACAATTTCCTTTTTTCTTGGTACATATCTGCTTCCCCCACCATACCGCTGTTATCAGTTTCAGCGTCGCTCCTCTGCGCTCTCAACCAAGTAGTAGGAGTGAATCGAGTGTGAACGTCAACCATGATCTATCATGTCGTGAAGGCGTTCTCGTTATGCTCACTGTGAGCATTGGGTTGCAAACTTCAGTGCTGCACTCGGGTGAAGTTCCTGCCTTGAAATTCTTCCTGAGGCGTCGTACCTCTAGTCCGGCAACAAGGTAGGAGCGACATTTCGAATTCTACTTGGCGTCCTAGGACAGATTCGGAAGGCGGCTCAAAAGGTTTGCGACGGGACGTGTCGGAGTTATGAAAATAACGGTACAAGTTATACATTGAACGCTCAACCACACCGCAAGCTGTAGCGAAAGGGGATGACCATACGCCTGCCGTCTTAGGTCGCCTCCTCGTCCTCTTCCTCAGCGAAGTCTGGGTTTGGACCGAACCAATCGATGTGGTTGATCGTCCACACATTCGGCCTGGTTCCGTTCAAGAATATATGCGCGGCGATGTGATGATTGATTCCTTGCATGGCGGTAGTCTTATAATTCGCGGTGATGTGGCGGCCGATGTGGACAACCCGTCCCCCTTGCCTCGTGGTGGAGTGGTCAGGTCCCCTGCGGGAACAGACGTTAGACGCTTCGTGTGCCACCACAAGCCGGAAGGGAAATCATACCTGATGGTGACCTCGACGAAGGTCAAGCCGGCGGCTGGGCCGGTTTGCCACTGCGGCGTGGCGGCAGCTACGACTGCCCCTTCGCAATGGCCACGAAGGGGCTGGTTGGGGATTGAACCCCTCCAATGGATAGTGAGCGCCATGATATAGCTATGCCGATGATAGTAAGAGAGTGAAATGTGTATGGCAGGGATTTTGCTTACAAGACTGACTCTGGATGTATTCGGGGTGCTGTGTATTGTAGCTTTCGAAGACAGAGTCGCTGGCAGTTATACCTCTCGCCCTTCCTTCATCCCCATGCGCGCGTGCACCCACGGAGTTGGCCGTTGGGAAGGAGGAGAGCATGCAGACCAGATGACCAGGATATTTCGCAATGCTCATCATACGAGGAACACCGTGTTGAGTGGTAGTGGACATTCCGAAAAGCGCTTGAATCTTCCATGCTGTCTGTCGTATGGCTTGACGTGCGAAAAATGGTCAGACGACTGGTTAACAAACGTACATACCAGGCACTGCTGACGCCTTCGTAGTGCAAAACATACCAGTGTCACGAAAGACGCTGACTGCGCCGGATTCAAACATCTCGGCTCAAAATGGAGGAACTCGTCATTGCGACAAGTGGTGATATCTGACACTCTGATTCAAATCCAGGAGATGCCCTTAGACAGACGATGCTAAGCCGTAGCAGCAGACCATTTGGCTCGAATGTGACCTGTATTTCGGTAAAAATCAGGCATGGAATGGGCATGCCATAAACGAGAGAAGCCATGAAAATGTCATCGAAGAGTACCAGCTCCCGCGGAGAACAAGGCTGAATGAGACAGTCTATGCCTCCTGGTTTCAGCGATACGTTCGCCAGGTTGCTTCGGCCGTTGCGAAACTCCGAGAGCACAGGAAACCGGCAACTTCTATGTTACTTGTTCCAGAAAGGCCAGCAATTCGTAGGAGAAGACAATGAATTGCGCGATTGTGAGGTTAGAGCGGCAGGAGACGGGCCACGGAAGTGATGGGCTCGGAATGAAAAAATGCCTGTGTCAAACAAAGGCAAACGAAGGTCTTGTCCTCGAAGTTCGAACCATCGCATCAGCTGAACCGTGTTGCTGCAGTTCCTCCTCAGGAACGAATAGGTCATGCAGCGCCGCTGAATGGAAGCTTCAGCATACTAGCCGAGCTTTGTAGGGCGCATGCTACTTCGTAGCTTTGTCTCACATATACTCTGGAACACACGTCCTTGCTCACGTCACACTGGCAAGTCTCTACTTCACTCTTGCTTAGGACTTATGGCTCCCATACCTGAACCTCATCGACCTACATACACCTGGACTGAGGACGTCGAAGATCTCGAACAATACAGTCCTGGAGGGTACCATCCAGTTCACATCAACGACCAGATCCATGGCCGATACCGCATCGTGCACAAGCTTGGCTTCGGTAGCTACTCTACCGTATGGCTCGCGCGAGACGAGCAGGAGATGAGATTTGTTGCACTGAAGATCATCATCGCCGCCGCTTCTGGAGAAAGTCGGGAGACCCAGATTTTACGCCACCTGAGCGCGGGGAACCCTGCGCACCCGGGACGACGATACGTCACGATTTTGCTTGATAGCTTTGAGATTCAAGGCCCCAATGGATCGCACCGCTGCCTTGTGACGGAGGTGGCTGGCTCTAGCGTCGGCACGGTCAGATACGAAGCGGACGGGAACAAGCTGCCTGTCCCTGTCGCACGAAAAATCGCGTCACAGTTCCTGCAGGGGCTCCAGTACCTTCACTCCTGTGGTGTCGTTCACGGAGGTCTGCTCCTTCTTTTGCGCTTCAGAGTGTGACTGACGGCTGCGGCATATCCTAGATTTTCATCTTGGCAACGTCTTGCTCGGCATCCCCGACTTCGATTCGTGGCCCGTCGACAAGGTATACGAGCACTTTGGGAAACCTCGAAAGCGGCCTGTCACAAGGGTAGACGGCGCACCACTGACGGCCGCCGCGCCAAGCTACGCCGTACGCCCACCCAACCCGCTCCGGCTGGCAAAACTCTTCCTCAACGAGAACTACGACATCAAAATCAGCGATTTCGGAGAATCGTTCCTCTTCACCGACCGTACAACACCACCACCAGCGTCGCTCAACACACCCATCGCGCTCGCCGCTCCCGAGATCATTTTCAACGACTCTCCTGGCCCCAAGGCCGACGTCTGGGCGCTTGCGTGCACGATTTTCGAGGTGCTCGGGGACCACAGCCTCATCGAGTCGTTCTTTGCGGAGCGCGACGAGGTCCTTGTCGAGATGGTACGCGCTTTTGGAAAGCTCCCTGAGCGGTGGTGGAAGCAGTGGGAGAATCGTTCCACGTTCTTCGAGGAGGACGGAACCTTCAAGCCGGACTCGGGAGATCAGACCGGCGAGCCAAGGACGGTGGATCTGAGGGAACGGCTGGGACAGATACGCCGGTATGATGCAGACGGACAGACGGAGCTCAGTGGGGATCTGGAAGCGCTGGAAGTCGTCTTGGGGGAGATGCTGAGATACGAGCCAGGGGAAAGAATCAGTGTTGAAGACGTTGTGTTACCGTTCTGACCCGACTAGCATGCGTTTTTATTGCTTACCCCGAACAGAAATCCATCTGCATTCGTTAACGACGTCTGGAGACTTTGTCGTCATCACTTGTTCTACCCCTCAGGCCGTCCTTCAGACCCCTCATCGAGATCCCCGACGATCGCGCCATTTTTTGAGCTCTCATCCTAGTTCAACGTCCGCATCGGCGGCAAAGCCTCAAGCCTGGAAAGTTGTCGTCGCTATATCTGTCCCACAGCATTGTCCCGATAACGAAGAGAATGCAAACCCAGAACCTCCACGCCGGCGGGTCTCCGAGAAATGTACAGTACGTCTTTCAGAAGATTGCAGCTCGCCGGCGGTGCTTCATCCACATCTACAGTGCACATCTACAGTATCGCAAAAGTTCATGGACGATCTTGAAGGTGCCCGAAGACCAGGCATGTCAGTACTAGTGCCTGGAACGCAAGGTGGTTTTTGGTGAAGGTGATATCGTTGTTTGGCAAAGGCTTGTGAATAACACTCCGCCCATCACGCGCCATCCACGCCGGAACACCAACACATCTCGAAGCTCAGCCCACCACCCCTCGTTGCAATATCATGAGACAGCCGCCGAAACCACCGCGGCGAACGTCTGAAAGATGTAATACCTGTATCCAATTTCCTGATCAATCACTGAGGTCTGCTGTCGCCCAGTCTGTGCAGACGACGCCGACGTCACGTTCATATCAGCTGATGGCGTTCTCTTTCGCATACACCAGAAAAATCTGCACGTCGCCGCAGCAGGCTTTCCCCCCGCTGGTTTTGACGCGAGTGAAGAAATTGTGCCGCTCACCGAGAATGCCGCCACGCTTGAGCTCCTCTTCCAATATGTCTATCCTCAGCGCCATCCGCTCCTCGAGGACACCCCTTTCGAGGTCCTGTCACCCCTTGCAGAGGCAGCCGAGAAATATCAAGTCTTTTCGGCCATGAGTGTCTGCTATATCCGTATGAGGCGAGTACAGTCTACGACTCAAAACTTTCCCTGTTCATGGAGGATTGATAACGGAACTCCGCCTCAGAAACGTACTGCCAGAACACGCTTTAGAGATTCAACTACGCAGCAAGGCACGGGTATCACAGTATCCTAAACGCTGTCGCACCGTTGCTCCTCGACATACCCTTGGATGAGATTGTGAAGACCCTTGCTGCTCACATGGTCATCCCCTGGGTAAGTGGGCCGCAGTATACGGAACGCCACGATCTAAAAATTATCTTAGGTCTGTTACAGGGAAACCTGGAGCCGTGCAGCATCAGCAGAATTATCCCTCATTCCCATTCCAGGCGGGACCGGTAGCTCATCGGTGCACTGCCGTCGCTGCGGGAAACATTGGTCAGTGCCACACAATTCGTCTCACCCTGCTTTAGCCTGGTTGGGCCTGAGCGACAAGAGATCCCGGACTGCTCTCAAAGCGCTTTATGGGAAGCCAAACATCCCCTGCTCCCATTTGAGCTGGGCAACGAATTACCTTCCGGCATTGGAGCGAGAGCTTGACAAAGTTCCAAGCTTTGATGCTTTCTTGTAGCGGTTTGTACTTACGGTACAAGGCAGTGACTGCTCTCTTCTCGCTAGGTTATCCTCGTCTCATGTTCAGGTTGACTATCGCTCTTGTTGCATACGTCAGCCCTACCGCAGCCTCTCAGCGCATATTCCATACCTCGCGAGACATGAGGGTTTGCTTGGTCGCGAGGGACTCCATCCGTTCACGACTGTCGACCGACGCAACGATGGAACAGTGCATCCTGGCATGCACAGGGCGTGGTCCATGCGATTGATCAGGTATATACTTATACAGTGTATGTGCATACAGGCCTGCATCCAACCCATATGTGCTATATCCAACCATGTGAGTGCTGAGGCCGATGCCTCCAACGACAGCAGGAGATCGCCCTGCTCACCGTACCTCCAGTCTTATTCGTCCCCTGATCTTCGCACAAGGCACTCACGAGACACCGCCACCATCCACAGCTGGACGACGTCCAGTTCAGGGAGCTTTGGCTGCTCGCCGAGGCGCGATGACCCGCCTCTCCTGGACATCCCCTTAACCGAGATGGTCAAAGCAATCCTCCCGCACTTGGTCGTTTCTTGGGTACATGAGACACCCTATGCGATGACGCCCGGCGTATATGTTCCGCGCTTCGCAGGAAACGGGCGTGATTGATATGGGGTGGATGTGGACACTGGGCTCGCTGGGAACATGCATCTTCACCGTCGCGGTGGAAGACGAAACATCACCGGAACCACGCCTATGTAAATGGACGACGACAATACATTGCTTTTCCCTTCACGCAAGCAACCACAGGCAGTGTACACTGTACCGTATATCACGGACATCACCCGCCCTAACGAAAAAAAAAAAAAAACAAAACGACACTTTCTAGCTTCCAACAGCAACAAACCAAGAGACAGACAGAAAAAAAAAAAACACAAATCCGGAAAGGGGGAGAGGGAAGGAAAAAAAAAAGGAACGTGGGACGCCTCCGAACGAGATACGCGGAACAAAAGGGTGGGGGATGAATGTGGTCATATATCCACAAGTTCTAAATATAATAATATCGGGGTGGTATAAATCGAGGGTGCTAGGCAACACTAGGAAGAAGGGATATCGCGAAGTGGAAGAAGCAGCAGGCAAAGCACTCCCCGGCTAGCCGGGCCGGGGGCTCAAGAGGAAGGTAATAATGCGGCAGGCGTTGGCGGTATCGCGGGGGGCCGTAGCCATGAGCCACGACCGGCGCGTACATCGAAGGAAAAGAAGGGGCAAAAAGAGGCTACGCGCACTCCGTACGAGACACGACGCAAAATCGCAGAAACACGAACGGTTGGAGCTGAAGCTGCCGCTGTATGGGCGTAGGGAAGGGTGACCAAGTACAAAAATAAATGAAAAAACAAAAAAGTCAAACAGAAGAAAATCGGTCCTGCAAGACCCGCTCGAGTCGTCAAAGGTCACGGTCACAGTCCACAGGGGGGGGGGGGGGGGGGGGGGGGCTCATAACGAGGTCGTGTCGGCCACAAAGCCGAGTTTTTAATGTGTATAGGTTGATGCTTGCGGTCCAGCTTGTTGCAGGTATTATGGAGATCCATGGGGTATGGTATGCGACGTCACGCGGCGCTGGAGCGTCCTACAGGTTCCAGGCGATGGCGAAGTGTGGGATGGCCGTGCTACGACGGGTAGTAGACGTCGTCGTCCCATGATTCTGTGGGGGATAAAAGGGGTCAGCGACGGGCGACCAGGGGAATCGAAGAGGAATGGGGGAGGGGGGTCAGGTTGTGGGAGTATAAATTGCGGTTTGGAGTCAAATGAGGGGGCTGTGGAAAAAACAAACGAAGCACGAAAGAGAAACCAAGGAACGAGATGATGACGTCATCGATACCAAACACATTGCAACGTCCACCAGTGTCGTGACAACGAGGACGATCTTGCGGCCCCCAATGGCAACAAGCGAGCAGAGCGTCACTTGAGTCGAAGTCATTTCCCGGGACGAACGGGATTCCTACTAGAGGGCACCATCCACCAAGCTGGGGGTCGATAAGCATACTCGGTGTTCGAATGCCCCGATGCGGACTTCCCTTTCTTCCAAGTCCGCGATCGGTCGATCGCACCCTTCGCGAGTTCTGGTTCCGCTCTGCGGCGGAAAGCGAGCCACGGAGGTGGTGGGTGCACGAAGACGAAGAACAAAAAACAGAAAAACAGCATGCACGAACGAGAAGAAGGTGGAGAGCACCGAGGTTGGGATAAGTGAAAAGGAGGAAAGCTCACCTTCGGTTATACTCCGCCATGCGAGGAAGAAAACGGTGATTGCGGCCGTCTCGAGGACCGTTGCGAGGAATGCGCCGTCGACTTTCTGATCTGACGCCTGCGGAGCCGAACAGTGCGTGTGTCAGTCCAATTTCGAATCCGAGCAGCGAGGATGGGCAACATGCAAGACGACCAACGTACCGTACACAGCACCCTTCCGAGCAAAAACCACGCCAGCTGGCTCAGCACGAACAACAGCGCCGAGAGCGTGTAGAACACCATGGGTCGTTGCTCGTGCAGCACTTGTAGGACTATGTACGCCATGAGCGCAAAATACAGCACCACGCAGACCAGCGGCCATATTGACAGGACGACAAAGAGCGAGATGCTGCGCAGGGCTTCCGGTGGATCCGAGGGCGCGCCGATGGTGGTCGTCACGCCTAGCGCGGTGTCGAGCGAGAGGTACGTCCCGAGGCCGAAGATGAGCAGGGAGAAGACAGAGTACGGCTTCGAGCAAGGAAGATCAGCATTCATCATCAAAGGCAGGAAACACGCAAGGAGCGCCGGCAAGACGTACCACAAGACTACTCCATGTCCCGTCTTCCACTACCTGCGTTGCAATGACAGCGTTTGCGAGGAGGGCCCAGAAGAACGCCGCGACGACGCCGGCGTGTATCGCAGTCAGGACCACAAGCGCCGTGCTGCCCTGCTCAAGGAACGCGCCCGTCGTAATCGCATTCAACGGCAGACTGATCGCATAAATCCCCAGCAGTGTGCGCAGCTCGATCCTTCCGACCGCAGCCTTACGACGGTGTGCGAGGTATATGAGAGCGAGGGTGAGGAGCAACGACAATGCGCAGGCGATGATGTTGGCGATGTTGCCGAGGTGCGGGGAGGGCGGGTTCGTGGTGGGGGAGAACGTCGGGGGGATGAAGCACTTGGGGTTGATGCCGACGCCGGCGGTGCGCGGGTCGGCGGAGTCACCGACGAGGGTGGAGTTGGCGGCACGCTGGAGCTGCCGGTAGAAGAGGTTGCACCATGGGTAGGAGGGCACGGAGGTGCATAACGGCGCGAAGTCGCCGAAGCGGGTCATCTCGTGCGGTGTGACGAGGAGGGGAAGGGAGGGGGAACGGGCGGACGACGGGGAGGACGGTGAGGAGAGGGCGTTGGCGTGTGTGAAGGGAGGGATTGAACTGAAGCAGGAATGTTGCAACCACGTGGTCACTGATCGCTGCGCGATCGGTACCTGTTGCCATCGTTGTCATCCGGTCCGGGTCATCGTTTTTTATCTTGGCACATGTGCATCCCAAGCCCAGCCTTTGCACTGCACCCATTCGCGCCAGCGACGTCTTCTGTCTCTCTAATAAAATGGTACGCTGACTGAGAATTCGAGGATGTCGTTTCTCCCGTCTCCAGCCAACACGGAAGACAAAATTCGACATGCTACCTTCTCCCCATCCAAGCTAACTTAGCTCCGTCGTGTAGCTTGGCAGCGATTGCAGCAAGACTTCCTCATCATCATCATCTTTCTAGCGGGACCGAGAGCCCACAGCCTGCGCTGAAATAGCCCGTCGCAATGCTGCGCGAGTTTTCCTGCTCCGCGAACGTCGGTCCTAATGCAGATATCACTCTGCACGAGGAAGACGAGGGGGAGGCACCATAAACGTGAAGCGTAGTAGTGGTACGACGCTCGTGGAAAAACAGCAAACATTGCAACCTGCCGAGGCCAACGCTCACGTTTGACTGCTCGACGCTTGGAACGGGAACAGTGGGCATGGTTCGCTGTTTCCATAACGTGATAAATCGTGATTGGCGTTCACGCGTATGTGGCATATGTGCGACCGTGTCAGGCAAATTATTCATGGTGTGAAAGCGAGACGAAAAATCATTTAAGTGAAATCCAAGAGCGATGGCCTGGAACAAGTAAGTATGAGAATCCTACAACTTGAAGAACGTCTCAAAGCTTGGAGCTCTCCTCAGCTCCGGCCCAATTGCTGCTGCGCCTACCCGGACTGCGCTCACGTGAGCGCAATCATTTGGCATCGCGAAAAGCGCTTCCAAAGCAGCCCGGGACCTCTTTTCTCCCAAGCTCAGCCAAAGTTCAGAGGAAGTCGGTAGGTACCGATTGGCTCGACAAGGCTTGCAGTGGACTGGCAGGCTACTAACGGTGCCTAATGCTGCTAATGCTGCTCGGCTCCAAGCCTCCCTGTAACAGACCTGCCGAATATTAGATTATGACAAGTTCAAATGTGGCGCTCTGCCTACCCATGGAACAATTAAGTGCGCAGACAATTTCTTCACAACCTCATCCAGGGGAACGTCAAGTAGGAATGGTACGGCGGTGCGTACCACATCTACATAGCCGTGCCTGTATGCGTAGTTGAATACCTCGGCAACGTAATTCGGTAGTGTGTTGCTGAGGGTTGATGCCCCGCTTTCAGTCCTCTGCGATAATAACGGGAGCAAAAGAGCTCGCAGTGCTCACCTCATACGAATGCGACAAATATTCATCGCCGCAAAAACCTGATATTTCTCCGCGGCCTCTGCAAGCGGTGACAGCACTTCAAAAGGCGTGTCTTCGAGGTACGGATGGCGCCGAGGGTACACGTATTGAAACAGGAGCTCGAGCGTCGCAGCACTTTCGGTGAGCGGCACGATTTCTCCACTAGCGTCGAATCCGGCGGGCGGAAATCCCGCAGCAGCGATCTCCAGGTTTCTCTTGTGGACGTGGAAGAGAACGTCATCGGACGATACGAACGTGACGTCGGCATCCGCTGCGCAGACTGTGTAACAGTAGACGTCAGTACCTTGGTCGTTGGGTTGGATGAGCGAGTTACATGTGTCGGACGTTCGACGCGACGGTTCTGGCCTTGAATCGTCGCTTTTAATGGAGTCTTCCGTGGCGGACATGGTTCACGATGCCGCTTCCTTGACTACGAGAGTAGGAAGTGAAAGAGAGAGAGCAAGAGGAGCAGCACAACTGCGGCGAAACCTCATGGTCGCCACGTTGTAGCTCGATATCGATGAGCGTGTCCCAGAAGAAGTAGCTTAGGCGCCAAACGTTGCTATATTCGCCGGGAAGGTTTCCCATGTCCCGATCCGACCCCAGAGGGAGCGCCTCGTCTTGACGCAGATGTGCGCGAGGCACAAGATGACCGTACAGTTGGAAACACACATAGTTGGGAACCTACAAGCTTGCTGTACATGGCGGCGTACGGAGCTAAAGGAAGGTATCAAAGCTGGGTACCGTGCTGAGCTCCCCGTCCAACTTCGAGCTAAAGGATTTCTTGTCAAATGTCAGGCCCCAGACTCTCGTGTCTATGTTCGTAAACAGTTCCTCCAGTGCGGCTCGAGACCTCTTCTCGCCCAAGTCCACCCAAAGCTGGGCAGGTGGCAACTGATTGCTAGGATCTGTCGTTTGGTATACACCGTCGCATTTAGGGCAGGTCTTGCGCTTGCCCTGATAAGTGACCTCCACTCTATACAACGGGGACAACGACATTATTGCCTTGCGTGCCGCCCGGCTCCATGCTTGCCGATAACACACCTGGTCAAAAGCTCAGATGCATTCCGAAGGTGAGCATTCCACATACCCAAGGCTTATAAAGGTGCACCGAAAGCGTTTCCAGAATCTCCTCTAACGGGATGTCGAGCAGGAACGGGGCCGCCAAGGCCAGGATGTCCGCGTAACCGTGCTTCGAGGCGTAATTGAATATATCGATGGCATGGTTTGGGAGGAAGTTCCTAGATCGATCGCTCGAGGTTATACGTGGCTGACTGTTGTAAAAAGCGGGCGCACGTACTTCATGCGGATTTTACAGATATTCATCGCTGCGAAAACCTCGTATTTTTCGGCTGCTTCGGCGAGCGGTGCTAGAGTGTCGAATGGAGTGGATTCGAGATCTGGATGTCTCTGCGGGTATATGTACTGGAAGAGGAGTTCGAGCGTCGCCGAATCCTCCGTCAGTGGAACTTCTTCTCCATGGGTGTCGAATTCGGAGGGCGGAAATGCCGCAGCGGCGACGTCCAGGTTTTTGCGGTGAGCACGGAATACGACGTTGTCAGACGAGACGAACGTGACATCGGCATCGCCAGCACAGACTGCATGCATGGATGCCATGTGAGCGGTGTGGTGGTGAATTTCTAAACAAGACGCACATCGTTCGGATGTCCTTCGTGGTTGTTTCGTTTTACTGGTTATCTCTCTGAGGAGAGACTCTTGCGGGGTGGACATAGTCGCGGTTTCGTTTCCCTGTCACTCCACGGGGTGGGGGTACAGTATGAGATGAGAGGCTTCGAGGAGGGTCCACTGTTGGACACGTGCAGGCCGATAATCGATTAGGCGTCTAAAAGAAGGCTGGTCAAGCGTCGTGTTCGGTTTGAAGCAATGATACTCGGGCAAGATAGGCGTCCAGCTGACAAATTGAGGTGGATCGTAGCAAGACGTCGAGTTGACCGCCGCGAGTCTGTTATCCCGCGTATCGGCATCTCACATGGAATGCAGTGCAGAGTGGACCCCGCAAACCTGATGAGCGGCGGGCTGGTACGGATGCTGCGAGGCATTTTGCCACTTCCCGCCAGTCATAGAGCCAAATGCTCTTATCCAATCGCACCTCGTTACAGTTTAAGACACCAGAGCATGCGGGACGTTCGAAGAGTGCACTGTTCCGCTTGACTCGTTGGCCTGACCTACAGGCCATAGGACAAGCCTCCGGTCTCCTTGTCGGGCTTAAATGTCCTCAGCTGGATTGTCTGGAGTCCTGTCCTTGAAATTTAATAATCGTGAGGTCCAGAAAAAATCACGCCGTTCGCTGGTGAAGGCGAGATCCAAGGTCGAGGTTTTGAGTCACATAAAGCTGAAGGTTTGTGGCGAGGAAAGTGTTGTTCACAAGCTGCTGCCAAACAACGCCATTGCCACGAATTCAGACCTGTAGTTGAACTTCAAGTTCGAGGGCTTCAGCACGTCACAGCCACAACGCTGATACACCTTTCGAAACACATACATGAAACGGTCGCCATACCGCAGCAAATCTCGCAGAGCGATCTGGAATACACGCGAGCGGTGGTGATATCGAGTCGAAGCATAGACGCAGACTCACAGAGGGAGTTTTGGGTCCGATGAGATACCATTTTTTCCATCCTTCTTTGGTTGTCCAAGCTTTGGTACGGGGCGCGCGTCTCCCCTTTGGTTTTGTTTCCGCTTTCCTGTACTCCCGAAACTCTCAGAATGCATAGAAAAACTCTTCGTGATCTTGGGCTGTTCAGAGAAAATCTGGCGAGCAGTGTGTCTTGATCATGCGTCACATATTCGCTCTCACCGCCCGAGCGGACTCACTCAGCATTCTCTGCAAAGAGAACCGCACCTGTCGTCACTCAAGTGCGGTCGAAGGTAGGGTGCGCCATCTTTATCATCGTCCCACTGGCGTTTCGGCTTCTGCATCCTTGATGCTGTGCGTCGATCTTGCTTCAGTCACCTCTCGATGGTCTGACAAGGTTCACTTTAGGCCATGTACCTTGCATTGCAATGATATAGGTCGACCGCAAGTCTTGCGCCATTGAGACCGTTGGAATCTCGACCACTGTTCTCACGAGGCCTGACTAGTCTTCCGGCGCTCCGCCCTGCAACCCGAAGACATCTGGCATTGAGATCCGCGTTCGCGCATGGAACGGACAGAGCGCCACTCGGTACAGGGTCTACGACAATGCAATCGCTGGTACGTTCCTCACTTGATTTGTGACTGTCCTCCCTGGTATGTACTGCTATCAAACCTGGTATAACTCGTAAAATCTGTCGTACAATCGATCTACACTCCTATGTCAGACCACCCCTCGAAGTTGGAAAGTATACTTACAGCTCAGTTCTCGAGCCCGGGCCACCTCCTCACTAGTTTCACGCGTTGTCCGTGGATTTCACTAAGTTTTTCGATGCGTGCATGTGCATCCTTCGTGACCTCGATCTTATCAGGATGCAACACGTAGCGCCCGACGGCTTCCCGTAGGCTATGTATTGAATGCGACGGACCGGTTCGCGAGACCCGACGAAAGAGCCGTTGCTCTACGAGATGCACGAAGTCAGGCGTATCCTCCTGCCATAAATGGCACTCCAGCTCAGTGAGCGCGGGGAGCACATGCCCATGTGCGATGAGGATCAGTATCTCGGGACCGAATATGACGTACGGCATTCGAAGCTCCAAGAGGATAGGTAAGAGGTCCAAGAGCTGCTCGAACCAAGGATACTCCCCTGCATGGAGGAGTTCCGAATTCTTGGGCTTCGACTCGGGCTGTGAGTTATACGACAATGCCCGCAGCGCACATTCGGAGCGCTCAATGAGGGATACGAGCGATTTCGGCTCGAAGCCCATGTCCCATCTGTTTTCGAGGTGTAAGGACGTCAGGGAAGGGAGGGTGAGGAGATCGAGCACGAGAACGTTGCGTAGGCCGAGATGTTCCAGATGCGGGAGAGTGATCGGGTCCGCAGTGGTTGATGAGTCGTGTTGCCCCCTAATGGGAATCGACGACCCGAGGACACATCGTCGAGCATTGACGCATTGCCGCAAGATATTGAGCATTTCTGGGAGTTTCCAGGTCGACAAATACACATTAAGGTCGACGATTTGACTCCAGGGAAGTCTCTCGGGCAGTACAAAGTGGTACCAGTCACTGTGAAGGGAGAACTTCCGGAGGCAATGTGCCTTGTCAAAGACCGCAGCGCGACGGAAAATCTGCTGATCAAAGAGGGAGGTGTCTATGTAGATCTCATAATTGATTTGGAGGTCCATAGACTGGAGACCTGAGAAGCATTCCGACGGCAAATCGTAGAAGGTCGAAATAGTCTCTGCGGGTAGGTGGAGAGTAAGCTCTCGGAGGCGGGGAAGGCAAGGAACGAGGAGCGATCGCAACGAATATCTGGTTTGTCGCCGATGCTCCAGGGCACCGCTGCTGATGAGGCCGAAGGAGATCTTGTCATTGCAATAAGGAAATATCAATTCCTCGAGGCCCCGCGCAATGTGGTCGTTCCACGCCTTGAGCTTCGCGTCACTCCGCAGTGAAGCGTCTACCTGCACCATGACGTGGTCCCAAAGCCGCTTGTCGCCCAGCGCAATGTTCCTCCACAGTGAGCATACGCGGAGAAGAGACCATGGAAGCTGAGCATCGTGTTGTTTCGTGGGAAGTGAGATCGGCCGTCCGTCCAGTGCATGTACGAAAATTTCTGCCCAAATTTCGCGCGGGACATTCCTAATAGGAGTGACCGCGATCCGTGAGTTTTCCAGTAACCTCCGCTCACTGTCCTGGTATTCGCGTAATCTGCTGATCTCCTTGATGAGGTAATCGATTGTTTCTCCGAGAGCGCCAATGTTGCGCGTCGAGACTCCCATAGATTGCCGTACTGCTTCTAGCTCAGCGGAAGAGAGAATGTGCCTCTTCCACTCCAAAGCTTTGCGCTGTATCTCGCGGATGCCATCAGGATGCGCTTCGAGCCAAGGCATCTTTAGTATACGTGCTAGGTCTTCGGAAGCAGTAAGTGACGATCTTATGTAGGTCTGGCAATGGTCACCTCCTGCAGGATGCGGTCGAGGGTTTGTAGCTCTGCCTGAATTCGATGTGGTTCAGTCGGTGTCCAGGACAGCACAACCAGGTCATCGATATCGATGGAATGATCTAGAGCGCGGCCGGGTATGTCCGTGACTGTGCAGGAAAGTCGTGAGCTTGGCGCCTGTCAATGGTCATGACCATGCGAACTCGCAAGCTCCGGTTTCCGAGGGAACAGATCATAGACAGGGAATCCACACCGCGTTGAATACACACTTGAAGGTATGAATATACAGCAAACATATACTGAAAATTACTGCGTCGGAGAAGTCGTGAACTAGGCATCTTTGTGAATGTTCGTGTAACCTGCTCACGACGGTCGAGCTTACGAACCAAGGGAGACAGGATGCGGAATTGAAGACGGAATGGCAATACTACCATATGTGCAAATGGTTCTACCAACCGGAAAAATGGTAGTCATCCGGTGCTCAGCTTCGGTTTCTTGCCAGAGGATCATGCTCATTCCGCACTTCACTCGGTCCTTGACCTGACCGGAGATCGTTATCGCTACTCGCAGCCCTTTGCAATCCCGCCATCCTTCCATTGCTGACTTCGCGTTCCCACAGAGGGTCTCTTCTCAGACTTCCCGACATCTCAGTTTGCAGCATGAGTCGGCGCGTCGTGCGCGATTATGCCGGTGGTGCACCAGGTGGTCAAGGCGAGAGAGATGCGGTGCAAGTAAATGGCGGACGTACGATTTACACAGAGCAACGACTTCACGATGCTCACACATACTAGCGTGTCCGAAGCCAATGGATAGTGCAACTGTGGGCAGAGGGGACGATGCCGTTCTCCACAGGGCGGGAAGATTACGCGGGTGAATTTGCGGTGCACTTTAAGGTACTCGGCTTGGGCCCATGGCGTTGGAGGAGACACGCTCAAGGCCCTGCCTCGCTCTCGACCGGACTTCCCGCTCACGTGCACTCCGTCAACGATGCGGAAAAAATCATCCTTTGCCGAGCGCTGGCTCAAGGACAGCGAGCAGTTCACGCCACCTAGTACGCTCTTCGACACCACGACCACGAGCAGTGAAAGGACGGACGAAGGCAAGGGTCACCCCTCCATGGAGCACTCGAAAGGCGGAAGGAGAGGCCTTCACTGTTCGCGCTACATCACGGAATGTGGAGGAGGCTGTGACGTAGTATTGCGATGTACAGTGTTGCACGGGAGCCACCCGCAGTGCAAGGCAAAGCAGGCGACACGGTCTCGGAGAAGTTCGCGCCGCAGCTTCGCTGTGGTGTCTCTGAGCACCGGTGAGATGTAAGCTTCGGGAGCAGATAACGATGTGGATGAGGAAACGTACATCCAGAACGTGTGCTCAACCAAGTCAAACCAAACCTGACTTCCATCGACTTCGATCGGTGACTGAATGGAGGGTGGGGGAAGGGGGGGGACTGCGTCGACAGTCGAAACAGGTGCTACGTACGACTGCGCTTCCGATCAGGGAGTTCCGAGGCGTCCGATCGACTGGAGCAAGGATGTAAGCGCTGTCGACACGGACGAGACAGGAAGCAAAGAAAGCTACCTTCGTTGCTAATTGGACGATATCCGCTTCAAATCCAGGGCCCAGCGATGGTCCCACATGAAACGGTTGGCGATGACGAATGGGACGCCATGCCGACGTGTGCGCAGAACAAGCTCGTGAACGTCGTGGGCATTGTACTCGAACTTCCGGTACTCTCAACGTCGAAAGCCTTGCTGCTGGCGTCGATGAGAGCTTCCATCGCCTTGCGACTGTCTCCCCTGCGGAACCCAGTGGTGTTGCCGTCTCACGAGAAGAGGACCTCGTGCTCGTCATGAGTGCCGGCATAGATTGACGACGGAGCTGTAGGGTCGTGAGGACGTGAGTCGTGTCACCGAGGTGAAGACTTACAGACTGCATATTCCTGCACGTGAGCTTCGGCCTGACCAAAGGCCCCTGCAGCACCCGCCATGCCGCCTCGAGAGTCGAGACGCGCGTTCTTCGATGATGTCGAGTACCGGACTGCCAATTCGTCTGGTCGGAATATGAAAGTTAGAGCACAAGCGACATCTCGTCGGGATGTAGACACGCACGTACCAAGTGTCAAACAGCAACGCTTCATGAGGAGACGTGTCCCACTGCAGACCCACACGATTGCGTTGAGGTAAGTTGAAGAACTGGTGGCCTGGCAGATCGAAACACAGAAAATGAAGGAATTGGCCGCTAGAGAAGAGCGAAGTCATGAGTATATGACCAAGAATCAAGGAGATTCGAAACTTACAGCCCACCTCGACGAGTGACATGCTATCCGACCCGTATCGCCGTCCTCTCTGCGTTCCCATCTCAACCACGATTCATAACAACGTCAGAGGATGAACGAACAGATTCACCAGGAGAAATTTCTGCTAGTAGGCTCCAAGGTAGAGAAGGAGTCGTTCAACCGCCGTGTCGAGGATGTTTGTCGTCATTTTGTCCTTGTTTGATGGTGGTCTGGAGTGCGTTGTTTCCCTATGCGTTTCACTCGCAAGAAACCCAGCGACCTGTAAGCTCTTGCAGCCCACTACCACCACACCATGGCCGTCGTCCTGAAAGCTTGCCCGTATACATAAATCGGCCGGTGTTCCAGTACAGGTGCTTTGTGACTTCACGATCTAGCAAGTATACATGTGAAGATGCGTGTCTGTGTCTCCTAGTCTAATTCCCAGGTGTTCTTGGCTAGCAGCGCTGTCGCTGCTTCGTTAGAACAACAGCTTTTGGTTACCATTTATCTTTCTCTTTTAAGTTAGCCTCACGATCGGGCGCAAAAGCTCAAGCAACAGCAAGGACTTAGGACGCCAGTCCGAGAAATCGTCACTTTTGCCTCCAGGCGCCGAGCCCGAATCCAGCACTCCCTGTGCATTCTCCATTGTCGCAGCGCCATCGAACCCCGGCGAAGGAACTTCGTGTTATCTCCAGCGTTGCTGACGTCTAGTCTAAGTTCCCGAGCGCATTCCGCCTGATCCTGTTACCCAGTCGCAGAGAAGCCTATCTTCGAAAAGCGACTCGCGTCTACAGCTGTGGTGGTGCTGTTACCTACATTCGAGGCAACCACACGCAAGGCGATCCCGGTACGTCTAATAGATCTAACATGACCTACGAGAGCTTATCCTAGGTCCTGCAGAAAATATCAAGAGCTCATGAAAGAAATCCTCGAAGCTGTGCCTCGCTTCTCAGTGGCTTTTGATGTCAGAGAGACAGAGGGACAGGCAGCTGTGGCGACAACAACCGGGGGTTGCATGCGAGAAGGTAATAGTATCGTAAGGGAAGCCTGCAAGGAGAGTCAGGATATTATCTCTTTTAGTTAAGAAGTTCGGGCGCGTCATGGAGGATGCTGTGCGTTGGGTCGGCATTCAGGATATTTATCGCTTTGGATTCGGACCTCACCTCTGTCGTCGCAGCCCCGCACACACTCTCAATCACGGAGAAGGTGAGGAGAGAAGTGAGGAAGGGAGTGGAACGGGACATCGTGTGCGCGTGCGTCTCGGGAGCCAGAGAGTTGAGGCACGAAAGTAGAGGAGAGGTGGACGAATCGCAAGATCGTGTTGTGGCGCGAAACACCAACGGCAGGTGTAGAAGAAAGCTTTGTCACAATCGAAGCACCTCTCCCGTGCTGTTATTCATTCGGACTCGCGTAGCTTGACCGGCTTGCGGTCTGGGAAAGGATGTTGCGTGCTTAGCACAGGCTGCAAACCGAGGGACTAATGAGGTGTAAAGAATAGAAGATATGTACTGTATTTGCAGCGGATTTGAAACATGAAAAGTATATATCGTAATGGGAGCTAGAAAGAACTTCAGCGCCAACATCTCTACGTATTCAAGTCCGCACCTGTACCCGTAGTATACAAATTTATGTGTCCCGGATCGACTTCCTTCTTCTCGCGCTCATGCCTCTCTGTATGTGCTATGCCTGACACACCCCCGCAGCTAGGCTTAGGCTAGGGATCATCCCGAGTCGCAGCACGTCAGAGCTCGCGATGCGGAGCATCTGCACCATCAGCGCCTGTTGGACTTTGTGGTGGCTGAGACGAGCTCGAGAGTCGAACCTCGCTGGGTCAGGTCTGTCCTGTCTGGTCCGAATTGACGCCGTATATCATGTGATCAATATCCTGGTCCGTGCGACGGTCTGTCCAGTGTTCCTCAGCACCAAAGAGTATGAGCTCACTGCCTGCCACGATGCGCTACTCATTCATGGCGAAAAGTTTGAACGTAGAGCTTCCTACGGCGGGCATTGTGTGGGATCTGTAAAGGGTGCGAGATCGGAAGACAAAGAGACTCCAGGCCGAGCCGACGACCGAAGGCGGGCGAGCGGAAGCGGAACGGGGGCGAGAGCGCGGTACGAGAGTAAACACACAATATATTCGTTCACGTAGCGTATCGTACGGACGAATGAGAAACGGAGCGAGACGACGATGGGTGTACGAACGAATGAATGAAAGAAAAACATGAGGAGGAAGGCATGAAATGAAATGATATCTAATCTGATCATAGTGGTGTCGTGAAATCATACCGGTCCGTCGCGTCCTCATCCTCGTCAAACAGGGCGTTCCCCGGCCAGCCGTACTGGAAACCCCACAATTGCGTCTTCTAACACTGATTGCATGGCTGATGGTGAGATCGCACTCGCCATACCAGCCGAGGTGCTCAGCGACAGTGCGGAACATGAGAGACGCAGAATTGGTTCTCCGGTTACTAAGTATCTCGAACAGGAATCCTCCCTATGGAACCCCGCAGACATCGGACCCTGTTGCTACAAATGATTGGCGCGTCGCTCGGAGTCTTTGGCCGTTGCTCCTGATGCGTGCTCCCTGCTCCGTGCTCCTCCGCTTTCGTAATGCCTGCACCTAGCCTAAGTCACTCTTCGCCCCATCTTGGAGGACCTCTATTCGCAATGCCCCGGGTGATCATTGCTATATAGCATCCAGTCCTTCTGACGAGGGTACCCAGAATCTCGCCGCAAAACATGGACTACAACGTCAAGCCCGAATACCTCGCCGATCTCTACCCCATCAAGGATCGGAAACTAAGATTCGAAACACTAATGGTGAATATTACCGTACCCGCGGTGTACTGTGGATCTCATACTAAACGAGCCTCCCAGCTCCACGGCGGGACCCCATACAAGGATCCCGCAACGAATGCCAAAGCCGTTCCCATCTACCAAACTGCCTCCTTCGTCTTCGACTCATCGGCACAAGGAGCGGCACTGTTCGACACCTCATCCGTCAGCGGGAACTCGAACATCTACTCGTGCGTGGTCTCTATCCCTCCCACCATTCCTTCGTTTGCACATCGCATCTAACTCTCCTCATGATCCACCCAGACGAATCGGCAATCCAACAGTCGACGTCTTCGAACGCCGCGTCGCCGCGCTCGAGGGCGGAATCGCGGCCATCGCCGCGTCCTCCGGGCAGGCGGCCCAATTCATGGCCTTGACATGCCTCGCAAACGCCGGGGACAACATCGTCTGTACGTCCTCTCCTCCCCTCTCTCCCTCCCTGTCCTTCCCGCACGTTCTCACCTCGCCCCACGCCCGCAGCGTCATCGTTCATCTATGGCGGCACGCACAACCAGCTGAAGGTCCTCTTCGCGCGGTACGGCATCACGACGAAGTTCGCGAAGGGCGATAGCCCCGAGGCGATGGAGGCGCTCATTGATGACAAGACGAAGGCGCTCTACGTGGAGAGTATTGGGAACCCGCGGTACAATGTCCCTGACATCCCGAAGCTGGCGGAGCTCGCGCATCGGCATGGTATTCCGCTCGTTGTGGACAATACGTTTGGAGCGTGTGGGACTATCTGTCGGCCCTTGGATTTGGGAGCGGACATCATCGTCGAGTCGGCAACGAAGGTACAGTAATTACTTTCCCTTCCTTACCTGAACATGCTAAATCCTCGTCTCAGTGGATCGGAGGCCACGGGACGACGATTGGCGGTGTGATCGTGGACAGCGGGCGATTCAACTGGGGCGCGTCGACGAAGTTCCCTGGGTTCACGACTCCGATCGAGGGTGACGGAGGATGGGTCGGTACGAACCTGGTTGGGCACACGTTCTGGGATGTAAGTCGCTTCTTTACATCGTCATATGCGTCCTGTCGTTGACACAAACGTGGAAAATATAGGTCTTTAGAGAGAAATCCTTCACGACAAAACTGCGGTACGACCTCCTCCGCGACCTGGGCGCGTGCCTTGCCCCTCAATCCGCGTGGCTGTTCATCCAAGGCCGTACGTCCCCCCTTCACTTATCGCCACAGCTTGTACAGTCACTGATGTAGCACTCTCGACAGTGGAAACCCTTTCTCTCCGCGTCGAGCGGCACCTCTCCAACGCCATGGCGCTCGCGAAATACCTAGAAGCGCACCCCAAAGTCGCGTGGGTATCCTACCTCGGGCTTCCCTCCCACGAGTACCACGAGACCGCCAAACGGCTCCTGCACGGCTTCGGGTGCGTGCTGAGCTTCGGCGTCAAGGGCGGGCGCGGCGATGTGGTGGTGGATAATCTGAAGCTGCACTCGAGTTTGGCGAATATCGGCAGCGTGCATAGTCTGGTGATACATCCGGCGTCGACGACGCATTCGATGTTGAAGGAGGAGGAGAGGATTGCGGCGGGAGTGACGCAGGATTTGCTTAGGGTTAGTGTCGGGACGGAACATATTGGTACGCATATTCCTTTTTGCGCAGTGTGAGAGAGGTCGAGAGCTGATGTTGGTTGATTCTCTTTTGCAGATGATATTATTGAGGATTTCGAGATTGCGTTGTCGTTGCTCGATGTTGAGGGGGAGGGTGTCCAGGTGAAGACCGCGGCCTCTATCGAAGACGAGTCTCCGGCTGTCAATGGGAAAGCCGCCACGAATGGGACGGTGAATGGTGTCAATGGAGGCCTGAACGGACATCTTGATGGCGCCGTCAACGGGATCGCGGTTAACGGGAAGAAGGCGGCTGGGGTGGAGGTCAACGGGACTACTGTGAATGGGACGGTGCACTAGACGGTGGAGACCCCGAAAGTGGCATTGGGACTAGACCAATTGGCGGCTCCACTGTCATCGAGCGAGACGCTTGATAACCGCTTCGGTTTGCTAATTCGCGTGTAGACTGTAGCTAAAAGCATTGTACACTTACATATATTTTGCAAACGATTCTTGCTCGTATTCTGTACAACAGGACTTCCAGCTCAGGCCCTAGGGCTCCACAGCATTTGGAGCAAATTACCAGTGCAGTCCGAGATGAACCAAGTCAATGCAAACAACGCGTCAACGACACGTCGACTGATTAAGGTAATTTGCTTACGTACTGTTTGCAAAACAATCCATTTTTCAATGCCTGGCTGTCTTCTTGAATCCATATTCAACTGGATGCCAGTCAGCTGCGGCGGCTCATTCGATCCGAGCCTGGAGCATTGAGGAGAAGAAGGACACGACCTTTTACGCCCATCCGTGGTCTCGGCAACAGACTCGGTTCATCCAGGCTTATGTCGTAGGGTTCCGTTTCAAGTTGTCGTCATTCGATCTCCCAAATGCAGGGTGTCCTCCTACGCTAATCTGTAAATTTTGGCCCCATTTTGGCGTTTAAATGTCCTGCCTGGCTGGAAAGGGTGAGCATTGACACTGGATTCGACGATCGCGCGCTTGTTATGTTGGGAGAGGTGGGGATCGAGCCGACGAACAGGGTGAGGGGCTGGAAGGCACCGACGCTCACAGTTCCGCAGATCAAGAATGTTCTCGATGGAGGCGCTGAAGAAGAGGGCAGAGGTGGAGGCAGGTGAGGGCAATGGGTGCTATGATCTTGGTGGCTTTGATGTCTATGTTGATCAAGCTATACCGTTGAGCGACGAGGACAGGAAGTGGGCTAGAGAGGCACAGTGCTTTCTAGGCTCAAACTCGCGATCGGGCGGGAGGTAATCGGTTTCTTCGTTGCGCTGGACACTTCCACGTCAATCGGTGCATGCTGGAGCTTGATTTTCAGAGGTCGGTTCTGCGAACTCCTAGCTGGAATAAATGTGGCTTCACGGCTAATTCCACTGGGGAGATTGCGGCATGAAGGTGAGGTAACTGAATCGTCGTCGTTACTCGAACCGTTCGGTGACTATGAATCGGTATCCATGGTCGCGGGGTTACAGGGGAAGTATTCGATAAGCAAGTGATGTCTTGTGATTCGAGTGCCCAGCGCTTCGTGTGGCTCCCAGTAGTCTTTACTACTTCTTGGTTGCTCGCTGTATTCCGGCTGACCTGAGTATGTATGGTATGGACGACCTCCACGGTACAGCGGGAGCGGTTCAATGCCAGTGCTCACTCACTTTTCCTCCAATGTTCCTCTTCTCGGGCTCTTCAGCCCTCCTCCTGGGCTCCACGGCTTTCACCAGCACACGACCAGCTCTATCTCCTCGCGCGCCCATGACTTTCGCCCACACATCGACACACGTGGCAGCAACTCTTCGCACGACCCAGGCAAGGCGTATGTAGGCGTCCGTTCGCACACCGGAAATCGGTCCGCCATCCTATCCCCGCGGAGAGTGTTCGAGCGCTATGAGTCTGACATCCATTCTGCATGTCGGGTATGGCGGAAATTTTCATGAACGCCATTCCATTCACGGAAGTCAAGCCGCAACGAACAAGCACTGGTGACAGTCCACATGCGTACGTACCTCCAAACGGCGATCAAGTGCTCTCCCCCCACGACGTCGATCTCGCGAGCCATCCAGGGTCGCCGAGAATAGGGGCAATAGGACTGCTGTCGCCGAGGAGCACGAAGAGGTGTGTGCGGAATGGCGTCACGAAGGGAATCGTGCCTTCCAGACATACGACCGACTTCTCAGTCTCTGGTTATCTGTGTATCCTACGACAGGCGTATCTAGATCCATTTCCTTTTCATCCAGCGGTCACGGTAGTTCAGACCTACAAAAGTCCACGATACATCGAACAACAAAAGGCGCACGCTGGCCGCCTACTTCGCCGCCGTAGTGGTAGCGGCAGCGGCGAACCGACCTGCGAGCTCGGTATACAGCACATCTCCTTCCCCCTGCGTGCCCCGCCTTTCCTTTTTGAAGTGGTTCGAGATGAGGAAGGCGACGTCTGCGAAACATGCATGAGCAGGGTCGACGATCAACAGTAAGTACAGCAAAGGAAAGGAAAGGAAGCTCCGTACCAAGGGACTGCTCAAAGTTCAGCCTCGGGTCGCAGAACGACTGGGACACACGTCAGCGCACTGCAGGCCAAACGCGCGCGCGCGCGCGCAAAGCAGAGAAAAAAAACATACCTGGTATCTGAGCCCGAGCTCCTCCTCGCCGAGCTCCATGCTCCCGCCGACACACTCCGTGACGCTGAACCCCTCCTCGTTGAGCTCGCCCGTGAACTCGAGCGACACGCCGCCGAGGCGCGAGCCCGCCTCCGCGTGGATGCGCAGGCACGCCGCGAGCTCCGTGACGATCGTCCCAAAGTGCCGCGTCTTGAGGCCCGATGCGGATGTCTGCGTGCTGCGCGGGAGAGTGGGTGTCAGTAATGTCGTTGAGTTCCATAAGCTCAGAATGAATGAATGGACAGTGGAATTTGGGCGGGTATCCAGGATGCATGAGAGTAAAACAGAGGAAGGTGAAGGCGTACTTTCCATGCATGGGGTCGCATATCCAGACCACGGGGTGTCCCGAGGCCTGCACGCTTGCGATGTGTGCGGGGAGGTGGTCCTGGATCTACGTCCAATCAAAAGCGAAGCGTCAGCGTTCACGGACACGGATACGGCAACGAACGCGCTGGTCGCAGAAATCAGGAGATCGAGAAGAAGAAGAAGGGGGTGCAAGGGAGATATGGAGTGGAGATGCGATTGGGAGAAGGGACGGGACGGGAAGAGAAGAGCGAAGAGCGCGGTATGGGAGGAAGGCTGCGAAGCGCAGAAGGGACCGTTGCAACCGGGTAAGAAGGCATGATATAGGAGGCGCGCGGGGGGAAGGGTGGTATCACTGAGCGAAGGGAAGCAGGGATCAACGGCGAAGTCGGGGTGGGCCACGCGAGAGGGGACGAGGGAACAAGAGAAGAGGGTGCCGTTTTGCACAGTTCTCACCTTGCTCGCGCCGTACCGCGTGATGAGCGTCACACGTCCAGGTTCCCGGTCAGGATTGACGACTGCAAATAACCTTCCGTTAGCCATGTCGAGGAACCGTCATGTACCAATAATAAAAGCGACGCAATCAAGTCGGGGTAGATAGAGAAACGAAGTTGACAGTCGAAACTCCCTCCAGGCCACAAAAAAAAAAAAAAAAGATAACCCCTCCACAGTCTGGCGATACACGAATCGATCTCAGGATCTGGGAAAGCACCGCCCCAAAGATCCAAAACGGACCGATCTCTAGCATCCCCCGCCCCTCGTCTTTTGCAGTTCCTAGTTCCCCGTCTGAACCGCAACGAAGACGAAGCCCGCAGCGTCTGCATTCCACATCTCAGAGACGCACGCCTCTCTCGAGATCCGCACCTCGTCCCACCTTCGCTCGGCGATGGCGGGGAGAGGGGGAGAGGGGGAGAGGAACGGGTAGCGGGTAGCGAAGCGACCCAAGGCGGGTGGATGCAGTCCTCCTCGCCATACACGTACAGGGGAAAGAACAAGCACGGCAAATAAGGGAAGGGAAGGGAAGGGAAGGGAAGCACGAGACGAGCACTGCGAGATACAGATACGGCCGGGGTTCCCACGCGATACTCGTATATCGTGGGTGGTGCATCGAATTGGAGGGACGAGAAGAGAGAATGGGTGGGTGGTGTGCAGTCGGCACAGATTATGTCGAGATTGTGCCCGACTTCGCGACGCCCACGAGGCGTCGCAGACGCCGATTCATGTGCACCCGACCTGCCTCGAGGCGGCGCATTCTGGCACGCAGCCACGACAGCATTCCAGAAGCAAAACGCAAAACGTCGGGTAGACGAGCAACTGGAAAGGGAGGACGGAGACAGATACGGTATGGGTACCTCAGAAGATCGTCCATCACGGTGGTGAATCGAACCCAGACAAACGAGAAGAGAGAAGCGAGACGTGGAGGGTGGGCGAGTGGACACCGATCGTCCTGAGATCGTGCACGCAGATGCACGTGCATGTGCACCCACCCGCCTCAAGGCCGGCCCGTTCTGCACGCGCAGCGACCGAACCAGCATCTCCAAATTGCACGACAAGGCGCACCCAAAGACAAAAAAAAAAAACCAAACAGACAACCAGGACCAGGACCAGAAACAGAGAAGAAGAAACAGAAACGACCCAGACTCACTCTCCAAAAGCCTCACCAGCTCCTCCCCCCTCATACTCGGGCCCACCTTGACGCCCACCGGATTCCGTATCCCACGGAAATACTCCACGTGCGCGCCCGTGAGCTGCCGCGTGCGGTCGCCGATCCACAGGAAGTGCGCAGAGGTGTTGTAGTGCGCTTTCGGCTTTGGCTTTGGGTTTTGGTTTGGGTTTGGGCTTGGATTTGGGTTTTCGTTGGCGGTGCCGGGGCGGGGGCGGGGGCGGGGGCGGGAGAGGCAGGCGAAGGCGAAGGCGAAGGGGGCGCGGTGGGCGACCCAGACCCAGACCCGGGGACAGGCAGCTCGCGCGTCAGCGCCTGCTCGTACGCCAACATCAACCCCTCATGGCTTCCATCGTCGTGACGTCAGTTCCCTTCCCTTCCATTGCACGTCCTTCCCCACCAACGCAGGGCAAGGCACGCGACTCACCTGGTGTAGAAATCGACCTCGGCAAGGGCATTCCGCGCGCCGCCCCGCTCGTACGGCGCCGCGAAGGCGAAGGCGTCCGCGCCGATGGTGCGTGAGAAGTCGAGCGCGTCGCCGAGGTCGTCGATGATTTGGGAGAACTCGCGGCTGGGTTTGTGTTGTGTGTACGATAAGCGGGGCGACGAAGAAAGGCGAGGAAGAAAGAGGAAGGAAGGAGAGAACGAAGAGGCATGGGTGGGCGGAAGAACTCGTAACAAGGCGAACGCGAGAGAAAGGAGGACGCGTAATGAACGGGCAGAACGGGGAGGACGAAGTGGACGCCGTGAATCACGAACCACGAAGAACGAATCACGAATCACGAATCCCAAATCACGAATCACGAATCCCAAATCACGAATCCCAAATCACGACGAAAGGAAGGAAGGGAGGCGAGATGCACGACACGAGGGGCGCGAGAGGCGCGGCGTCAAGTATCGCGTTTTAGCTCCACGACGTAATGCGCAGGCAATCAAAGGAATGGGGTGCAGAGCCCAGACGGCGAGGAAACAAGAGGGAGCAAAACGGACCGGGCACGGGCACGGGCACGGATCGGGGATGCGGTGAAGGCGAACGAAAGGAAACGGAACGGGGGGAGGAAGAGGAAGAGGAAGGCGAAGGAACGGGAGGTGAAGGTAAAGGCAAAGGCAAAGGCAAAGGCGACGGCGTGCAGGGTCTGGACCCCGGTCGGTGCGATTGGCAAGGAGAAGGTAAAAAGGTAAAAAGTGAAAGGCCAGAGGTAAAAGCGAGAAGGGAAATGCATATAAACTAAAGCAGCCGCGGACCGTCTCGGAAGGACAGAAACGGGAGAAAAGCCGGAAAGGACCAAACAAAAGAGAAAAAAAGGCACGATCCACACCTCCCCCGAAGCGGAAAAGAAAAGCGGGGATGACGTCCGAAGAAGCAAAGCAACGGACGCGGACACGGAGCGGAATCACGGATATGCATATGCATATCCACCCCAACCTAACCGAAACCAAACGCCACTCACCGCAGCGCAGGCGACCTGACGTGCGCCAACGACCAGTCCCTCGGATGATGCAGCGACGCGAAGCCGGAGCTGAGGAGCCCACGGACGTAGTTGAGTGTTGCGGTGGAGTGGAAGTATGCGCTGGCGGTGCGGAGTCGGCGGTTAGACCAGCCCCGAAAGGGAAGGACGTACCTCAGGAGACGCTCGGGGTCGGGGGTGCGTTCGTTGATGTCGAGGCTGGGTCGGAGTACGGGTCAGTAGAGCTGTTTCTCGGACGGGATGCGACGAAGATGACGGAAAGGGGCAGGGGTCAAGGTCGAGGGTAGGAGACGTACCCGTTGACATTATCTCCTCTGTTAGATCGTCAACGTCAACGTTCGACGTCGGTGCCAATGCCAACGCAAACGGTGCCGCAAGGGTCGAGATCAACAGGTTGAAAAGGGGGACCGAACAGATCGTCAGCCAATTGCAATTTGCAAAGCCCGGGGAGAGCCCGATAAACGCACCGAAAACTCAAGACCTCGCGCTCGCCGATGCGCTCGTACGCGCTGCTGCGGGGCTTCGCGTACTGTCCTGCGATGCGGCCGATTCGGACCTGGGACGGCGTTCCATTGAAAGGAGGCGAGGAGGGTTAGAGAGGGACGTACGACGGGGAGACGGGCGCCCCAGATGAGGATGAGGGAAAAGGAGAGGATGAGTCCGATTTTGGCTGATATGTTTTCCTGGGGGAGAGGAGGGAGTGAGTGACCAGTACGAAGGGGGTGGGGAAGAGCATACCTGTGTGCACGCATCGAAGCTCTCGGCGCAGTCCCCGGCATGGAGGACGAACGCCTCGTTGCGCTGCGCGAGGCCGAGCTGGTAGCGGAGGCGCTCGATCTTGGGAGTGCGATCGGCGTGAGTAAGTTTCGGGGGAGGTGAGCTTGAGCTTGAGCCAGACGCACCTCGGAGGGCGTGACGAGGGGAGGCAGAGTTCCGAGCTTGGCGAGGACCCTGGGTGGTGGCACGCGTTTGTGGGCTGGGTTGCGTGGAGGGAGAGGAGGGACGTACCGGTCGAGATGGGCGTGGTCAGGGTATTCGACGGGCTGATCGCGGGTTGATCAGAAGGGGGACTGGGACGCAGGATTCAGAGACGACGCACCTGGGCAGCGGGCTTTTCCTTCCACGAATCGAGCCTCCACGGCGCCTCGCCCGACATGATGATGACGATCTGAGACAATGAGAGCAGCGTGTTCAAATTTAATTTGCGAGCACGTGCCTGATCCGTGCCGTCCTCGGAAGTTCAAGTCCTCGGAGAGAGTCACAGTGGCTGGGCTATCGCGTAGTGACGGCGATCCAAATGAGAACTACCCTCGGGGTCTTGCACGCAGCTCTTCTCGAAAGAACAGATCCCTGGATCACCCGGACATGCCACCCTAGATCCCCTCCTCTCAGATCCACGGTGTCCTCGTTGCCCCGCCCCATATAAGCCGGCCTCGATGGCCCAGCAAGCAACCACCACCCACTCACCGCTGCAATGTCTCTAGCCCGCGTCACTCTTGTTCTCATCCAGGCCGCATGCAACCACCTCGCCTGCACCCCGCCCAACCCCACTCCCCAAAAGCACCGCTACCACACCGACGAGCCCTTCATCCTCCAAATTGCCCCCCTCATATTCAAGGTCCGTATCCCTCCCCTTCTCCCCCTACTCACACTCACACCTCCCCCTCCCCCAGATCCACGACTACGTCCTCTGGACCTGCGCCATCTTCGAGACCCTCTTCTTCCTCTCCACCCTCTCCCTCTTCCCCGCCCCGCTCCCCCTCCCCATCCCATCAACCACCCTCATCTGCCCCCTCCCCTCCTCCCACCCACCCGTGCACCTCACCCCGCTCTTCGTCATCGGCGTCCTCGCCGTCGCCCTCGGCACCTACATCCGCCTCGACTGCTTCGCCACCCTCGGCCACCTCTTCACCTTCGACCTCACCGTGCACCCCACCCACACCCTCGTCACCCGCCGCTTCTACGCCTACGTCCGCCACCCCGCCTACACCGGCTCCATGCTCGTCGTCGCCGGCCTCGCCTTCTCCCACCTCTCCCAGGGCGCCTGGCTCACCAGCTGCGGGCCCCTCCGACAGCCCCTCGCTGGCCTCGTATGGGCCACATGGTGGGCCTGGACGGTGTCCGTCGGCTTGAGCAGGGCACAGGCCGAGGACACCCAGATGAAGCAGCTCTTCAAGAATGAGTGGGACCAGTGGGCCGCCAGCGTGCCCTGGTGGTTCTTCCCGGGCATTCTCTAAGTCCACTCGGAGCTTTTCTTGTCAATTTTTTTGTTTTTTCGTGGAGGTATGTCGACCCCCAGCCGTCTCGTCTGCCCGGTGCTGATTATCCCCTTCGCTTTTGCCTTCGCAGATTCGCTTGACCATAGACTGACCACCCGCACACCTGTATCCGTATCCGTATCCCCCGTGCCCCTCCCCTCGCTCGACCCCCAAAACCGCTCGGGTCTCGGACTAAACCAACACACACACACATATATGCACATACGCACAGACCAACGACCGCCTCACGCCGCCCGCCCCCTAGTTCCCTTACTTAAGCTTGCTACCCAACGTGAATTTACCCATCGTCCCGTCTCTCGTCTATTTACAGTTCCCGTCCGTCCGTTCTGCTCTGCATCATTTACATTTCCGTATTCCGTGTACAACTTCTGCTACTCCCCCCAATGAATCACTAGTATCCCGCCGCAATATGGAGACGTGATGCTGATGCTTACACGCATTCTCCGAATGAGATACAGCAAGATCGTTCGCGCGCTGTGCCTTGTATTACTATCAGTCCAGCCTGGTGCCGCACGCTGGCTCCAGCTCCCCATTGCATTGCCATTCTCTCAGTCCAGAAATGCGGCCGCATCTGAAGCTTGACGTTGAGCATCCCGGCTTCCCTTTCCACCGCACGCACGCACGCACGCACGCACGCACGCACTTCTGTGGAGGAAAAAACGATCAACGCACAAGCACATGTGTCTGTGCAGTTTCGTGCCCCCGAACGCGACTTTGATTGCGGTGGACAACCGCCACGGTGAACGCAACGCAACGTCACGCGAGGATACAGAGCGGACGGCGATATAGATACACCATCGGGGGCGGGGGTGGGTCAGGTCAGAAAGTGTCCTCCGTGTCCTCCGTGTTCAGTGGGCGAGGGCGAGGGCGACGGGAGGTTGTCGTTGTGTTCTTGGATTGAAGATTCGGATGGAGTACGGACATGGAGCTCGAGACGGCGACGGCGAGGGATCAACGTCGCCCTCCGGATTACATGCTTGCTTGCTTGCTTCCCGAACACGTCACGGTACACCCGTCCGGCGCACGCACGCACCAGAAGAATCGCCTGACCATGTATACAGCAAAGCAAGTGGCTCATGTCGGGACTCCTGTTCGAAGGGGAAGTGCGCGGGCGCGGGCGCAGCGGGTGGAATGGGCAGGTAGAATCTGTACGAAAGAAGAGGTCTGGGTGGGTGACGGCGCCGCAGTGTCTAGGCCTGTGTCGCACGTACCCTTCTCATGAGTGCGCTTTGGGTTCGAAGCACGAACGAGATGGTGTGCGCGGCCGATACCGCAAATTGACAATGGCTGGTGGGGAGGACGGGGTGTGCAAACTTGACGTGGTCCCCTTGGTAAGAGTGCGAAGCGGAGTGAGCGCGAGAAAGCCGGTGAAGAAGGGAGAAGAGGCGGTGATGCGTATGGTGTAACGAAGTCGATCATCGTTCCGCGGGGCTGTCTTCCTACGCTGGGTAACGGGAAGTCTTGAGGGGGAACGAAAAAGAAGACCGAATCAGCCCCCCCGTCTTGGTCCTGGACTACAGGCAAGGGAGGTGAGAGGGGCTGCTGCCTGCACGATCTGAATGCGCGGAGTCGGGTGAGGGCGCATTAATCATTGCTGGAGTCAAAGCGCAGCTGCACAGATGACGCCGCAGTTCGAGTCGTACAGGAAAGGGTCTCCCATAGAGAACAGGTCCTGGTAGGTAATAATGCATATGGAATGGTCACAGACGGTCGTTCTAGCCCTAGGAAGACGAAGCGCGGCCTGGGGGCGCGACCCGACGTCGTGCGTTCGATGGTTACAACTTGCAAACACCTTTCATCGTCGACTACGTGCGTACATACCAGAATGCCAATGCCAATGCCGGGCCGTGCCAGCGGCCCCGGTTCCAGTCACGACCACGACGACCACGCTCCCTGCCGCTTGTAGTAGCAGTAGTATGCGGTCGCCAGCCGGGACGCTGGGGTCGAGCAACGTGGCCTCCCAGTCTACCCCGCCGCCGTGTCCCGAGCCTGCGGGTCACCTAAGGCCGTCCAGGCCGACGCATACGCGCACATGACCTGCACACCACCCGAATCTACGCCTGCTAAAGCCTCTACTACACCGACGAGCGCTTGGTGGTCGAAAGAGAGCCTCGCATTTCCGCTCCGCGGTCCGTGGTCCGCATCCTTCGCCCATACGAGTACCTCTGACTTCTCCACGGTCGGCAGCCCTCCTGTGATGAGATGACCCGTCACGCGTCATCACTGGCCATCGTACGGCCGTCGCCATACTAACGACCAATTAGGACGACAATACAGTTCGCCCCGAGCCCGAGTCGAACGGGGCCAGGTTGAGAAAGCGCGTGCATGCGCATCGGACGGCCGGAGCGTCGCTGGGTACCCAGGATGCGTGGGGGTAGGCTCAGAGCTAATACGGCCGGCGAGACAACGCGGATAGTAGTCATCTGTTTAGTTTAGATGTAGGTTGGACAACGGCATCGGCGCTGACACTGTCATATAATCTACCCTCGCGAATCGGGAGAGGCTCAGCAAGATTGAAAAACAAAGGCGGCCGCAATTGCCCCAGTGCCCAGGCGAGTCGAACGGGACTTGCCCGCAGTGGAATTCATGCCCTCTATGCCATGCTAACGGGGTGTGCGCCGGAACACTACCTGGGCGGTGGGGAACTCACCAGTGGATGGAACATGTCCGTGTGGTGACATTGAGGGAGGATGAAGTAAGTACGGATGGGATCTAGAGCGTCCCGTGCAGACGAACGCGAAATCCACCATTCAAGCGTCGAGGCCTTCAGAATGACCGGCATCACCATAACGGCCAGGGAGCTCCCGATTCCTCACGAGAAAAAGAAAACCAAAAACCAAAAGAAATTTCTTCAACCATACAGCAAATGCCCCGTGCCCGGGTCGAACGGGACGTTCGTCGGGTTGACTGCGCAACCACGGAACGCGCGTCAGATACACCACCAGGGCCGTTGGGAGATGGGATGAGAGGCCGAAGAAGCCCAAGTGTGCAAGCGTTTCGATGCGTCTTTTGGGCCCGAGGAGGAGCGAGTGTAAACGTATCAAGTCTAGCATCCCAGTCTTGTCAAAGAAATCCCAGGGTTGTGGTCGCGGCTGAGCACCGCATACAATCTTACAGCGCAAAAAGAAAAATTGAGGGGCTGCCGAGGAAGCATATTCATGCTTGGGTGAAAGCGACGGAGTGCCAGCTAGCGTCGCAAAACTTGAAGCGGCACAGATGATGATTTTCAAAGCACGTGCGCTGCGTACGTAATGAACAGATTTGGACAAGTCAGCGTCACTGGCCCCAGTGTGAATGACAGCCCCAACGTTAGCGCTGCACTGCTCGTTGTCCCCAGTCTTTCTCATCCGGCGTTGCTCGCAGGCACCGCTTGTGCAATGCCGACTACAAACTCGATCCACTCTTCTACTAGCTCAGGCCAGCGTACGTCCCAGCTTCTCCGCCTATCTCCCAGAGCCGGATCCAATCCCCACACAGATTCCACAAATACGAAGAACTCCGCCAACGCGAATCCTGCGCCTGTTGAACCACTGTACCAGGTGAAGCTCCTCCAGGCGCTGCGAAGTGGTGAGTGGCCTCCCCAGCCTCCGCATCGCGATCCGCATCTGACCGCACTCTCACAGGCGACCCTGCACTCATCCACCCCTTCCTCGCGGAGATCGGAAAGGACAGGCGCAAATCCGTCGAGGCCGGCGTCCCCGGCTCTCTCGACACCGGCGCCGCCGCACTCCACCTCGCCGTCCGGTGTGCATCTGGTCAGTCCACCCGCCGTCTGCCGTTGCCGTTGTAGCGCTGACTGCGCCGTGCAGTCGACACCGTCGCACTCCTCCTCTCGCACCGCGCGATATCGCCCAATGGCATCCACCCTCCCGGGTCCGGGACGACGCCGCTCCACCTCGCCGCGTCGCTCGGGCGCGTCGACATCGTCAATCTGCTGCTCGAGCAGGACGGCATCAACGACACCCTCAGAGACGCACAGGGCCGCACGTGCCGCGACGTCGCAAAGGGCAGAGAAGTCGCCAAAGCCATCGAAGGTACCGTCCTCCATCTCATCTCACCTCTGTTCCGCCCAGCCCTGACACCTCCGCCCGCAGACTCCCACTCCTTCCTCAACGCATCCTACCGCTCCCTCCTGCGCTCCTACGTCCTCTCCCCGCCCACCGCCCCGCCCGCCCCGCCCCTCCTCGCCCTCCTCGAGTCCCCCGCATCCGCTTCGTCGACCTCTCGTACCTCGACGACGGCTCGGGCAACGCGCTCCTCCACGAGGCAGCGCGGAGAAAGGATCTCCGGCTCATCGAGCTCGCCGTGCGCGCGGGCGCGGACGTGTTTGTGCGGAACAGGAGGGGCAAGATGGCCGGCGAGGGCGCGGGCGGCGCGGGGAAGGACGACCGCGTCCGCGTGTTTTTGAGGCAGTGTGCGTGTCGCCCGTTCTCGTGATTTTTTTTTTTTCTTTTTTTGCTGATGGTTTTGTATGGCAGTTGCGAACCACGATACGACGCTGATCGACCCGCCGTCGACGCCCGCGTCCCACCCGCCCGTGATGAAGGGCTACCTCAACAAGTACACCAACGTCGCGAAGGGGTACAGTACAAGGTGGTTCGTCCTCAAGAATGGCATATTCTCATGTACGTCGCCTTCCCCTTCCCCTTCCCCTGCATGACTTACGCATACACCCATACCCTCCACGCCGCCAAACAGACTACCGCACCCAGCAAGACGAGACCGTCGCCTCGCGCGGGTCCATCTCGATGAAGACCGCCGTGCTCAGGCTGTCCGCCTCCGACAGGTGTCGCTTCGAGGTGCACGCCGGCGCGGGCGCGAGCGCGAGCCAGAAGTGGTACGTCAAGGCGAACCATCCTGTCGAGGCCGCGCGGTGGACGGCTGCGCTCAGGAGGAGTGTCGAGTGGTGGGGCCAGAGGGAGGGGGAGGGCGGGGAGGGAGGGGTGAGTGAGGGAGGGGGAGGGGAAGGAGGCAGGAGGAGGAGAAGTGCGGAGAGCGAGGAGAGTGCGCTGAGGAGTGGGAGTGGGAGTGGGAGTGTGAAGAGCGTGTTGGGGCGCGTGCCGTCGGGGACGAAGACGAAGGTGGGGGTCGGGAGGCTCGCGGCGGGCACGGGGTCGCTTTTGAGAAGGGAGCGGGATAAGGGTGCGAGGAGTGCGTCTGGTGCGTCGGGGGCGAGCTCGGGGATGGACACCGCCGCGAGCAACAACAGTATTGCGGGTGTGGGGGACGACGGGCTGACGGATGCCGGAGACGAGGACGCAGACGCGGACGATGCGGATGGGGAAGGGGAGGGGGGAGGGGACGAGGAGAGCTCGGATGCAGAGTCGAGCGGGCGCGTGCCCCCGCACGAGGCGGCGTTCGAGCTGCACGGCAACACCACGGCGGCGCAGCTGGAGCTGACGGGGCAGCTCCTCGCGAACCTCGGGTGCGAGGAGGGCTCGGCGGAGCTGAAGGGCGCGCTGAGGGAGTCGTTTGCGGTCGTGCAGGGGCTGGTCAACGAGTACGTGGGCATGGTGCGCGAGCGGGAGGCGTGGTGGAGGCGGCAGCTGGAGCGCGAGCGGAGGAGGCAGCGGGTCTGGGAGGAGAGTCTCGCGACGGTCGTGAGGGAGGGCGAGACGCTCGAGAGGGAGCTGAGGGTGCGCAGTCGGAGGCGCGGCAGCAGGTTTTTCGATGTCGGTGAGGGCGGCAGGATGGCGGCGGCGGTTGCGCCGCGCGGGGTGTGGTCCAGGAGGAGGGGGAGGAGGAGGAGGAGGAGGAAGGGAAGGGGTATTTCCCGGATGACACGCAGGCGGCGAAGAGGCCGGGAGAAGCGCCGCCCAGGAGATCGCACACCCAGGACACCGTCACATTGACGACACCCCTCGCCTCGCACGCACAGTCGCCGCCGCCGCCGCAGCAGCCGCCCCTTCACTCCAGCTACGACGGCTCCGACGGCGACACGGACGAAGAGGACGAGTTCTTCGACGCCATCGAGTCCGGCACACTCCCCAACCTCGTCGTCCCCGCCGCCCTCTCCCCGCGCCCCAGCGCATTTTCACCTACATCTCCGTTCATGCCGGACACGGCGGCGGCGGCGTACGCGGGGTACAGGACGCTGCGCATGCACCTCGAGCTGACCGCGGAGCGCCCGAACACGAGCCTGTGGAGCGTGCTGAAGCACAGTATTGGGAAGGACCTGACGAAGATCAGCTTTCCCGTGTTTTTTAATGAGCCGACGAGCATGCTGCAGCGGATGGCGGAGGATATGGAGTTTTCGGAGTGTCGTGAGTGCCCTTGTTCGCTACTCTGCGTCTGCGTCGGTGGTGCTGATGGTGCTGATGTGTCCAGTGGATGCGGCGGCGAGGGACAAGGATCCGTTGCGGAGGATAGCCTTCGTGGCGGCGTTTGCGATGTCGAATTATTCGTCGACGATCGGGAGGATTGCGAAGCCGTTCAATCCGATGCTCGTGAGTTCGTGTATGTTCCTTGTGCGGCGGAGTACGCTGATGGGCTGCTGCGCGTAGAGCGAGACGTTCGAGTATGTGAGGCTCGACAAGCAGTACCGGTACGTCTCGGAGCAGGTGAGCCACCACCCGCCCATCTCGGCGTGCTGGGCCGAGTCGCCGTCGTGGCATTACTATGGAGAGGTGCGTTTTGACTGTCTTGCTTGCTGACGGTCGCGGGCTGATGGGCGGCGTTAGGTCGACGCGCAGAACAAGTTCATGGGCAAGTCGTTTGAGATCCGGCCCACGGGCGTGGCCCACGCCGAGCTCCTCATTCCGGCGGAGAGGGGCGGCGATGGGTACCCCAAGGCGCCGAAGAGCGCTGGCGGGGATAAGGTGGTGGAGCATTACAGCTGGAAGAAGGTCACGACGAACATATCTGGCTTTATTCTTGGCTCGCCGACGATTGACCATTATGGGGACATGATTGTGCGTCTGCCTTCACCGCTTGATGGCTGATCTGACACGGTGCGGCGTAGATCACGAACCACCGGACAGGAGATCAGTGTATATTGACCTTCAAGCCGCGAGGTTGGCGGGGCAAGGACGCGTACGAGATCGCGGGCGAAGTGGTAGACGCAGATGGTCGCGTGGCATACAAGATCGCCGGCCGCTGGAACTCCCAGCTCATCGCATGTCCCGCGGGGAGCAGCAGCAGCAGCTTCCTCAACCCGGACCTCGAAGTCGACGGCGCCGCCTCGCCCGGCGCCTCTTCCTCCGCCGGCGCGCCGTTCGTGCTCTGGCGCAACTCGGAGAAGCGCGCCGGGTCCCCGTTCAACCTCACGCCGTTCGCGATCACGCTGAACGACTGCCCGCCCGACACGCTCCGCCCGTACGTGTGCCCGACGGACTGCCGGCTGCGCCCCGACCAGCGCGCGTTCGAGATGGGCAGGTGGGAGCTCGCGAATGAGCTCAAGAACCGGCAGGAGGAGAAGCAGCGCGCCGTGCGGAGGGCGCGCCAGGAGGGACGGAGCGCCCCGCATCGGCCGAGGTGGTTTAGGGCGGAGACGGACGGCGATACCGGGGAGAGGGTGTGGACGCCGTCGAGGGTGGATGAGGCGCTCGAGTATTGGGTGGAGAGGGAGAGGGTGTATCGTGCGGGAGGAGCGGGCAAGGCGACGTGGAAAGAGGTGGATGATATTTTCATTGAGACGCCGGACAGTGTGCTGTACAAGTAAGTTGTGACTCGGGACTGCGGTTTCTACGTTCTTCCTGTGTTTCCAGTCGTATACCCTCTCTCCCTGGTGGTCGTACTTTTATACATTGTAGATGCCCTGTAGACTAGAGTAAGTAATTGCGTCTGATGAACCAGTAACCTCTTTTGCAGCGACGACGGAGAACAACCGCAGGATCTGATTCGGATCGAATTGACATCAGACTTCGATCTGCTTCAAACCCCGCCTCCTGGAGTCCAACGCCAACTGTCGGGTGCTCAGATACTTGCTATCTTGTTCGCAAGTCAGTTCCATCCCCACGAACACTATGTACACCCTACATGTGCAAGCGACTCCCAACTTTCGGTTTCCCAGCCACTCGGCAGCCGCATCAGCACACTTATGTCGAAGCTTCCTCGCGTAAGGTTTTCCCCAGAGCCCAAGGGCTTTGGTATCACACGCGACGCAATTCCTACAGGGTCAGGGAAGCTCCAACGCCCTCATACAATATCGATGATGCGCAACCATGCAGGTGAAGTCTTTTCCTCGCATCCCCACCCTGCCGTCCTCCGCGTAACAGCAGGGGAGACCTTGTACAATGGATGCCCAGTTGCCGCCAATCCCGCCTAGCATTGCTGAAATGTAAGTTGCTTCACCCTTTCGTGACCCGATATCCTGACCGCCGTGTTTCAGAGCGGGACCACCGGTGAGCGCCACCGTATAGCGACGCGGGCTTTGATATCGGAGAGCTGACAATTCGTTGCTCTCTAGCTGGTGGGGATCATGCTCAATTGTTTCTTCTATGGAATTCTGGTCATGCAAATCTGTAAGCGTCGAATAGCAATGCTCCCCGCTGTTCTGATCGTTGTACGTCTAGATGTGTACTTCCAGTGCTTCCCGGACGACAGGGAGAAAATCAAAGTCTTGGGTAGCTATTCGTTTCCGTAACAACCGTGTTTGCCTCCCCAGTATGCAGCGTATTTTTCCTGGACACGCTGCAGTCCATGCTCGCGACCGCAGACGCATTCCACTGGTTCGCCAAAGGCTTCGGAACATGATTATGCTATCGGACCCTTTCATCTCTGCGTTCGATGGACAATGCTTAGATGGCGTCATCGCATTCGTTACGCAGACGTTCTTCTGCTGGCGTATATCGGTGCTGCAGAAATCGTGGTGGCTGCCGGGAACTGTATTTTTGGTCCGTTCCGCTGCTTCCCCTCGCGCGTCTTTCCTTCGACTGACGCTATTGCAGGTTTCTCTCGGAGCGATTGCGTCAGGCGTCGGGGTGAGCTTTACCGGCGGTTTCTAATTTCCCTTCCGTCGTGCTGACTATGGGGCCTGCTAGACGTTCCAACTCCATGATCTCTCGCGTATACACGTGCTTACTTGGCAGCTCTGTGTAAGTCTCCATGAAAAAGACGGGCCTTTACGGTGATTGACTTGAGCGTCCCAGCTGCGGCTCGCACCAGCGGCCCTCGCTGATACCATGATCGCGGTTATTATGACGGCTCTTGTGAGATCTTCTCATGTACCTCGTGATGCAGCGATACAATTCAACCGTTTCATTCGATTACTTTGGGAGAAAACGGACTGAGAGTGTGGTATCCCGCGCTTGGGTGCTGATGGTATGGAACAACTTGGTTCGGAGGCATGACCTAAACGTGAAGCGTCTGTTTGCAGGGATGCTCCTGCGACGTTGACGTCCCGACTGTGTTTCGTCATGTCTTGTGGAGCGACGACGGCGACAGCGGGAGGTGGAGACGACCACGGCGACGAAGGAGAAGGAGGCGATGATGAAGATGAAGATTGGGTTTGATGTGTTTATTAGGGGCTCGTCGGGGGGTCGTTCGGAGCGGCTTACTCTCCTCGCGATCACCCGCGCGGCGTCCTACAAGGTATGCGTTTCTGGTGTTGGACCCTGTGCCGATCGCGCCATCGCTATCGCTCTCATCAGACAGTCGTCCTTCGCGATAACCTCGCTCCTTTTCAGCCCCTGCAACCTCGTCGGTTTCTGTAGTGTGTCCCGTCCTCCCGTTGGGGTCCAACCCAGCGGCACGCCGTGCTCGGTCCGTCACGCCCTCATCCGACCGGCGTTTCAGGTGATGCACCGTTCTCCTCCCTCTATCCTCTCCCTGCCTGCTTCCCACCGTTCCGGTTTTCGGAACGCGACTACCACCACGCACTGCCGCCTGGGAACCACCAGCAGGGATGCGCATCTGGGACGCGCGGCGCGCGGTGGAGGTGTGGGTGATGCGCTGCAGTGCATTCCGGGCGTGGATGACGGATGAGGAGCATGCGTGGAAGGTCGAGGGTGTCTCGCTTCGCGCGAGGGGCAAGGAGGGAGGAAGCGAGCGACGAGGTGGACGGGAGGGAGAAGAGGATTGGCGGACGGGGAAGTCGAGAGGAACCTGTGGTCTTCCTCCGATGCCGACGTGACGCCCTCATTCGCCCTTCGTCGCACTCTGTTGGTGTCCCAGTAGAAAACGTCTTGCATTTCAGTATTCGTTTAAGGACGTCTACGACCTCTTTGCCCGCTGCTTATGGCCATCGGTACACCGAAGTCGATACTTGCTTTCTGTGCTGGACCACGACACGGACACAATCCCCGAGATATTCGAAGTCATGCACGGTGTAAATGGTCTCTAAGCGCAACACTTTTACAACCTCCAGTAGCATCGCCGTTGTGCGTGGGGGTCGTGTCGCGGTCACAATCGTTGACGACCAGCGAGGCCTGTTCGACCTAGGGCATAGTCGCTGACTTCAACCTACTTTTGATCCTCGTGCGACCTGCTTTGCCGTGACGACGTCCGGAAATCGAACGAGTATGATCTTGCGGTGAAGAATTATGTATTGCGCACGCTCTGCGGACACGAGAGCGTCTGCCTTATCAGCTGGCGAGAAGTTGTCGAGACATGTGTTCAACGATCGAGGCGTTGATCGAGGCTTTGGACGTCAAGACAACGGTGTTTGCACCTGTTATAACCGAAGGCTTCTGGCACCAGTGGGTGCTGGGAAAAACGCGACATCCTCACCACACCGCAACCTCGAGGCCCCACCCAGCCTCTCTTCCCGCCATTAACGCCCATACCGCAGGAGACCAGCAGATTCATGCGCCCTCTGACGCTGCACGCTTCGGCCCTGAACGATGACGAATACGATCTCTACACGACGAGCCTGAACGAACTAGTCTGGGCGGACGATAAGGATACCCAGGCGCACGATGATGCGTATTACGAGCAGATCCAGGTCGGAGTACGGGAGGCGCGCGGATGGTTAAGAGGCCGGTACGTGCACCTACCGCCAGGAGTCATCGATGCGGTGAGTTTCCATCCCGGGCGTGTTTGAAGTGCTGGGGATTCTCACGCGCTCTCGGTTTCCGAACGCAGATTCTCCGATTCTTTTCGCCGAGGCTGAGCCAGACGGACGTGTTGACGGGCGGCCAGATGTTCGCTGTGCTGCGGCTGGTGGTGCATGCGGAGAATGGGAAGGATGTCGATCGGGCGTTGGCGTTTGTGCAAGGTATGTCTCGGTGCTGTCACACAACGCCTCATCGAAATTTAGACTCTGGCAGCTCATCCGTCCGCGTCTGGTTCGTCAAAAAGACCGTCCATAGATGCGACATCTCCGCCGCGGGATGCCGGGCATGCGCCGCCGACGCCGGCGTCGTCGTCGACGCGGTTAGCCGAGAGCCAGACGGTATCGAATCCGTTTTCGGCATCGCAGCCTCCCACACATCCGTCGCAGCGCCCTGAATCCGCAACATCGGCGCACACGGCTCACAACCCGTTCGTGGCGCGGACATCGACCGATGCTCGACCTCCCCTTCCTCCACGGAAGCCACCACCGCCCGCTCCTCCGCATTCGGTTCTTACGCCGCCACCAAAACACGGCTCGATACTCCTCTCAACGCCCAGCCGCAAATCCATCTCACCCACTCGGCCTTCCTCGTCCACAACCCCCGTGCCCCTACCGAACTCCTCTGCCGGCACGCCGAGCCATCATCCCCCCATCCCTCCAAAACCCGCCCATGTCACGTCGACGCTCATGAAACAGTCGCTGCAAGCGAGCAAAGCGGCCCAGACGATGAAGCGTGCGGAGGAGCAGCTCGAGCGGGAGCGTGTGCTGCAGGTGTTGAAGAGCAGTGCGGTGGTGTCGGGTGGGTATACCCTTGGGGGTGCGCATGTTTCGCGCTCATCTGTTGTCGTAGGCACCCAGGTACACTCGACGGTGAATCGGAGCGTGAGTCCTGTGAAGGTCGTGGTCAACACGAGTTCGCCGTCTGGGAGCGAAGATGGCGGGGGAGCAGGGCAGGGAGCGAACGAGGAGAGGGGTAGGGAAGGGAGGGCACCGCCGCTGCCGAGGAGAAGGCATACCCACATGCAGCAGCAGCCGTCGCCACCCATCTCGGCGAGCTCGCTTGAGCACGTAGCGCTTGCGCGGGCCTCGACAGATTCGTCCTCCGAGAATACGCAGGGTTCGAACCCACCGCTCCCGCTGCCCGCCCGGTCCATGACAAATCCCTTCCCCAACGCGACCAATAACAATCCCTACCATCGGGGCCTCAAAGACGCACCCGCGAACATGCCGCATAAATCCTACGCCGCCACCTCGCACGTATCTCCGTCCCATGGCCCCATCGACCTCCCCTCCACCCGCCCGCCAACACATCCAGACCGCAAACCCCCCGCATTCCCCTTCGCATCCCCGCACCACCACCAGTCCCAATCGTCCCCCTTCCACGACCGCAACTCCTCCACATCGCCATTCGCCTCGCCCACGCAGAACAGCTTCGCCCACACGCACACGACGAACGCCAACATCACGCCCGAAAGCTCGCCCACCACACGCGTGTTCCGCTCGAAATCGCTGCACCACCCGTCTCCGCCCTTTCCTCCCCTGCCCGCGCCCACGCCGCCGAGGAGAAAGCGCCCGGAGAGCGTGCAGGTGCTCGGCTCGACCGGATCATCGTCCATCTTCGGGGAGGGCGCAGAGCTCGTGTTCGGGCAGTCTGGCGGCGGCGGTGGCGGCGGCGGCGCAACGCTGGCTCGGCACACGTCGATGTCTGCAGCGCACAGGCGGCAGGCGTCGTTCTCGGGTGCCTCTACAGGGTCATTCAGCACCTCTCGTTCCGACGGTGCAGGCGGCGGCGGCGGTGCGGGCGTAGGTGTAGGTGCAGGGTTGGTAGGCGCCGACAGCCCGCTGCACAAGCTCGCGAAGTCGTGGCAGCCCCGTCTTGAGAAAGCGCGGTACAAGGCGGAAGCGGGGCTCAGCCGGCGGGGGTATATCCGCGACCAGAGGAGCAGGAGTAGGGGGAGGGAGGATAAGGAGGAGTTGCTTGTCGTTGGCGCAGGCGCGTACGGGGATGGGTACGGGGATGCGGAGGATTTGTACGAGCCGCCGAGTGTGGATGGCCTGAGCTTGGAAGGGAGCGAGGAGAGCGAGGAGGGTGGTGTGCTGGGTGGGAGGGGGAGGCAGGTGGAGGTCGGGGAGAGGGACGGGATGAAGTGGCCCGTTGGGGAGGGCGAGGGGTGGAGGCCTTTGTAGTGCTAACCTGGAGGTGAGGACGCTTAAGTCTTGTTGCTTTCGTGCACTGTACCGGACACTGTGTTCCTTGTAGATTGATGCTTAACCTTGTTCGTTCGTACACGCCGCGGTTGCGGAAAGTGTACAGTTGTATATCAGATCCTAAAATATAGACATTGGTTGGCGCGCTGGACCCAGCGGGCGAACGGGAGGTCGAGCAGGTGACTGAGACTGGATTAGGCTGAGGCACACGCGGTCTGGAAAGTTAAACATGCTTTGGGGCCAAGAGACCGCAATTGCGTGCACGGGCCTGGTTGACTCAGGCGTTTATTTCTCCTGTCTGCGCGCCTGCAATGAGACACAGCATGGGTAGCTTTTCATTATTTTGTCGCGGAAGAACGATGATGCTGCAACGGAGACATAATGATTACAGGGAATGCAGCCTCTCAGGGGCATACAAGGCAAACAGTATCCGTAATCGATGTATGAGTACATAATTCTTCACCGCAAGATCATACTCTCAGAAGAGAAGTTCGATTTCCGGATGTCGTCACGGCAAAGCAGGTCGTGCGAGGATTGAAAGTAGGTTATCAGGGGGGGGTAGGGTGCGAGTAGGGTTGAGCAGTAGGGTGGAAGGGTAGGGTGGAAGGGCAGGGTGGAAGGGCAGGGTGGAAGGGTAGGGTGGAAGGGTAGGGTGGAAGGGAAGGGTGGAAGGGAAGGGTGGAAGGGTAGGGTGGAAGGGCAGGGTGGAAGGGTAGGGTGGAAGGGTAGGGTGGAAGGGTTGGGTGGAGGGATACAGTAGAGGTGAGAGTGGAAGGAGATTGTGGTCTGTAGAAATACAAATGGCATAAATTGATTGCAGGAGCACAGAGGAGCACAAGAAGACACCAAGTGTACTGCCAGAGGCGCACGGCAGTGTTGCAAAATTGTACACTTCTTCCCAGTGTTCATCCTTCGTCGTGGACGAATTAATATATACTAGTGATTATCGGCGTGCAAGACAAGAGCAATGTGCACACGCTGGGCAGTTCAATGGGAAATGGTTTCGGCATCCGCATTGGCATATGGCAAATGGTATGCTGCGTCAGATTTTCTGAATTGTCTACTGAGTTGCAATGCGCGAACGTTCCCTGTTCGTCGCCAACGAACTGTATATACCAGACTCGTGCATATATTGAAAGCCGACAGGAAACTGTCTGTCGAGTCGCAATGCGCGAGCGTTCCCCATTCGTCGCCGACGAATTGTATATACCAGACGCAAGCATATATTGAAAGCCGATAGGAAACTGTCTGTTGTCGCAATGCGCGTATTCGTCGCCGACGAACTGAATATACCAGACGCAGGCATATATTGAAGGCCGATAGGAAATTGTCTACCGAGTCGCGAGGGAGTGTTCCCCGTTCGTCCCCGACGAATTATATAAACCAGAGGAAGGCATATCTTGCATGGTACCGCCGATCAGAAATTGTCAACTGAGTCGCGATGCAGAAGCGCCCTTGCACATTATACACTCCGCGCTTATGTTCCCCGTTCGTCGTCGACGAATACACAGAGGGAACCTGGTCTATCCCCTATGTAGAATTTATCGGCCAGCAGGATCACGACGACAAAAGGCTAGACCTCGAGCCCGCTGGTAGGTCAACGGCATTTGCGTCGGGCATGCGGCTATATCTTCGGCCACATCGACGGCGTCGGCCTTGTCCATCAACACGCCGCTGGCAGGCCGATACTGTTTCGCATACAAACACGCAGCATATGTGTAGATTACTCTTCTATTGCACGCCGAGGATGCATTGGTGGACAACGCCGACGTCGTCGATGTGGCCGAAGATATAGCCTCATGCCCGACGCAAATGCCGTTGACCTACACGCGGGCCCGACGGCTAGCCTTTCGGCGTCATCCGCATCTTTAGAGTCGATCTATTCATACGATCCATAAGAAAGATGCATATGTTTCGAGATACAAATTCCACTAAGTTTCCAACTGCAAACACAAAAACTAAACTTCAACCGCCTCGTCGCCCTCGTCGCCCTCATCAACATCATCACCTTCATCATTCCCCACTTCCGAAAAGACTGGTGCGTCAGTACTCTTCAGAAGAATGCGCGATGCAGGCCCTTTTGTCGCAGGCCAGCGCGTGAACCCTGTCGCAGCCTTCGTCGCCCACATCTTATCCTGATGTGCATCGGGAATCCAACTTTATGTCCTGAACCGCTTCCAAAGTTCATCTCGCATCGCCAACGCGAGCTTCTTGTTGTCCGGCTTGTCTATAAAGCTCATCCACTGCCGATAGTACGGGCAGCTCGGGTAATTCTGGACGGCACTCGATGTCTTGTAACCAGGCGGTGGGAAGAACCACTTGAAGGCCCTTTGCCAGTCAGCACTGGACCTGTTCTTGTAGGCAACGGCGTGGAACACGGCGGAGAGGTGCAGCGTCTTGAAGACGTCTTCGTTTCCCTAGAGACGTTCGGCAGTGGTGAGTTTCAGGTAGGATGGATTTGTGTTTCCACGAGGATTCGGCGACTTTGCTTTGACATCGACGACGAACTGACGCCAAACACGAGATAAGAAATCGTTTGCCGTTGGGTTAGAGTCAGCAGGAGGTGGGGACATGTCTTCCAAGTCTGAGCCGTCGTCGACTTCAGGCGGTATGGTAGTGTTTCCCTGTGCGCCGAGATCGAACAAGTCAGGCTCCAGGGCGCCGGTCCAGTTGACATAGCTCGGGATCTTCTTTTTGTTCGTCGTAAAGCGGGTACGGGCGACTGCGTCCTTGTCGACGATACCGCTATAAATATACTTTGCCTTTACCTCCTCGAGACTCATCCCGTCGAACCAGTACTTGAATGCAGGGGCGCAGAGGTTTCGTCCACTATAACGAAAGCGGGGCACGTCTCTGATCATCATACGACGAAAGAAGACGCAGCTATAGGGATTGTATGGGACTCGATCCGGTGAGTCGCTGCCATCAGACTCCTCCTCTTAGGGTTAGGGTTAGGGAGGGAGCAACCACGAGCGAAGCGAGTGGTTGCGATAGCTAGCACTGAGAGGCTAAAGACGTCGCGGGGGCAACAGGTTGGGGAATACCAACCAGACCCTGTTTCGGCTTATATGCCTCGTCAGGCCCGTTTGCGACTGTTTGCTTACCTTGTGACTCAGCACAATAGATGACTCATGCCGAGTCACCCCTGCTGTCAGCTGACTTACCCTGGTCCATGAGCGATAATTGCTATTGGACGATAGGCAAAATCTCGGCGGACCCAGGTCACCTGGGGTCGACACCTGACCTGATACTAATCAATGACTAATCAAGGTCCGGACCGGAGTCCGGACCGCTTTGGCCATGTGATACTGCCCACATGCATATGATACTTTGATCACATGGTCATGTCACGTGGGGACAGTCACGTGCCAGCGCCTAGCCTTGGAGAGCCGCACTTACCGTGTTTTGTGCGACGGGTTAACCGGTTAGGGTTAAGGGTTAGGGTTAGGCTGCACGCGTAGAAGTCAGCAGACTAAGCACCCTTATTGCTAAGGGGGAGACGTACGTTAGGTTTAGGGTTCGGGTTAGGGGGAACCATCGCGGTTAGTTTAGGTCTATGCCACGAAAGAGTACGTCTACTTACCGCAGGGGTAAAGGTAGAGAACTTGAGCACATGAAAGACAATCTTGAGCGCACCAGTTGTCACTGGCCTGGGAGCGGGTGTAAGCACATTGGCCGCACCGCTTTCCCATGCGTACGAACATACGACCCGCGAAACGCTAAGGTCCAGCATCTGGCGCTGACAGCCTGAATCACCGCGTCCCTGGTCGGAGGGGTGCATTGCCATGCAGCGCAGAACCGGGTTTCCGGTGAGATCAATCTCGCTTAGCCGCCTCCACCAGTCCAAGGGACCTTCGGAAGCGGTACCAGCCCTTTGGGCTGGCCCCCAGTTACCGATCCTGATACATGGATACCACCTTGGTTATCAGAATCTGCCAAAATTGCCCATATGAGCGGATCGCCACGGATCACCTACATCCGGAGACCTTCTGCCATCGCTGTTGTCATCGCTCTCAGGTGGAGCGTCAGCGACAGGTGCGTCAGTTTCCTTTTTAGTGATCGGCTTCGAAGATTTAGCTTCCGCTACATGCTCCATGACTATCTTTTTCCAGGAGTTGGTGAGATCGTGCAAGTTAAGCGTACGCTTGCGACTTGTGATCCACCTCCTTTCGAGTATGTCTAATTTACGTACATCTGGGATGGCCTGAACGAATTCAGACCCATCCCCACGTTTAACCACGATTGGCATCGTGGCAGCCGCAGGGATGCCGGCCAGAGATAACGGATCCAGTGACGTTGAGTGCTTCGCTTCGTGCCAGGCACGAGCTCGAGAAGCGTACTCGGCTTTTGTTAACCATTTTCGCCAGACACTCGTGATAGTCATGCCAAGTTCCTTAACATTGAAATACTCCCACGCCTGATTGAACTCTGTTTTGAGGACAAGCACTCCCTCGAGTTTGTCTTCCTTGACTCGGAGACGGTTACTCCAGCGCTCGTCGATCTGGGATTTGGCCCAGCTCTTCAATAGGCGTTCCGGATAGCCCCTGTTGCAGTAAAGCCCAATGAGGTCTTTGACTGCCTCCTTGTAGACCGGCAGGGTGCTACTTAGGGTGGCCATCCTACTCATTTCGCCCGAGAACGTGCCTTTCTTGACGTCGATCGGATGGGCGGAATGAAAAGGGATTCTTTCATGGTGGTTACGTGCTTTTCCGTATGGCGCATGTTGCAGCGATCCGTCGGAGTCCCGATAGACCAGCATGTCCAAGAACGGCTGAGAGGTAGCCGACACGTTCCACTCGATAGTACATTGATCGATTTTGACGACGGACAGAATGGCCTTGACTTCGGCTTCGGACCGAGCGTAGACAATGGCCAGACAGTCATCGATGTAACGTCCGTAAAACGGAACACGGACGTCGTCGAGGATCCCGCATTCCTCTTCGAATGCGAGTCCGTAGAGGTTGGCCAAATCTGGCGAATCGGCAACCCCCATCGCTAAACCGCGATGCTGGTGGAAGAATTTATCCTCAAATTGTACTATCAAATTGTCATTACCGACGTCAAGACACTTAGCGAAGAGTCTGAGCTCATTCAGAAGGTCGTCGTCGAAGTTGTCTGCCAGGGTTTCCCCGGCTACTACCTTACGGCCAAGTCGAAACTCAGTATATTTGTCCAAAGCGATAGCTTTGGCATTAACCAAGTCGATAGTGGGGTAGTATGCTACGACATCGCCGGTTGCGATAAACCATTGGCGATTCGGTGCTATTGACAATTTACTCAATTTTATCGCCAAGTCTTTCGTTCCGTGAATGACTGACGGCGCCGACTTAATGATCGGTTTGAGTTTTTTACTGACATATTTAGCTGCTGGGTTTTGGATGGCGTTGAAGCACGGTAAGATCGGTCTGAATTTAACCGGCGTTTTATGGATCTTGGGGATACCGTAAAACTGCGGGATCTTAAAGCTCTCCTTCGGGATGACACCCTTATCACTCTTAGGTATAAGATGACGGAAAAACTTTCCCAGCTGTCCATTGGGGTCAACTATGTCCCCAATTTTAGCGATATGCTCCATGTCAGTGGCAGTTTTCGTTAGAATCGAATAAGCAGTGAGCGGATGTAGCGGTTTGTATTGTACAGGATCGCTAAGTAGTTCTAACGATTTTTCTATGATCCAGCTGCGCTCCGAAACAGCGATACCTAGATTTTTGTCGGTTCCCGTGACAATGTAGTCATGGTCGAGCAAATAGGTCTTAAGGCGGTATACCCTGGGGGTTAGCGCATGATATGGCCCCTTCGGATCTACATCAGGAATGCGTGAAAGCGATTGGTCAACAAAAGACCGTCCTTCATGTAAACCGCGCATAAGATATAACGGAAGCTTAGGAAGTTCACCCTTTCGCTCATGGGGGACTTCGTAGTCAGGATCATAGTCGGACTCATCACCATAGTTCTTAAAAGCGAAGAAGAGGCGCCAGATGGTGCGCTCGTAAAAATCTTGCCAAGATGACCGAATTAAGTCCTTGTTCACCTTGGTTGGAAACATGAAATTCATGCCCACACTTAAATGATGATGGATGTCGTCAGGAAGGATCACATTGGGCGAAAGATGTACAAAACTACGGTATCGAGCAGCTTCAAGTATCTTAAGAGGCACCAAAGACAGTAGCCACCGTATCGCAACTGGGCGAGAAATAGTTAGTAGCCAATCCGGGTAAGAGGGAGGGTGGTCCCACCTGGCGGTGTTGTTCTTGACGATCCTCAAGAACGCCCCTTCCCCTTCCCGTCCTTCCTCGAAGCCGAGCTCTTGGACTGAGTCGACTTCTTCGTACGCTTCTGGGAATTGGCTGCTGCCTGTTTCCCGTTCTTGGTTGGGGCCTTGGCCTTGCCGTTGGGCTTGCCCCCGGGCGTACGCTTTGAACGCTTCCCAGTCTTCGACTTGCCATCCGCCTGCTTGACAAAACAGGAAGAAGTCGATGAGTACGTGATCCGGATGTTCGGAGGAGAACTGAATTGAGAGTTCATCCCCCCAGCACGCCGAAACGCATCGGTTGGACTTATCCCAAAACAGAAATGGAGTACTCACTTTCCTACCGGAGGAACTGGAAAGGGCCGACTTGACTGCGTCCTTGACCATCTTGCGGACGGAGTCGGACGAGAGGGTAACATCCTCCATATCGACGTCCATGTCGGCCTTGAGGCTCTTCTTAGCCTTCATCTTGCTCTCCTTCAACAACTCCTGGTTCTCGACCATGATCCACGCACGAATCGCGATCGGAACCAGGTCGGATTTGAGACTGTCGTAGATGCGGACGGCGTCCGGATCCGTAATCCAGTCGGAGAGACGAGATTCCCCATTAGGACCTGATGATTCAAAGATTGGCCGTTGGGCGAAACCTTTGATGACCACCCAACGTTCGTTGAGGATCGGGGCGAACCGGTTCCAGAGCGCCTCAGGTTTGAGCAACGACTGAAGATGCTCGACATCTGCTTGCTTGGCGTCGAGCGCCTTGGCAAAGACATCGTGCAGCCCGGACTCTGCCTTAGTCCGGACTTGGGCCAGAGCGTTCTGACCCTCAGCCGTGCTAGCGTACAGCGACGACAGCTGTACGCCTGCAGGGGTCTTCTTGCTCAGATGAGCAGGAAGTTCGTTGCGAGCCTTGAGAGACTCCCATCGTGCAACAGTGGACCTCGCAGCGGCGAGTTTCCTCGCCGTCTGCTGAACCCAAACGAGAGGGTCCTTGAGGGCAACGCGATAATCCGAAGGGATCACCGCAAGGAGCTCCGACAGAGTCGAAGCCGCCTGATACTGGTAGTACCTGGCGTTGGAGGCGGTTTGGTCACCACCAGAGGCAGTACCCTGCTTGGTGGCGGCCTCAGCGACGTCCTCCATGTCGACCTCCCAGGCCGAGCGAGCCGGGCGTTGACCCGAGGGTGGAATGGGAAGCTGGGTACCGGGGGGAGCCATTGGGAGCGATAGAGTAGGAGTGGGGTTGGGCTAAGCAGTTGGTTAGGGTTAGGGAGGGAGCAACCACGAGCGAAGCGAGTGGTTGCGATAGCTAGCACTGAGAGGCTAAAGACGTCGCGGGGCAACAGGTTGGGGAATACCAACCAGACCCTGTTTCGGCTTATATGCCTCGTCAGGCCCGTTTGCGACTGTTTGCTTACCTTGTGACTCAGCACAATAGATGACTCATGCCGAGTCACCCCTGCTGTCAGCTGACTTACCCTGGTCCATGAGCGATAATTGCTATTGGACGATAGGCAAAATCTCGGCGGACCCAGGTCACCTGGGGTCGACACCTGACCTGATACTAATCAATGACTAATCAAGGTCCGGACCGGAGTCCGGACCGCTTTGGCCATGTGATACTGCCCACATGCATATGATACTTTGATCACATGGTCATGTCACGTGGGGACAGTCACGTGCCAGCGCCTAGCCTTGGAGAGCCGCACTTACCGTGTTTTGTGCGACGGGTTAACCGGTTAGGGTTTAGGGTTAGGGTTAGGGTTAGGGTTAGGGTTAGGGTTAGGGTTAGGGTTAGGGTTAGGGGTTAGGGTTAGGGGTTAGGGTTAGGTTAGAGTTA